>CM066167.1:34983747-35378747 GCA_033629205.1 Lithocarpus polystachyus
ACTTATTTTGTAGAAACATGTTCTTGATTCTTTTTATTATTGTTATGATCTCTTGCTTAGTTTCAAAATTTGCATGTTATCAATTTGTTTTTAACTAAAAACAGATTTGCGTCTTCATTAGATGCAGATCTGAATTTTTCTTAAATCAAAAATGGATCTGCATCTTTATTAGATGCAGATCTGAAATTTTTCTTAAATAAAAAACGGATCTGCATCTTCCTTAGATGCAGATTTGAATTTTTCTTAAAACAAAAATGGATCTGCATCTTCCTTAGATGCAGATCTAAATTTTTCTTAAATCAAAAACGAATCTGCATCTTTGTTAGATGCTGATATGAATTTTTCTTAAAACGAAAACAGATCTGCATCTTCCTTAGATGCAAATCTGAATTTTCTTAAATAAAAAACGAATTTGCATCTTCATTAGATGTAGATCTAATTGTTTCTTAAATCAAAAACGGATCTGCATCTTCCTTAGATGTAGATCCGAATTTTCCTTAAGTTAAAAACTTATCTGCATTTTTTTCAAATTAAAAACTTATCTACATTTTCATTAGATGTAGACCTGATTTTTGTTTAACATAGCAAATTTTGAAATTAAAAAAAAAGAAGATCATGAATGGTTGTGTTTGTTTTATTTAGTACACATAGCATAATTTTATTTCATGAATGAAATCCTCTTCTCAAGAAATCTTTTTCATATTTTTTTTACACATATAAAAAGAGATCTGATTTTTTTTAAATACACATATCTAATTTTTTTATTATCACAAAACAGATCTGATCTTTTGCAAATCAAAAACCATTTTTTCTCAGTTCTCAAAAAACAGATTTGATATATTTTCAAATCAAAAGATTTTGTTTTCTTTAATAAGCATAGATTTGAATTTTTCTCTTCAAAAAACCAATTTTTTTCAAGTTCTTAAAAACAGATCTGATTTTTCTAAACCAAATTCAATTTTTTATCACAACAACAAATCTAAATTTTTTTTTTAATAAAGAGGAGGATGCATTTATAAATAAACTTGTGTGATTTAGTTTTTTCTTTTTTTTTTCTTATGTGTGCAACATATCATCCATGTCATGCATAAAAAGGTATATTGGTCACAAGAGTTTAGAAGACTAGACTTTTTCTGGGTGGAATGGGTGCCTAACATTTTTCCATTCTGTAACCTAGCCTCCGAATTTAAAGTCTTTGGATAGGTAGACTAGGCTTTATCTTTGTCTTTATTTATTTTGGGTAAATTGTAACTAGGACAAAAAACCATGTATTTTTGGTAATTTGTAACTAGGACCCAAAGCCTTGTAATTTTCAATTTATCAAACATGTATTTTTTTACTCAATCAATGAAATGAAACAATTTAGTTATGTATAGTTATATTTGGTTTTTATTATTATTTTTTGTATAAAAAATAAGTGGCGACTTCACACCACTTACCCAAAAGAGATGTGTCCTAAAAAGCACTCTAAAAATCTCTCTTTTTTGAGAGGCACTTTGGCGGTCTCTCACACCTTGACCAAGTTGTAACTCTCAAGAAAGTAAGTTTGAACCTCTGTTATCAATTTCTTTGTAAGCCAAGAACCAAAGCCTTCATTATAAGCCAAGTAAAAGTCCTCTCTAATCAATTGAAGTTTTTTGTATGAACTATGTTAGGCTTGAACCCTTTTGGGTACGTAGGCAATCTTGTGAGGTACAACCACATCACATCATGTAAATTGTGTAAAAGTAAAAGAACCCGCTAGGCTGAAAACTAGCAAGGATGGTCTAGGCAAAACTTAGGGCCAAAAAAGAAAAAAAAGAAAAAAGAAAAAAAAGGTAAAAAAAAAGTAAAAAATGCCCGCTAGGATGAAAACTTGTAAAGGGGGCCTAGGCAAAAGTTAGTGTATAAAAAAAAAAGAAAAAAAAAAGAGAAAAGAAAAGAAAAAGGAAGTGAATTAGTTAAACTAGGGGCAAGGTGGAACCCACAAGGAGGATGCGTCATAATATTTGAACATTTCAAAAGTTATCCATAATGAATCAAGTGTTCGGTTCCCATTTTTACCATGCCTTTTAGGATGGTCTTGTTTCGTGTCTTCCTTTCTTAGAATCTGTTTGACCTTGAATTTTTTGTCCTTTGCGTCATCTTTGTTCTCCTTTGTTCTTTGTGATTTTTTATGTTTGTCACTTCTTTAGAAGTTGTCGTGTCTGTCCTTGTCTTTGGTGTCTTCATGTTTGTTCACAATCCTTGCAGTTGGTCTTTGATCTTTGTTGTTATGTCATGTATGTTTGTTTTCTTGTTTGTGTCCTTGTTCCATCTTGGGCCTTAGGCCTATCTTATACTTCGTTTGGGCCTTAAGCCTTTCCTTACTTTATGTCAAGCCTTAGGCCTATCTTGTTTAGCATTTTGTGTGTTGGCATGTTTTGTTATGTTTGTGTGCCTCTTATGTTGTTGTGTTCATCCTTTTTGTTATCTTTTATGATCATATGTTTGTTTGATGTTTGATGTGAGTCTTGTGTAGTGTTCTTTTTTCTTATGTGAGTCATGTGTATTTTTGTTTTGTATTCTTGCATGTTTGCATGAATCTTGTGTGTGTTTTTTGTTAGGTTCTAAGGATTTAGGATCTAAATGTATTAAGAACTTCAATGCGTAATGTTGGCAAACTATGATCAAAACTTAGAGTCTAGAATTAGGCTGCTTAAAGTGTGTTTGTGTGTAAAGTCGGAATCGAGTATACTACAGGATTTATTATGTAGATCTGCAAGGCTCGATCAATCGAAAATTAGACTTGATCGATCGAAGCTCATGCAGATTGTTTTTCTGCAGATTTTTCCAACTCAGCCCAAGCCCGTATGACGTGTAGGGTTTTATATTTTACCTTAAGTATAAAAGGAAAAACCCTAGCCATGTTTTTCAATTGTTGTTTATGCTGTGTGTATGAATCTCTTGTGAGATCTAGAGGTGTTTGCCTTTATACATAGGATTATCAAGATCAAGATTGATGTTGAGAGCTTGGTGATCACTTCAGTTGCTACATAAAGAGCTTAAAGAAAACACAAGTGGGAGTACTTGTGGTTGTTGTGAATCCAAGAAAGAAGTAGTTCGTGGTCTCGGAGCTGTTACGTGGTTGTGGTAGTAAGTTTTCTACGCGAGGTAGTAATAGGATCTTAGTGGTCTAAGTCGCTATTGTAAAACTTCAATTCTTTCATAGTGGATTTGTTTTGCCTTGAGGATTGCTAGGTTAAATCCTTCTCAGGTTTTTTACTGGTTCGGTTTTCCTAGGTTATCATATTGTTGTGTTATTTATTTTTCTGCACTGTTTCAATGATATGATTTACTTATGTTAACTTAGATCTGAATAATTTACCTAAGTTAATCACTTGGCTAAATAACTAGGTTAATCTATTTGTACTTAAGGGGTCTAAAAACTACACATTGTTTTTGCATACCTTGTGTGGTTGTGTGTTTGTGTGAGTCATGTATGACGATTTGTGTCTTTGGCGTAAATGCTCATTTTAAGTGGCCTATTTGTATTTGGACGTAAATTACTTGGTCGAGTGGTCCCCTTTAGTGTAAATGTGCATTTTTGAGTGGTCTGTTTGTGTTTAGACGTAAATTGCTTGGTTGAGTGGTCCCCCTTAGCGTAAATTGCTCATTTTTAAGTAGCCAGTTTGTGTTATCCCCCTTGGCATAAATTTTTCATTTTTGAGTGGCTTATTTGTGTTTGGATGTAAATTGCTCACTTCGAGTGGTCCCCCAACTTTAGGTAGAGTCCTTAAAACTCGAAAACATCCTAGATTTTCTTATGGTACATTTCTTGTTTGCATGATTACTTGCATGTATGTGTGTCATGAAGGTAGAGTCCTTAAAACTCGAAGGTAGAGTCCTTGAAACTCGAAAACATCTCAGTTTTTTTTTCTTTTTCTTTTATGTGGTTTTTCACACTTCTTGTCGGAAGTGCACCAATCACCTTTTTTGAGCACGCCCCTCTATTTGCATGTTTGCTTGCACGTTTGTGTGTAGTGTGTGTGTGTGTGTGTGTGTGTGTGTGTGTGTGGACTCAAAGTTTTATTAACTCATAAAATTTTGTCTCTTTAGGCTTTTAACTATACTTGCAATGCAAGCAAAGTTAAAAGAAGGGCATCTGTAGACGCCACATTTTGTATTCGTTAATAAATTTTGCTCCCCAGCCCCAATGATGAGCTTGACATATGTCAACCAAGGGTAATTAAAGAGTTCACAATAGTTTGGAAGTAATCACAACTCAAAAGTGCTAAAATCGCTTTGAAATTGATACTAAAAAATGACCTTTGCTCACTGTTTTGACCATAACTTTTGAGCCATAAATCCTTTTTAAGTGAAGTTTATTTCATTGGAAATTAGACATCCTGCGCTTCAATTTGAACACAAATTTTGCCTAAGTTGGACTTATATTGAGTAAGTTATGACCATTTTAAGTTGGACCAACCAGGCAGTCTAATTTTCTGGGTTTTAAAACTTCATTTTAGGGCCCAAAATATCATGCTTTGATGTGGGCTGGCCCATAGATCCTTGGAACGTCCAAATACAATTAAAAAAGCCCAAAAACCGTAATTTTAACTTATAAATACTCATCTTATGTCTCAAATCAAAACCCTGGCTAGAGAGAGTGATTTTTTGGCCTCCATCTTCTCTTAAGACTTTTTTTTTTCTCTTTTCAAAACTAGAGGGCAGCCTCTTAGCTCGCTTTTTAATCATCGAAAAAGCTTTCTTTAGTTAGTTTTAAGGTAGAAAACTTGTTTTCAAAATTGTTTTCTAAAAACCTTTTCAAAACCTTTTGTTCTTGAGTTGTGATTACTAACAAATATTGTGTTCTTTGACTATCTTTGTTTTCTCCATCTAACCTTTGTGATTGTAGGCATTAAGGGGCCGGTTAAATAACTTCGAATCTGTGATTCTAAAGCAAGGTGAGTCCCTTTTCCATAATTTACCACCTTGCTTAATATGATTCACATGATTTTCTTGATATATTTTCTCCATTTGTTGTATTTGATGTGTTTGATTATGTTTGATATGTTCTAATATGATTTTAGGTTGTTTATAATCTATTCTTGTTGTCCTTGGTTTGTCATTTTGGTTTCATGTAAAGTATAACATGTATGTTTATTTTATGTAGTTTAGTTTTTAAGATTTCTAACATGCTTGTTTGATCTCACATATTACATCTTTGTTTGATTAAATCTCTAAAAATGTAACTTTTTGAATTTGTGCTAAAGGATGCGTACGCACTTTTGAGTATGTGTGCACATGGTTTAACCATGTGTACGCATAGTTGAATATGTGTTCGTAATCCGAACCCAGATTAGGGCAAAATTTTGTTTTTTTATAATTTAAATCACTTTTTAGCATGTTATTTGATTTTGTTTGACTATGATTAGGTTAATAATTTATGTTTAATTGTTTTCCATGTTTGCTTTAGTATTTTTTCCTTGTTTAGTCTATTTGATATTCTTTCCTTGTGTGTTTTATTTAATTGTCAACTTGCCATGTTTAATTTATTTTGTTTGATTTATTTTGTTTATTTCCTTCTATATTGTGATATGTTTTTAACATGTTGTATGTGTTTTTTTATTTTTATTTTTTATTTTAAGTGCATGATGTATGTTTAGGTTAAGGATTAGGGCTTTCTTAATAAACTCCTTAATTAAATATGGCCTAGCAACACATAATGGAGGCAGGCCCACAAGCCGGGTGGTCTTGGGTGCCTAACACCTTCCCAAGCCATATCCAAACTCCGGACCCATAATTTGGTATGTGGATTCATGTGTGTAAGTAATTGGCCCAAAGGGCCAAATATGATTCCTAGACTTAATCTAGATGGCGACTCCATTAGTCAACAATAAACCACTCCAACAATCCCCCACATGTTACAAACACTAAACTAGGTAAGACAATAAACTCAAGAAAGCGTGCATCAATATAATACCAAAAGGTTTTAACCATACTTAGGATAGATAAGTAGGAACTATTAGACAATGGTAGAGTTAGACTCTTTTAACCAAGCTATTAGACAACCAAACTTACCATCCACATGCCTTTCTTTACCCAGGTTGTTCCATAAGCGGGTTGGTGCCTTATTTTGGCAATGTGCCACTGGGTTTCATGAGAGCGTTAGAGACCTACCCAAGTCTCATAAGAAGCGGCACAACTTCCACTCACACATAGGTGGCATCCGTGAGGAATGTGTATAGTACACCCCATCCCAACAGGTAGGGACTTTAAATCCATTAAGAGATTAAAGCTCAACCTCCAACAGTCTACAAGTTAGCATTGTCTCACACCATAGGGATGGACTCATCACTAATCTCTTTAATGAGATAGCGGAAAACACAATAACTAATAGTGCCCATATGGAACACCAATGAGCTCTAGCCATTTAACCCCTTACGTGGAATCACCCATCGTAGAGGTTGGGCATTGGCCATAGTGTCACAATTTGGGTATTAGTTCTATCCCCCTCGATGTCTCACTCACCAGCCTTCTTGCTAGTGGCTTGGTCAAAGGATTGGACAAATTCCTTTCTAACCTCACAAAGTTCAAGGAAATTACACTATTATCAATAAGCTACCTCATAATATTGTGCCTCAATCAAATATGTTGACTTTTCCCATTATAGATTTTTCTCTTAGCACATGATGCTATGGCAGCTTGGCAATCACTATGCATGCAAATAGAGGCAATAGAGTTAGTATACAATGATATATCAATTAACAAACTCCTAAGCCACTCGGCTTCAAACCCAGCCTTCTCTAAGGCCACTAACTTTGATTCCATGGTGGATATCGCTATGCAAGTCTACTTAGATGATTTCCAAGAGACATCCCCTCCATCTAGTGTGAACACATATCCACTAGTCAGCTTTACCTCATCTGTATCAGATATCCAATCAGCCTCACAATATCCTTCTAATATAGTAGGATAACCACCATATGATAAACAATAATAAAAAATACCCTTTAAATGTTTCAAAAATCTAGATATTGCATCCCAATGTTCAATACTAAGATTATGAGTATACCTACTCAATCTACCAACAGCATATGCAATATCGGGGCGAGTACAGTTTGTTAAAAATATTAAACTACCAATGATTTGTGCATATTTATCTTGTGAAACACTATCACCAAGATTTTTAATCAAGTGCACCTTTGAGTCAAAAGGAGTAGACATAGGTGACATATCAAAGTGTTCAAACTTTTTAAGAATTTTCTCTGCATAATGAGATTGTGATAGTGTAATGCAATCATTATCCCTAAGGACCTTGATGCTTAAGATTACATTTGCCTCATCCAAAACTTTCATATCAAAGTTAGAGGCAAGAATACATTTAGCATCATGCACAATATCAAGGCTAGTTCCAAATATAAGCAAGTCATCAACATAAAAACATATAATGACACATTCATTATCATTAAACTTTCTCTATATGCATTTATCGGCACCATTAATCACATACCCATGTGTAAGCATAACATTATCAAAATTTTCATGCCATTGTTTAGGTGTGTTGACACCCCATTTTGCAACCTGCATTTAACCTCACATAGAGGGTAAAAGGGTAATTTTACTTTGGAAATAGGCATTTTGATTGTAGCCATTAGACCCTTGATTTCATTCCATTAAAATGATCTTGATGTTGTAATGATCAAATTGACTGGTCATAAGTCTTAATCGGACCATCAGATTGAAAGTTATTATCAAATCAAGTTTTAATGGCTGAGATGTACTATCACAAATTGAGTTTGACTATATGTGATTATGAACAATTGATTCCAATTGGTTAAAATTATAATCAATTTGAAACTAATGATGTGTCATAATTTGATTGGCTAGGACTACATCTTATGGTAAGGTTGTACACAGTTGATTAATTAGATAATCAAATATTAATTATTCAATGAGCAATTTGTGTAATTGTTTTTTTAATTGGGGTAAATTTGGAACTGATTAAGTTTGAAATGGAAGTGAATGGAGCCTAATGACCTCTGCTCACCATTTCATTGATATCTCTCAGAATATTTTGAATCTGGGCGAGATTAATTTTGCTAGAAACTAGACATTTAGGGCTTCAATTTGAGCATAAGATCGAGAAAATTTCAATAAGAATTGAGTAAGATATGATTTTTTTGAATTTGGATCTACGGGCTGTTACAGGAGTTACGGGAAAAACTGAATTCTTAATCATTTTTCTTGCTCATCACTTCCATCAATATCCAAATTTAATGCCCAAGCTTTCTCTAAATACTGAAATAGGGTACAGGTTCATGATTCTCTTGGATCTTTTGTCAACTCTTATTGAATGCCCTTCCATTCATAACTTTTCCACCACTAGTATATAAACCCTTCCTCTCCTCCATTCAAAGACATAGAGAAACACCCTCTCTTCACCTCTCTTGAGTTCAAGTGAAGTAGAGTAGTCTTGTTATATCTTGGTCTTCTTGAGACTTAAGGTATTGAGTGAGACTTACTTTCCCTCTCATAGTTCTTCTTTTCTACTCCACCATTAGGACCTCTACCAAGAGTCTCCTCCTCCACCATGTGGATCTTGCTTGCAGGTATAAATAATAATCCATTTCCCTAACTTGTTTCTTTATATTACTATGATGAGATTAAGATTAGAGCATGCTAGTGTTTATTTAAATTCCTTGAATATGTTTGAATGTTCTTAAATGTTCATATGCGTTCTTCACATGTTTTTAGTTGTTCATCACATGTTTGTGCAAAACACTAGCTTTAATCTTAAATCCACATCAAAAATATGAAAAACATGTTTGTTTCATAATTCTCTCAAATCCTTAAATTTAGGATATCAACATCCACACATATTCACTAGAATTTATTTTTTTCAATCAAAATGCAATAAATAAATGGAATTAGGGTTTATCACATGCACACACATTAAATTCAACATGCAAATTGATTGATATCTTATTGAATGATATAATATGAATGTTGGCCACCATAGTCTAGAAGATCAGTTTCACTGGGTAAGGTGGGTGCCTAACACCTTTCCATCTTGTAACATAGCCTGCGTACTTAGATAAAGGGATAATAGATCAATGCTTATCCACGTAATTTTTAAATTCTAGATTGTAATTAGAAAACAAATCTATGTACTTTATTTTAGATTGTACCTAGGACCAAAGCCATGTAATTTCCTATGATCAATGTAAATTCAATTTCAAATTAATAAATGATGAAATTTACAATTATGGTTTCGTTTTCTTTTTTCAATAATTAAATAAGTGGCGACTTCATTGTAAAACCATTATTTTAAAGGGGAAGATATAATTAGTCGAACCTTTATTTTGAGTGGCAATAACATGACTCCACCCATTCACGTGGGTTTGGCCCAACACCGAAAAAGGGTCGTGGGCGTAGTCTCTCACAAGATGCTTTTTTTAAACCATATAAAGATTTAACCAATTTACAAACTTTATGTTCTTGTCCAAGAACTACATAACCTTTGGGTTTCTCCATATAAATTTCTTCTTCTAAATCACCATTTAGAAAAGTAGTTTTAACATCCATTTGATGTACACCAAATTTGTAAATAGATGCAATGACAAATAAAATTCTAATAAATGCAATTCTAGTAACCAGAGAATAAGCATAAAACTAATCCACATTATGTTTTTGCTTATAGCCCTTAGCTACCAAGTGTGCTTTATACTTATCTATTGTACCATCCGGTTTCAATTTCCTTTGAAACACCCATTTGCAACCAATAGGTTTAACCTTCAATGGAAGCTCAACTAATTCCCAAGTATAATTAGACATAATAGACTCTAATTCATTATTAATAGCTTCCTACCGAAACGGTGCATCTACAGATTTAATTGCATCATAGTAACTTATAGGTTCATCTTCAACAACATAGGCAAGGAAATCGTTATCATAATCCTTTTCCTTCCTAGATCGCTTGCTCCTTATTTCTTGCACATCATCAACAAAGTCATTAGAAGTTTCAATAGAATCACGCAACACTTTGTCCATATTTTTCAAAGGAAACATATGCGCAAAGAAAATGGCATTTTCAGATTCAATAATAGTATATGGTTCTAAGATATCACTTTTGATGACAAGAAATCTATGGCATGAACTATTGCAAGCATAACCAATAAACACATAATCACATGTTCTAGAACCAAGATTTCTCCTTTTAGGCTTGGGTAGCATGACTTCAGCCAAGCACCCCCACACTTTGAGGTATTCCATGTTAGGCTTACGCCATTCCCAAAGCTCATAAGGAGTTTTACTGGTTTTCTTATGAGGTTCCTTATTTTGAATATAGCAAACTGAAAGAATGGCCTCCTCTCACATGTTGGAAGATAGCCCAGAACTAAAAGTAAAGCATTCATCATCTCTTTAAGTGTTCAATTTTTCCTTTTGGCTATTCCATTAGATTCGGGTGAATAAGGTGGAGTTACCTCATGTATTATGCCATTTTGTTCACAAAATTCCTTAAAATGATTAGACTCATATTCACCACCTCTATTGATTAAAGTCTTTTAATCCTTTTATTCTTTTGGTTCTCAACTTCACTTTTATACTTTATAAACATCTCCAAGGCTTCATCTTTGGTTCTTGGTAAATAAAATTTAGTGAATCTAGAGTGGTCATCAACAAAGATCACATAAAATCTTTTACCACCTTTAGTCATGGTGTGTTTTAAATCACCCAAGTTGCAATGTATCAATCCAAGAAGCTCAATTTCTCTTGTTATGGATTTACAAGGTTTCTTGGTGATTTTAGTTTTGGAAAAAATTTCACATTTGTCTATATTAGCTTCACTTAGTGAATTAATGATTCCACATTCTTTCATTTTCTTTATATGGCCAAGATTAACATGTCCAAGTCTACCATGCCAAACATCAATGGATTCAACTAAGCACAAGAAGATTAACCACTTTCATTAATAACTTGATCAACATTTAGTATAAAGAAACCATCATCATCATAGCCCTTACCAACAAAGACTTCATTCTTAGTTAAAGTAACTATGCCACCATCAAATAAAACTTTAATACTAGCCTCACCAAGCAAATGTACCGAAATGAGGTTGTGTTGAAAGTGAGGTACATGAAGGACATTATTGAGTAAAAGAGTTTTACCAAAAGTTAGCTTCAAAAGTACCTTCCCTTTACCACTCACCGACACGGACCTATTGTCCCCAAAATAAACACATTCGGTGCCTTCTGCCATAGGAGTGTAGGAACTAAACTCCCCTTTGAATGCACCAATATGTTTTTTGCAAGCCAAATCAACTACCCAACCTTTCACTTTTGTTACCAAATGTGCTTCACACACCATTGCCGCAATGATCTCTTCGGTTTCCACCACATTTGTCTTATTTGATGTTGAGCCTTTGTTGTTGTTCCTATTGTTGTTGAAGTTGCCTTTTGCCCTAAATGTTGCTGTATAATGACCTATCTTGCCATGAATAAAAAAATTACCCTTTTTCTTTTGGATTTGAGGATTTGGGCCATTTTTATTATGATGTTTTGGAGGTCTAGAGGGTCCTTCCTCTACAACATTAGCCTTGGTAGTAAATTCCGTAGCTCTAGAAACTTTTTCTGTTATCCTATATGTTTCTACGATTTGAATATTGATGATAGTTTGTTGAAGATTCAAATAGGTTCTATGGTGGCTATACTGGTGTTTATACTCTTTCTAAACACAAGGCCACGATTGCCAAACTTCTCAGGTAAGACATCACCCTCTTTAGCTAGGTTGGACACTAATTTTTGAAAATCCTCAATTTGGCTAGGAACATTTTTTCCTCAACCATTTGAAAAGACATAAATTTAGCCGTAGCAAACTTTTTAGCACCCTCTATGGGCGTAAGTGCCCGCGACGTAGGTCATCTTCGCTTTTGGGTGAGTACACCTTGGCCTAGAGGGGACCATGGTGAAGGGTGTAAAATGGAGTTGCCACCCAGTTTAGGTCTAGGAACCATAAATATAGCGTCCTTTGTGGAAAGACTGATTTTTACCAGAGCACGTGTCCGGAGTTTAGGTATGGGGATGGGAAGGTGTCAGGCACCCAACCTCCCCCGACCCATGGGTTAACTTCCACTCATTATGTTCCAATTCTTAATCTTATTAAAGGCATATTTAATATGTTATTCTAACACACAAACACACACACACACACACACACACACACACACACACACACTAGCATGCATCTAAATCAATCAACATGGCATAATTGTCCCTAAACCTAGCATTCATCTATCTTAAAATTTAAAGAGCATATCCAAGGGCAGAAACATCCAAGGTAGATCAGGATAAACATACTATAGCATTTAAACACCAAAAACATGGGATTCAATCAAGCATATTCATGTTCATCAACCATATCCAACTTTATCACTTAGATACAATGCATGTTCATGTGAATGCATGACTTACCTTACTTACCTCACTGCATCAAAACACCTATGCATCAATGCATATTCATATTCATATGCATGTTCATGGTATTCAAACAAACTAAAACCCTCATAAGAATAAAAGAGATAAAACAAAACAGAACAAGTTAAAAACAGAGAGACAGAGACTCAAAGGCAGACAAAACAAATTAAACAGAGGCTAAAACATGTGAATAAAATGAAAGGAAAACAAGCAAGAAAAGGATTAGGGCTTCTGGGAAGAGATATGCATGTACATACATAGGACATGCGTACACAACCCATCTATATGCATACGCATACTACGAGCATACGTACGTATGCAAGCTGCATGCACACACATACATGCCCTAAGAACCCATAAACTACAGAACAGAAACACAAAAATAAAAAATCTAACAACCTAACATGCTCAAAATATAAATAAAAAGTAAACCTAGACTAAACAAACATATTATAAACAACATAAACTCATATAAAAACACAAAACAACATAGAAAATCAAAGAAAAGTGAAGAGCCAAAGTTAGAAACTTTACCTCAGTACTAGAATTCTTTAGAGCTTGATTTTGACCATTCCCCTCAGTCAATCTAATCACAACCAATTCAAAATGAGTAAGTGAACTTCAGAACTCAAAGATCAAGACCAGAAAAGGTCCCAATCAAACAAAATTGACCTAAGGATGTTTTTTGAAAAACTTCCTCTTTGATTCACTATTTTCCAGTGAATCTTGTGTGTTTTACCACTGGAATTCGTCCTCTTTGAAAAAGTACCTTTTATGGCTTTTATAGTTGAACAATAGTGGTTTAGGGCAGCTCCTAAATGATGTGAGATTCGTTCCAAACTGAGTTTAAATACTAAAAACTTGTCTTTCATAGTTTCTGTAAGCCTAGCATGCGTGCATATGCACATGTATGCGTATGCATGCATGAAGCATGCGTACGTAGAGCTTGAGCATCCGTACGCACGCCCTAGGGTTTCAGTGGCATTTCTTTTCCAAAAATAGTTTATTTATTTCAAAAATAAGTTATATTTTCCATAACGAATTTCCTCAAGTCAATTTTCATCTAATTGGGCCCTAAACCAACTTTGGGCTTTAGAATTCTAGCATCATTGTGGAACAGGGCCTGAGTTGTAACGGGTACAAAGTACGGTGTCTACAGATGTTCCTCTTTTGATTCATGAGCTCTACTAATGGAATCAAAAGAATAAGAGACAAAACACTTTGTTTTGACGTACAGCTCAAGCCCAACCCATGCACACGACAAACAATATGCATACATGGGGCGGGGTGCAACTCTGTAGATTTGCGTGGGATTCGTATATTCGAAATCCCACAGGTATTACTCGGGAAATGGTCAACGACGAGTTCACTACCTAAGAACTTGGTTTGCTAATTGCAAGCAAAAGGCGAGTGACTCACTATCCAAGACTTACTAAAAAAGAAAAACAACATGGCCAATAGCCATAACCATTAACCAAACAAACAAGGTACTCTTACAAGTTAAAAGGATACATATTTGTGGTGTCCATTTGGGGATCTTGCCTCAAACTTCTTTGGTTGGCTTTCGCCTCTAGGTAGTTTTTGTCTCTATCTCAATCTCTTCTAATCTTGCGAGGCTCTGGCCTCTATCTCAACCTTTTCTATATTAGGTGGCTTACGCCTTGATTCTAGTGTACATGTTCAATTCCAAGAAGGATATGTACTCAAGTTCTATATTCTTCTTTTCTATTCTTGTCTTAGGGATCTATGCCTGCATATTCAATTCCCAAAGGATATGTGGACAAGTATGGTGATGATCTTGAACGGAAAGCTCACTCGAGGGGCTTCCCAACATGCATAGGGGTTTACTTGATGATTTTGACTCATGAGGAAGTTTTCATTGGTATTTGTCGACTTTCGAGGAAGTCTTAGGTGATGTATGATCCATTGGAGAGTTGACTCACTGAGGAGTTTGTGTTAGTGGTTGTAACTCACGAGGGAGCTTTCTTAGTAATCCTCGACTTATCGGGAGACTTACAGGGAAGTCCTTGATTCTGATTTGCTGGGGAAAATATTTCCATTTGTGACTCACGAGGGAGTTGTCTTGACATTTTGGCCGTAATGAGGAAGTTCTTGATGATTCGAATTCATTTGGAGAAAATTCTTCTCTTGGTGACTCACTGGGGAGTTGTTTGATGGTTTTAACCCACGAGGGAGCTTCCTTGGTGACTTCTAATCCACTAGGGAGTGTTTTAGGCCTTTTGACCCACTGGGGAACATTTTAACATTTCTATGTCTTCCAACCTGCTGAAGGGTATTTCCATCATTTTAGTGCATCTCTGTAACTGGGGAAATTCTAAAGAAATGTATTTCCATCATTTCCCACATTTTGGGAGTCCACTGGGATATTCTAAAGAATTTTTATTATTTTTTTTATACTAAACTACATGTAGTTCAGTGGAGGTCTAAACTACATGTAGTTTAGCCACCAGGTTCCTTTCCCACTTCTTCATTTTTTTGAACGGTTACTCACCATTTCTTCTTCTTCTTATTCTCTTCATCTTCTTCGTTTCTTCATTTTCCCTACAACCCTTCAACTCCCTCTCTTTCTCTACAAAAGCCTTCTACCTCTCTCTCACTCCTTCATCCCTCACAATATGAAACTCTCTTCTTCTCTCAAACTCTCTCATCTTCTCCAATGGCATCCAAAACAAAAAAGACGTCATGATTTCCGAAGAAGTCTTCAATCTCACCCGTTGGGATAGAGCTATAAGGTTACCGGAGTCCCCTCCACTGATCTTCAAGTTATAAAACCATCTTTTGAAGGGCGCACAGGCCTGATGGGTAAGTTTTTCAAACTTTTCTCAATTTCAAATTTTGCTCTGATCTTCTGTTTTAATTTATTTTTGGATTTGTAAATGCTTGGATTTCGTTATGGGATGGGTTTAGATGAAAACCTGATGTCCTAGTAAGGGTATGAACATGTTTAGGACAAGATTTGTTCCATGGCATGCTGAAACTGTCGAAGAACATTTTATGTTTGCATTTATGCGTACGCATGCATGCACAGCCAGTATTCATGCATACACATTAATGTTCATCAGTTCATACAAACGTATGCCCTAGCATGCGTACGCATGCTATAACCCTACATACGCATACATAGGTCTTGCGTACACATTGGCACTTAGAAACTTTATTTTTTGCCCAATTTGATTTTTTTTGTCCACTTATTTTTCTTATCCAATCATGATTCTTATGCTCCTTTTCTTGTCTTTCACAGGCTTTACCTCCTTTCTCTGGTAGGGGCAGTGTTAGTCGCATCTTTGCATGGTATCAAGCCTTGATAAAGGGTACCAAGGCTTTGGTGAGTGCAGTTGGCTTCGAGCCCATCATGTGCTTGCTTCCGGAGAGTTTTGCTAGTGGCATCTTGGTGTAGGTGCTTGTCGAGAGGTGGTGGGATACTACCCACACCTTTCACATTGTTGGGAAGGAGTTAACAGTGACTCCTCATGACTTCCACCGGATGACTAGTCTGAGAGCCGATAGGTCCATCATTAACTTGGAGGGTGAGTTAGGCATTCAGCTAGGCATAGACCTATTGGGGCGTAGGTATTCGAGCGGGCATATCCACTATTTTGACTTAAAGAGGGACTACAGGTCTCTTTCTTAGGCGATGCCTGATGATTGTGCCCGGATGGCCAGGGCATTCTTGTTGTACCTGTTGGGGGCATATCTGTTTGCCAATGGAGGGCAGACGATGTCTTTAAGGTGGCTCGCCCTCCTTTGCGACTTTGAGCATGCACAGGAGGTGAACTAGGGCCAGGCTTGTCTTGCCTACCTCTATACAACCGTGGACACACTCAGCCAGGGGACTCTATGCTAGGTAGTGGGGCCTTAAAGGCTCATTGAGGTTAGATCTCTTTCCCTTTCTCATGCAGCTCCTCAAATCGTACTTTGTAATTTTGCAAAACTGTAATTATTCATATGTCATCTAGGTTTACAAAATTGCATTTCACGCTCTTGCAAACTATATCCATACTTTGACTTGCAAACTATCATCTTTCAAATTGTACTGCGCTCTCTTTCTTGCAAACTGTCATCTTGCAAACTGTATCTATATTTTGTAAACTATCATCTTGAAAATTGTCATTTGTATCTTACAAATTGTCATCTTGCAAACTGTATCTGTATCTTGCAAACTGTTATCTTGAAAATTGTATCTGTAACATGTAAACTAACATCTATATCTTGAAAATTGTCATCTTGCAAATTGTATTTGTATTTTTGTGATCCTTGCAGCGTTGGGTCTTGAACTATGTCCTTGTCACTCGAAGTGCGAATGTGGACTTGAAGGACTTCCTTTCAGTTAAAGCTCACCTTAACAACCTCTCCTTTGAAATGTGAGTTAAAATCTTCTCTCCTAGCTATCATCACATGTCTTAAAAGTGTTCTTTCTAACCATGAGTGCTTTTGTAGATTACTTGGGGACCTTGGGTGGGTATCCCTCCTGTGGTTGACTTGGGTCTTGAAGCGGTCGCCATTAACTCTTCTGGGACCACTCAGGCCTTAGAGGGTGCAGGCTTGAGGATTCTATATTTAGCTGAGAGAGCTTCTTGCCAGCTAGTGGGTGAGGATACACCTCAAGTTCCGATGGACCCTTCTCCATTCATGCTTGCCTCACTTTCAATGACCAACGCCGAGTACGAGCTGTGGAGGAATGGCATCTTGTTAGGGTTTGTGCCCTAAAATCCAATTTATTGGCATGTCATAAATAATTAATTGTTTAATTATATGAGACTATTTATAATTGAACTAATGGGACAGTATCATAGTCCATGGGATGCATTGTACGTGATTTAGTCACAGAAGATGTAAATTACAAGTTCCTTATAAACTCAAAATGTAGTTTGTCGTCGGTGATTAAATTGGGCATTTCATCTGTGAAGACTATAACATATCAACTAAAATGATTTGTCTTGATTATGGAAGTGGAGACTTCTAGTTGATGTGTTGATGTGTCTTAAGAGTTAAGACATATTGAATTGGACCGCTGTGAGATTAATTATTCAATCAACAACTGTTACCTGAATAATTAATCTCACGACTTCTATTTTCATAGACTCTTAATCTTGAGAGGATAGTGAACCCAATCATAAAATGTAGGTTACTTTGATATATCAGGAGTGAGATTTAATATTCACGGTCAAAACGGTCAAAACCTCAGTATGTTCGGTAACCACACGTAGTGTTGAGGGAACACATATTCTTAAGATGGAATTCATAATTTTTTTTTATAGAGACACGAAATATCCCTTTGAGATAAGTTTAATGGGAACTGATTATTTAGGGCGCCCACTTTAGCAAGGAGTTACTAAAACTTATATTTATTGAAATCGGATAATAAATGTGAATAACTAAAAGATTAAACTGGGTACTCAAGGATAAAATAGTTGTTTACAAAGTGACAGTTCATTATGACTTTGTTCACTATGGATATTTTATGGAAGGGTCAAATGATATCATTAGAGTCTTGGGATATAATTTATTAATAAGGCCTAGAGTGCAATTATATTTATATAGTTGTATTAAATATAATTAATGGTAACTTTGGACTTGTCAAGAGTTGACATAATAGCCCAAGGCCCATTGGAGCTAAAGCCTTATTTGTTCCCTTTAGTCCCATCTCAAGCCACAAAATAAAGCCCAATTGGGTAGGTCCAAAAGGCTAACCTAATTAGATAATCAGTTTTTATTTAATAAGAGTTATTGAATAAAGTAACTACCAAGGTAGTTAGTATGTACGTATGATGACAAGAAAAGAAAACAGTTTTTCTCTACAATGAGAAGAAGAACTTTCTTTGAGAATCAACGTACAAAAGACTGATTGAGAGACCACACTTCTTGGGCACCTTATGGAATTGAGATGAGGATTAAAGGTATTCTCAAGTCTTGGTTTTGAATTTCACTGCATCAAGGTACGCTTTCTATTCTTTGTTATAGAATTCAAAGTTACATGTTATCTCTCGTGAATAAAGTAGATCCGTGATTGTTGCTTCCGCTGTGTGTTTTGTATGAGATACAAAACCAGTTTTTCCATCAATTGGTATTAGAGCCAGGTTTTCAATATCATGCTTGTATAACATGTGATTGGGTTTTAGAATCAAAGAAAACCGTTTCCTTCTTGTTTTATTTTCTGTAGTAGTCTTTTCTGCATAAATTTATTGTTCAATAAACCCTATGTGCATTGATCAATATGTGCAATATATTGTTTTGTATGATTCCAAAAGGATACGGCTGTAACTTTTGTTTTGTGCCATATGTTTTTGGTGTTTATATTCGAGTAGGACACCATCTACACATCTTGCGAACGGGTTTATTGAAGTAGTTTATAAACAAGATCGTATAGGAATGATGTCTGTTGATTCTCTTGTAATCATTTAATACTCTCTTTTGGCATCAGTTTTAATGTTTCTTAAATAAAACTGATATATATATATATATATATATCAAGTGTGAGCATTACGTTTTGCACCGCTTGGATATAATAAGACAATTTAACGTTAATGCTTGATGGCCATCTTATAAGCATGTTTTAATTGCCTTGAATGTATTTGTAAGGACCGAGTTCGGGTTCCTAGCCCAAATAAGAGATGGACTAAGGCCCAAAGAGCCCAAAGTAATAAATTTGTAGAGAATGGGTTAAAATACTGGGTTTTAGTAAATTAACACAATATGTAAGTAGTTCTTGACAAAAGAGATGAAGATAAAAAATTAATACTAAGGAAATACGTCCTCGGCAATGTCCGAGGAGATTGGTTCTTTGTATATTGCTTTCATAACCTCATTACAAATTTTATTCTTGGCTGCTATAGTATTTCTCCCTTTAAAATTTTCAATCTCCTTTCCTTTAGGAGTCTCTCACATTATATATCCCCCTCCTAATGATCCTGGCCTTCCACTTGTTGATCATCCAGGCCACTACTTGAGTGCCTGTCCCATCAAACACCCTTTTTTGCCTTCTGTGAGTGGTGGCAGCCAAGGCAGCACTGTTCAGGAGTCTTTTCCACATAAATATGGCCAGAGGGTTAGCTGCAGGATATTCAATGCGGGCGCAGCAGCTTTTCCATAGGTACTTCCTAGCTTCCATTCTCTGGTACACTCGAGGCGTGCGTCCCTGTCCCTAGAGCTTCTTAGAAGGTCACCTTGAACCTTGGGATACACACTTGAGCCATGCTTGCCTATCCGAGGGGTCATTCCTCCTCGGACCACCCTCCCATTCGTATCTCACTCATTAGATCCTGAGCTTGACCCATCCAACATTATTCATTTTTCCTCAGATTACTATGTTCTCGGCCAAGGCCCAGGGCTCAATATACGATTTGGGCCTTTGACCTCACAATAGCCCCTTAAAACTCCAGTTTTTTCCCTTTCATCGGAGGGGAAAATTGGGGTTTTGATTTTTCACGTGTCGATGTTATTTTGCCCTTTTGATTCGCACACGTGGGAGTGCCGTTTCACGCACCCCATAATTGCTATTGATGCTTCGGAGCCCGTGAGGCGCCATTAATTGCTCCAGGCGGTGGTCTGTCCCTTACATCCAACGATGAGGCGCTAACCTAATGGATGACATTTCTCCTTGGGTTTTGAGTGGGATAACTCCCACTAAATCCCGCCCTCTATATAAAGCACTCGGAGAGATCATTTCTCTTATTTTGCAAATCTTTAAGCTCTTTAGAGACCCCAAGCACTCAAACTCACAAACCCTTCTAAGTTACTAAACTTCCCGCACATCTTCTCTAAGAAATCCTTGAAAATCTTTCTAAAAGTTTTAGGGACTAGCACACGTCTTAGTTCTTGTAAGTTTCTGTTCCTTTAAACTTGTCTTTTTCTCCTCGGCCAATCTCCTCAGCCTTATCGTTCTTATTTCTTCATTTACTAGTTTCAATCGTTTCCCTTTAACTCATCTAGATGGGTAGGTTTAAGCACCTAGTAGACTCCTCTGCCAAAATAGAGGCCTTTAAAGACAAATACCACATTCCACAAGGAGTTGCCCTGCGGTACTGTTCCCCAAATCGGATAGTGACACACAGAGAATAGGGGGAAGTTATCATCCCCATGATAGCTTTCATAAAAGGGGGAATGACTCTCCCCATGGGTGGGATAACATGGGACTACCTCATTGCTCATAGGATATGCCCACATCACTGCGTGCCCAACCTATTTAGAGTTCTAGGGAGTGTAGACGCTATGAACGAGAGGATAAATTTAGGGCTCACATGGCACGATGTCGTTCACTTGACAAGTGCCATTCCCTCAAAAGTGTGGGATTCTACCTCAAGTCCCGATCTGACATTGTCAGACTAGTGTTGTGTCTTCCTAAGTCCAACAAGGGCCTGAAGGATGATTATTTGACCATCTCCGGGGAGTGGCACAACGGTCTTCACTGCCCAACTCGGGGGGGGGGGGGGGGGAGCCAGGTAGGGTACCCTAGGATTAGGTCCCTCAACATGGAGTTTAGCCCCTTTAGCTTTACTTCCCTTCATCTTTGTCACTTTGCCTTTTTTAATGACCAATTTCGTTGATCTTACCATGCTTTCCTCCTCAGATGTTTTTTGCAGATAGAAGATACGTAGTGCCCAGGCTTAGTTTGACCAACGTTGCAACTCTCAACTATTGGCTAAGGTCAGAAATCTTCATAACTAACGACAGTTAGCTCCGAGCCGTCCATTTGATCCTGGACTTCAAACCTATCTTGGAGATATATCAGGAGATAGGTAACACCATAAGAGCGGGTGACTCAAGGTTAGCTCGAATTGACGTTGCATTCTCGAACTTCCTAGCCTAAGAGGACCTTCCTCCGGTCGTATTGCCATTCCCCTGAATTTTGCCTGAGACCGCGGTAGCACTAGAGGAGGAGACTACTTCTTCACGTTTTTCGCTAAAAGAGGAGATAGACAGATTCCGCTTTAAAGAAAAGGACCCAGGGGCTGCAATAGTTCAAGTTTCGGACGCCGAGGACGAGATCGATAGGCACTCGGGTGTTCACGCCCCTATTCTTGTGACTGCCCTTCCAGAAATCATCTTCGACGAAAAGGAAGATGAGATGGCCTCGAACAAGGGAAGCAAGATCCTAAAGTACCTTATAGCCTCAAGGAGCAAAGTGTCAACTTCAAAAGAGGCCACCAAGTCCCAAGTTCCACCCATTCTTCCTCCTCCTCCACCTCCTACTGACCTCATACTGAAGGCCATTCCAGACCTGAAGAAGAAAAGGCCAGTCCTGGAGCTCGAAGAAGGGGAGGTGGGCCTTCAGAAGGGGTCTAAGTAGCAGGAGGTGGCCAAAGAGCCTCTGGACAAGAGGTCCACTTCTATGGACAGTAGAGAGAAGGAAAATAGGGCCGAGGTGCGCCTCTCGCCACGTTCTTGGTCCCCTCTGCTGGAGGTGGATGGGGTTGCCATCTCCTGGAACGCCTCGGTCAGGGAGTACCAAAGGGGTCATGGTGCACATGTGGCTGAGGCCTTGGAGCAGCTACTCCTTTTGCCCAAGGACATGGACGTCGTGAGGAAAATGAAGCAACAAGACCTCTTTTTGTCCCTGAAAAGGGACCTTGCCATGGTAAGCTCTCGGTTATACACCTTTCATTCACTTAATTGCCAACGAGTTTTTTCTCTCTTTTTCGCTTTTATAGGGTTGCTATGTTGTTTTTGTGTAGGTCACCTAGGAGGTTTTTGTGGCCGAGGAATGGGTCAAAGAGGCCTGAAATGTCGTTAGGAATGAGGTCCAGCTCGGCCTCGAGATTGAGAAGGCTTTAAGGGCCGTGAAGGAGGAAAATGCTGGGTTGTTTACCAAGCTTGCTACCGAGGAGAGGGAGAGGAAGTTTGCTTATGCAGGGTTGAAAAATGCCGAAGCCCAGGTTGAGGACCAGCTCTACAAGACTGAGTTGGAACTGGCCACTTCAAGGCAACTTGTGCTGGACCTGAAGGCACAGCTGTAGAAGGCTAAGGAGGTAGCTCAGCTGGCCAAGGAGGTAGCCGAGGCTGAGAAGCGAGCGTCCTATCTGCTAGGTGTGGAAGAGACGCAAGTTAGGCTTACTAAAGAGCTTGCTGAGATGTGTAGGGAATACTATAGTACGTCATGGGATGAGGCCCTTAATGTTGCAAGTGTCCCTACAAACTTGGCTTGGAGGCAGCTTGGGAGCATATACTACCACCCGGATATTTGTGAAGTCCCAGGTGCCGCCTCTTCAGAAACCAAAGATGTTGCCAAGGCTGGGGAGACTGATGCCAAGACTAAAGAAGCTGATCCTAAGGCCAAGGACGCTCCCACTTCCCAGCCGAGTTAGAAAGAAGATCCTCCCACTCTAAAGGCCAAGGATTAGCACCTAGGACCCTTTTGTAATAGTTTTTTTTTTTTTTTTTATGTGTGAGCACTCTGTCACTAAGTATAATGTACCCTCTTAGTTCAATGGAAATGCTTTTCTTTTCGTCTCTTACACTTTCATTTTGTCTGCTTTGAAGTTTATTATTACTGCAAAGAGCATTGAACTGCTACTACTCTGTCTTCAATGAAAACTAACAATAATGCACTGCTAACAATCTAAGTAATTTGATTAAGTACTAGCAGTAGAGGGGTCTACCCCACGTTTGTATTGAGAATTGAATCTTCTGTTATGAGGGTAAACACATACTTTGCAAAAAATGAAAGAGAGAGACAACCTGTCATCCTGTTCACCCCTTGGATGAATAGATAAGGACTTCGACTTATTCAAGGATACCAATCTGATGAGTTGGTTATAATCTTGGGTCTGTGTTGACACTTGGTGAAAAACAAGTAAATATCGCAGAATACTAATTTTCCCAAGGTATATGGTCCGAGGAGCCATTCATAACTTAGGTTTTGTTTAACACCTAGAAAGATGTCATAGAGTGTTAATTTCCCCTAAGCATCTGATCCGAGGACACAGGCATGACTTAAGTTCTGTTTAATCACTTATAAAAATGTCATAAAGTGTTAATTTCCCCTAAGCATCTGGTCCGAGGACATAGACATGACTTAGGTTTTGTTTAATCACTTATAAAGATGTCATAGAGTGTTAATTTCCTCTAAGCATCTGGTCAGAGGACATAGGCATGACTTAGGTTCTGTTTAATCACTTATAAAGATGTCATAGAGTGTTAATTTCCCCTAAGCATATGGTCCTAGGACACAGGCATGACTTAGGTTCTGTTTAATCATTTATAAAGATGTCATAGAGTGTTAATTTCCCCTAAGCATCTGATCTGAGGACACAGGCATGACTTAGGTTTATAGAGTGTTAATTTCCCTTAAGCATTTGGTCCGAGGATACAGGCATGACTTAGGTTCTATTTAATCACTTATAAAGATGTCATAGAGTGTTAATTTCCCCTAAGCATCTGGTCCGAGGACACAAGCATGACTTAGGTTCTATTTAATCACTTATATAGATGATAATGGGAAGTACGACATATTTACACAGCAAATGAATACATGACAAAGGAAACTTTCATTAATAATAATACCTTTTCAGGTTGTTTACATTCCAAGGTCATGGTATCACATGTTCATCTAGGTCTTTGAGGGTGTATGCTTCTATACCAGCAGTCGAGGTGATGTGATATGGTCCCTCCCATTTGGGCCCTAGCTTCCCTCATGTTGGGTTTTTTGTGTTGCCTACAACCTTCCTCAACACCAAGTCTCCAGGCGCTAACAGTCTCAGCTTCACATAGGCATCATTAACTTGCTTAAGCTTGTGTTGGTAATACGCCAATTGGACCTTAGCATTTTCTCTCATTTCTTCAATGAAGTCTAAGCTTTTCTCTAGCAAGCCATTGTTGTCGCTCGGATTGAAAGAACTTGTCCTTAGCGTTGGGAAGCTAGTTTCCAAAGGAGTAACCGCTTCGGCTCCATAAGTCATTGAAAAGGGGGTCTCCCTTGTTGATTTGCGAGGTGTGGTTCGGTATGCCCAGAGGACATGCGACGGCTCTTCCACCCATTTTCCCTTAGCATCATCCAGCCTCTTCTTAGGCCCATTCACTATGATCTTATTAAGAGCCTCGACTTGTCCATTCCCTTAAGGGGTAAGCCGAGGTAGAATACTTGTTTGTGATCCCCAGGTCACAACAAAATTTCCTGAAAGATTCACTATTAAACTGAATTCTGTTGTTCGAGATGAGGGTACGAGGGAACCCAAACCGTGTAACAATGTTTTTCCAAACAAATCTCTTGGCATCCACGTTCTTGATATTTGCCAAAGGCTCAACTTCAACCCACTTAGTGAAGTAATTCGTGCTGACTAGCAAGTATTTCTTATTTCCTGCTGCCTTGGGGAAAGGGCCTACAATGTCTAAACCCCACTAAGCGAATAGCCAAGGGCTGGATAGAGGATTAAGGACTCTTCTTAGCTGGTGTATGTTTGGTACGAACCTCTGACATTGATCGCACTTCCTCACATATTCTTGCACTTCTTTTTGCATGTTTGGCCACCAATAGCCCTGAGTGATGGCCCTGTGTGACAAAGATCTACCTCCAGTGCGGCTTCCACAAATCCCCTCATGTAACTCCTCAAAGAGTGATTCTGTTGCCTCGGGGTGTATGCATAGTAGGTATAATCCAAAAAATGAGCGTTTGTACAATTTCTAATCCTCGGACAGCTAGAACTGAGGAGACTTTCTAAGTAATTTGTTAGCTTCTGACTTTTCCTCGAGCAAGATGTCCTCCTTCAAGTATAGTACTATGGGGTCCATCTAACTGGGCCCCATGCTAACTTGGTGAACATGAACCATCCCTCTGTTCACCTCTGTGGGCTTGCATAAGTCTTCTACAAGGATGACCCACGGTAGGCTCTGCGCCGAGGAGGTAGCAAGGGTGGCTAGGGAATCAGCATGCATGTTTTCGCTTCTAGGGATATGCGATAGGTTGAAAGATTCAAAGCCCAACTACAAATGCCTAACCTGGCTCAAATACCCTCGCATTCTTTCATCTTTGGCTTCAAACTCCCCTTTCACTTAGCTAATAACCAATCTTGAGTCCAAGAGCACCTCTACAGCCTTTCCGCCCATTTTTCGAACCATGGTCATTCCCATCAGCAGAGCCTCATATTTAGCTTCGTTATTTGTGGCCGAGAATCCCAGTCTTAATGATTTCTCAATGGTGAGCCCCTCGAGTGAGACCAGAACTAGCCTTACTCCAGACCCCCTTTGATTCGCTACGCCATCAACATATACTTTCTAGGGTAAGGGACCTCGTTAGGAGATCATGCCAACCGATTTTCCATCCACGTTCTACTTCTCTGCTTCTATCTTTGACAGGGATTCAACAAACTCGGCTACTAGATCCATAAGGACTTGACCCTTGACAGAGGTACAAGGCATGTACTTGATGTTGAAAGCCCCTAGGATCGTCCCCCATTTAGCAACCCTCCTCGTGTAATTAGCACTTCAGAGTAGAGCTTTATGCGGGAGTTGGGTTAGCACAACCACCGTATATGCCTAGAAGTAATAGGGGAGTTTTCGCGTAGCATGTACCACCACAAAAATGGCTTTCTCTAGCGGCATCTAAGAAGCTTATCCGAGGATGGCCTACGGTTGCGTCCACCAGTTGGTTTATCCTAGGCATAGGGAAGGGATCCTTTGGGCAAGCTTTATTTAGATCTGTGAAGTCCACACATACTCACCATTTCCCACTCTTCTTCTTTACTACCACTATATTGGTTAGCCACTCGGGGTAGAAAACCTCCTTAATAGCCCCTACCTGCTTGAGTTTTTTCACCTCATTTTTGACTGCATCAGAGTGATCCTTGGACGAGCACTGAGGTGGCTGCTTCTTGGGGGTGACAGACGGGTTAACATTTAAATGATGGCAAATGAAGTTTAGATCCACTCTTGAGACTTCGTAAGTGCTCTACGCGAACACATCAAAATTTCTCTTAAGAAACTCTATCAGCTCTTCCTCCTCTAGAGGAGGAAGCTGAGCTCCAATCAGAAAGAACTTCTCCGGATCATTGCCAACAACAGTTGTTTCTAAGTCTTCACATTTCACCTCCTCGGCTGATCCATCAATAGGCAAGTTTGGAGCTTTTGATTGCTATGAGCTTCTTTCAGCAGAGGCCAAGGACTCGGCTTTGGGCTGATGTAAGATGGCGGCTACCAGGCACTGCCTAGCCGTGGATTGACTCCCAAAAATTTCTTCAATTCGGCCGCCCGACAGATATTTCACCTTTTGGTGTAGGGTAAAAGAGACGGTTCCCAACGCATGCAACTAGGGCCTGGCCATAATGGCCGTATATGAGGAATAAGCATCCACCACGATGAAGTCCACCTCTACCACTTCTAAACTAGTCTGCACTGGTAGTCTAATCTGGCCCTTCGGAATGACGACCTTCCCATCAAAACTTACCAGGGGCAAATCGTAGGTTGTTAGGTTTTTGGGTCTCAAGTTCAGCCCCTTGTATAGGTCGGGGTACATTATCTCGGCACCACTACCTTGGTCCACCATCACCTTCTTTACGTCATACCCCCTAATCCTGAGCGTGACCACCAAAGCGTCATCATGAGGTTGTATGGTTCCAACCTTATCCTCGTCCGAAAAGCTTAGCGTCAGTTGGGTATCCATTCGAGCTCTCTTCGGTTCCGGGTTGGTATCCTCGACGGGCACCCAAGCCATAGACATCACTCTTGAAGGACAAGAATCGGTTCTTCCTAGGGTGGCAAAGTTGACATTTATTGTGCCTAAAGCAGGCCTCGAAGAAGTATCCCTCCGGGGTTCTAGATTTTCCTGTCCCTGTAGACTATTAGAGTGATGCAAAAAATGTTTCAATTTTCCCTCTCGGACCAGCTTGTCCAGATGATCCCACAAGTTTTTACAGTCCTCCATAGTGTGCCCCTGGTCTTGGTGGTACTGGCAGTAAGGTCTTGATTGCGCCTCGTGGGGTTTCCTGCCATTTTGTTTAGCCGTTTGAAGAATGGCTCATTCTTAATCTTTTCCAAAACCTGGTGCACCGGTTCCTGGAACACCGCATTAACCGCTTAAGTGTTGACAGACCCTAGCTGCTCAACGACGTCCCTCCGAGGTCAATTGTTATTGTATTGGTCTGACCTGAAATCTCTCCTCTTCTGAGGGATAACCTTAGCCTTACCTTTCCCCTGCTGCTGGTCTTCCTCAACCCTCTTATACTTGTCAATCCGATCCATTAGTTGGCGCACGCTGGTGATAGGTTTCCCCGTCAAAGACTTCCTCAGACTATGCTCAGTTGGGAGGCCGACCTTGAAAGTACTGATGGCAACATCATCAAAATCGCCATCTATCTCATTGTACATCTTCTAGTATCTGTTCGAGTATGTTTTCAGGGTCTCCTCTTCTCGTATAGACAAGGACAGTAGGGAATCTAAGGGCCGAGGGCCTTTGCTATACGTGACAAAATGAGAACTGAATGCTTGGGTGAGCTCCTTGAAGGAATCTATGGAGCCTGCCTTTAAGCCATTGAACCATCTCATCGCCACAGGTCCTGGACTAGAGGGGAACACCTTGCACATTAAGGCTTCGTCCTTGGAATGGACAGCCATCCTTTGGTTGAAGTGGCTCACATGCTCCATAAGATCTGTTCGAACATTGTAGATGGTGAACATTGGTTGATTGAATCACCCAGGAAGCCTTGCCCCTTCAATCCTTCGCGTGAAGGGCGACTTGGAAATCTAGTTCAACGCCTTGCTCATAGCGTCATTTCCCAGGCCTTTGCGAGGTGGGCTCTTATACCTACGTTTGTGATGGTGCTCCTCATCGTAGGAGAAAGACTTACTGGGTGGGGTCCTTGACCTTTGTCTGTAACTGGCATCCTCTCTATCATCAGAGGAAACGTCGGAGCTGGAAGAGGGTTTGCTTTTGCCGTGCACGGCGCAGCTTTCTCTTCAGATGGTCAACCTGCAATTGTAGGGCTCTTGTATCTTCCTCATGAGAGAGATGGCTTTTACCCTAGGACTGACTCTTATCGGACTGGACAGTATGTGCACTCCCCTCTCGCTTCCTTTTACGTTCGAGGTTGACAAAAGGATTTCCACGTCGGGATCCTATGGATTCTTCCTGGTGTGGACCTGAACCTACTATGGTTAGACGTTGCACTCACTATCACCCAAGTAATCTTTCCCACAGACGATGCCAATTGTAAGGACCGGGTTCAAGTTTTTAGTCCAAATAAGAGATGGACTAAAGCCCAAAGAGGCCAAAGTAATAAATTTGTAGAGAATGGGTTAGAATACTGGGCTTTAGTAAATTAACACAACAGGTAAGTAGTTCTTGGAAAAAGGGATGAAGATAACAAATTTATACTAAGGAAATACGTCCTCAGCAATGTTCGAGGAGACTGGTTCTTTGTATATTACTTTCATAACCTCATTACAAGTTTTATTCCTGGCTGCTATAGTATTTCTCTCTTTAAAATTTTCGATCTGCTTTCCTTCAGGGGTCTCTCACATTATATATCCCCCTCTTAATGATCTTGGCGTTCCATATGTTGATCATCCAGGCCACTACTTGAGTGTCTGTCCCATCAGACACTTTCTTTTACCTTCTGTGAGTGGTGGCAGCCAAGGCGGCACTGTTCAAGGATCTTTTCCACATAAATGCGGCCAGAAAGAATCTTATCCCTTTTTTGGAACCTTCGCTGGCATAAATCGAAGGAGAGAGAAATCGATTGTTGAGGTTCCGACCTCGAGACCGATAGGGATGGAAGCTAGACCGGGTAGGTAAACGAAGTTTGTATGAGCCGCACAAAATGATATGTTGGAGAATGAATGAGCTGACCACCTTATGAGCCTGCTTCTAATCGTGCATGAAAAAGCTTATAACTCGTGAATATCCCTTTCTTTTGACGACCAAGTCACAATGGCAACAATGTATCTCTCTTGGGATGCGAAGCTGTGGTGGCGGACACGATATGAGGACGTGCTAGAGGGCCGTTGCGGTTATCTGCAGGATATTCAATGCGGTGGCAGCAGCTTTTCCTTAGGTACTTCCTAGCTTCCATTCTCTGGTACACTCGAGGCATGCGTCTCTGTCCCTAGAGCTTCTTGGAAGGTTACCTTCAACCTTAGGATACACACTTGAGCCATGCTTGCCAATCCAAGGGGTCATTCCTCCTCGGACCACCCTCCCATTCGTATCTCACTCATTAGATCCTGAGCTTGACCTATCCAACATCATTCATTTTTCCTTAGATTACTATGTTCTCGGCCAAGGCCCAAGGCCCAATATACGATTTGGGCTCTTGACCCCACAGTATTGAATCCATATATTATATTATATATATATATATATATGGGTTTATATGCGAATTGTTTATAAAGGATTCATCATATTGTTGCTTGCCTTGCATTATATATTTTTTATGATCATACAGTATGCTAATGCCAGGATTATGAAATTTATTCCTAATGAGATAAGGATTATGTTTTCAAGGGTTTCTAACATTATTAGGGTTCTTGATAATGATATTGTAAAACCTTAATGTTTGATCTGTGAATCTTCATTCATAAAATCAAAAGGTGTTTTTGATGGAAGAACAATAAAGATGTCAAAAACGGTTACCTGAAAATTCTGAAAAAATTTAGTTTTACGAGTTTCGATCGATCAAGAATTCCTTTCAATCGATCAAATGTTTTTTTCGATTGATCGAAGAGGAATTTAGAACCAATCGATTCAAGCAGAAACTCAATGATGAAATTCTTCATTGTCTCGTTCAATCGAGAATTCCTTTCGACCGATCGAACAGGAATCAAGAATCAATCAAACGAGGTTGAAGCTTATTGATGAATTTCTTCATTTTTTGATTGATCGAGTAATAGGTTCAACCAATCAAAGACACTGAATTTTGAATTTTCACTTGCTTTTTGATTAAGTGTTAAAACTTTGATAAAAGGCAAGGTAATGTGTGATGAGATTACACATGGTTTTATATAAAGTGATTAATTTTATAGTCTTTAAAAGTTAAGGGCATTTATTAGTCATTATCTAACTAAAAGACCTAATGAAATCAAAGATGTTAGTTAAGTGGAACTCTTAGTCCTAAATTGTTTTCTGATTAAAAGTCCTTACTTTATTTTAATTAGAGGTTTTTAATGAGATTAAAATTCTAATTAATGTTGTATAGTTTCTAATGAGATTAGAGTACTTTATCTAGTAAATTAAAGACAGAGTTCTATATAACTTGTAAGATCGTTTAGACCCCTTAAACCCAACAGATTAACCTAGAGAATTAGCCAAGTTATTAACTTAGGTAATTTAATTAAAACTAGGTTAACACAATTAAGCAAAAATAACAAAGCAGCGGAAAATAAACAACACAAAGATCTGATGACCCAGGAAACCACACCGGTAAAAACCTGGGGAGGATTTGACCTAGCTATCCTCAAGGTAAACTGAATCCACTATGAAAGAATCGAAGTTTACACAATAGACTTAGACCACTAACATCTTATTGCTACCCGAGTGTAGGAAACTTACTACCATGACCCCATGATAGCTCCGAGATCTACGGACTCCTTCTTTTCGGAATTCTTCAGCAAATCCACAAGCGCACCTGCTTGTATATCTTTGTGTTCTCTTGATTCTGCAACTGTAACGATCTACACAACTCTTGACATAAATCTCAAGTTTGTAAACCCTAAGTGTATGTGAAGGTAAACACCTCTAGATCTCAAAGAAAGATTCACAAATACAGCAAAACAGAACTTTAAAAACGTGGCTAGGGTTTTCCCTTTTATACTTAGGGCAAAACATAAAACCCTATACATTAAAACGGGCTTGGGCTGAGTTGGAATTTTCTGCAGAAAAACGTTCTGCACGATTTTCGATCGATCGAGTCTAATTTTCGATCGATCGAGTCATACAGAAAGTGAACAGTACTTCTGCATAAAAACTCGATTCCAACTTTACAATAAGACCCATACTTTGAGCAAGTCTAACACACGACTCAACATTGTTTTGATCATGGTTTGCCAACATACAAATTGAAGTTCTAAATACATTAGTTCCTAATCTTTAGAACCTAACATAACTAATTTTTGATTCATTAGTGTTTAAGGAATCCTAAATAGTTTAGGACTTTCATCTTAGTTAGTGATTCTAATGAGATTAGAGTTTTTATCAAGTACAAGGTTATTAGTTATGATAGGATCACAATTATTTTAGAAAAACCAAAATAATGAGTGGGAGTGCTGAAATAACCCTTTTGTTAAGTTTATTGTAATGTGAATAGATACTTTGTCTTGACTTCGAGTCTTACATTCCAAGCGGAGGGTATTTATTTCACGGATTACATGATTAAGCTTCTTTGTGATTGTGCGAATGTTCATTACGCTATTGTGACGTGACTTAGTAACATCACATCGAATTTAAACAATTAAACACATTTGATGTGTAGGGTTAAAATTAAACACATTTCATGGCCTTCATTATTAGTTCATAGTAGTGTGGGTAAGCACCTCGTCTTGGCGTATATGTCTCGCAATCCCAAAGGAGGGTGTTTACTTCATAGTACTACAAGATTGAACTTACCCGTTTAAAGTAGTGTGAACAAGCACCTCGTCTTAGTCTAGTGTACACCATTATCTAGAATCATGTGTAGCCATATTACACTTAGTCTAGTGTACACCATTATCTAGAATCATGTGTAGCCATATTTCATCTCTCTTTATAGTGTTTAAACTTGTAGTACCATGAAACAAAAGACTGTTTGGTAAGAGTTACCATGATAGCATTAATAGTGAGAATATTTCTCGCCTGATCATAGTGATTGGTATAAACTCGCTATCTAGGAATATTAATTGCAAGATTGGGTTGTCATTGCACCTAATATAATATGGTTTTAGGGTTCCATGTTATATGATTATGGTTGCAAAATATAATGTTCTGGTATTTAAGTTCATAGTCTCAAAATAAAGTTGTCATAAATTTTTGTTCTCTAACTACTATTTTAATAGAATCACATTAACTAAGAAATAATTTTGGATATAGTGCTTAAAGGAGCTGAAGTACATATTTATGTTTTGATTCAGCATTGTCATAATTTCCTATACATGATGCATTTATGGAAGATAGCTTATGATGTGATCATAGTTTCCATTGAAATGCTAACATGTTACATTGGCTTTTATCTCAATTGTGCTACAGCGTGAGATGCAAGAGTTAGTACTAAACTTAGACTTTATATTAAGTCTAAATGAGATGTTTGGTATGTATCATATTGAGTTCTAAGAAAGGCTTAAGGAGTTCCAATTCTATATCATTTTATGAAAATGTTTTATTTTAAAATGAATTGGAATTCTTGGATGTAGAGATTAATTGTAAATCTCATATGGATATGATCCACAAGTCCTTGTTAGAATCATTTGATCAATTCAGATTATTTTGAAAATAAATTCTTTTTATATTATCTAAATTGATGAGTGAGTTTAACACAATGGAAGGCATCCTAAAAGCTAAGGCTAGAATCAATATGATTTAATTCAAATTCTTAGCCTGAACCGAAAGGTAAGGGTGGTAAGAAGAGGAATTATAATACCAAACAGTTGGACAAGCTAGTTGTCTTAGTAGTTGCCAAAAGGAAATTAGACTTAAAAGTATGGTCAAAAGGAAAGTGTTTCCATTTTGGTAAAGCTAAAGCATTGTCCATAATTATCTTTTAGATGGAAATTTACATATTTTACTTTTTAAAGAGAAAGTTTTCATCCTTTGTAATTGTATGTTTTGGCACTTATGTCTAGATCTTATTAATCTAAATGATATTCAAGATTGGTGAAAGATGGGCTTTTACCATTATTTGGTTATATTCCAAGTCTATGAATTCTATTTAGAGGATAATATGATCTAGGGCTCCTTTTTTGTAAAGGATGAAGTTTCAATGACTTCTTTAAGTTAGTGCATACATAAAGAAGGAATAGAGCTCTTTTAAAGGTAGATTGTTCTAGAAGAAAAATGTCAGTATTTGTTATAGGACAACTATAAAATACATTTAGAAATGAGATGGTTGTGTTAGATACACCACAAGATATTATTCTATAAATAACTATTACACCAGTTCAATATCATAGTAGGAGGATTATCAAATAGATTCATATTTTTAAAATAAACTTTTGAAGTCATGCCATAAGGATATGAATTTGATCCTCGGTCTTACGTAAAGGCAATAGATGATATGAATATGGATTACTGGATCAAGGTTATGTGAATAGAATTTGATTCTATTTAAAGTTTAGAACTTGTAGAGGCGCCTAGTGGCATTAAGCCTATTGTTTTCAAATAGGTCTATAAGAAAATGAGATTGATAGATTAGAAGGTGAAAACATTCAAAATCAAGATTGGTGGTGAAAATATTTTTTCAAAAAGAAATGGTTCCACTATGAAAAGATTTTTTCACCAATAGTCAAGTTTGATTCTATCAAGATTCTCTTATTCATTATATTTCATTTGGATGAAATATGACAATGGATATTAAGAAAGCTTCTTTTAGTAGCAATCTTGAGGAAAACATCTATATGATGTAACTAGACTTGTTCATAGCAAAGTGTTAGATTCTAAGGAATTAGGAACTAATGTGTTAGAACTTCATTTTGTAATGTTGGCAAACCATGATCAAAACAGTTTTAGTCTTGTTTAGACTTGCTCAAAGTATGTGCTTATTGTGTAAAGTTGGAATCGAGTTACTGCAGAAGTCACTGTGCAAATCTGCCAGGCTCGATCGATCGAGAATTAGACTTGACCGATTGAAAGTAGTGCAGATTATTTTTTTTGCAGAATTTCCAACTCAGCCCAAGCCTGTTTGATGTGTAAGGTTTTATGTTTTATCCTAAGTATAAAAGGGAAAACCCTAGCCACGTTTTTTATGTTTTGAATGTTGTGTTTGTGAATCTAATTGTTAGATCTAGAGGTGTTTACCTTCACATACACTTAGGGTTTCCAAACTCAAGATTGATGTCAAGAGCATGGTGAGCATTCAGTTGCAGATTCAAGAACTTCAAGATATACAAGCAGGAGTGCTTGTGCTTTGCTGTGAATTCAAGAAAGAAGTAGTTCGTGGACTCGAAGCTGTCACGTGGTCGTGGTAGTAAGTTTCCTACTTGAGGTAGCAATAGGATGTTAGTGGTCTAAGTCGCTATTGTGTAAACTTCAATTCTTTCATAATGAATCCTGTTTTACCTTGGGAATAGCTAGATTAAATCCTCCCCAGGTTTTTTATCAGTTTGGTTTTCCTTGGTTATCATAGTGTGTGTTCTCTATTTTTCGCACTTTGCATAATATGATATATTTGTGTTAAACTAGAATTACTTAATTTACCTAAGTTAATCACTTGGCTAATTATCTAGGTTAATCTGTTTGGGTTTAAGGGGTCTAAACTTCTTACAAATGGTATCAGAGCGGGTAGCTTTTTTGTGTAGATCCTTTGATCTTAAAGCTGATCCTTGGCCTCGGTTATCATGTAACACGGACACTCTCTTGTTATTCCACCTCATTTTGATGGGAATAATTATGCTTATTGGAAAGTAAGGATGAAAGCATTCCTGAAATCCATTGATGAGACAGTCTGGAACTCTATTGAATATGGTTGGGAGAAGCCCACTACTCCTGTGAGTGAGTGGCAAACTTCTCAAAAAGAGGCAGCCGTTTTTAATAGCAAAGCTATGAATGCTATTTTTAATGCTGTCTCTATGGAGGAATTTAAGAGAATCTCTAATGTTGAGGTTGCTCATACTGCTTGGAATATCCTCCAGACTATGCATGAAGGCACAAAGGCAGTTAAAATTAATAAGCTACAGCAATTGACTACTAGATTTGAAAGCATTAGAATGACTGATGATGAATCTTTTGATGAATTCTATGCTAAACTTAATGATATTGTTAATTCTGCATATAATTTGGGTGAAATCTATGATCAACTTAAAATTGTTAGGAAGATTCTTAGATCTTTTGCTGAGGATTATAGACCCAAAGTAACTGCCATCACCGAAAGCAAAGATGTGGACTCTATCCCTGTTGATGAACTTGTAGGATCTCTTCAGTCCTATGAGTTGGACCTACCTAAGACTAACAAATTCAAATCAATGGCTCTTAAGTCTGTTGATGATGTTGAGGCTGGTGGATTTGATGATGAACTCTCTGCTACAGAGATTACCTATCTTGCCAAGAACTTTAGAAACTTTCTTAGGAACAATAACAGAAGGGCAAAAGGCAAGAACACTGCTGAACCTAGAAATTTTAGGAGGAATGATCCCACTAAGGTAAATAACACTGAAAAACCTAAAGAGAAAGTAGGTCAACCCTCTAATAATTCTATGGGGCAACAATGTTTTAGATGTCAAGGGTATGGTCATGTGAAATCTGAATGTCCTACATACTTGAGGTCTAAGGGTAAAGTTATGGCTGTAACCCTTAGTGATGATGAGGTTTCTAACAATGAATCCGTCAGTGATGAGGATGGAAACTTCATCGCTTTCACTACTACTGCTGTAGTCAATGAAAGCGTGCTTGTTGAAGAGAACCCTTCTGATGGGGAGCTCTCTGAAGATGCAGATTTATAGGAAGCCTATAATAAACTTTGCAAAGTTGCTGCAAAGGATGCTATAAATGTTGATATTGGCTTAAAGAAAATTGCATCTCTTGAACTTGATAAGAAAAATTTTCTTGTGAAACTGTTTGATTCTAATGAACTTTTGAATAATGTGAAAACTGAGAACATGCTTTTACTTGATAAAGTTAAAGGTTTGGAACTTGAATTATCTATTGCTAGAGAACAAACTAATAGGTCTGCAAGCTCCAAACTTGATCACATTTTAAGTATTCAAAAGTCTCCCTCTGACAAAACTGGCTTAGGTTTTGTGGAAAGCATCTCTATGCCTGAATCTCATTCCACAAACTTTGTTCCTTTTACTGATCCTCCTAAGAGTGAGATCGTCAAACCCTCTGTGAGTAAAGCTGTTAAATCTGTAGAAGTTACACCTCCTAGGAAGATTAGGGTTGATCTTCAAGAGTCTAAATCTAATGCTTCTAATTCTTCTAAGGGCAAGTTACATGATAAGCCTGCATGGGTGTGTCATTTTTGTGGAAAGTCTGGGCACATTCGTCCAAACTGTTTTAAGTTGCAAGCTGCTAAACGAGAAAATAAACCAAAAGTACTTGTGCCTCAAGAACAAGATCCTATGGTACTTATTGGTAAATTGGTAAAAGCGTTAAACCTTTATTTCAATCCTGGAGTTGCTCAGAATTCTAATGTGAATAATAACTCCAATGCTAGAGTTGCATCTAAAAGGTTTTGGATGCAAAAGGCTCGACCTAATTGAGTTTGTCTGACATGGTCCTTGTTTTCATTGCTTTATCTTTTGTGCCAATTTTTTTAGGATTTGCATTGCATAACATTCATGCATTTCATTCTAGGATGTTTTTATTTTTTATAAAAAAAAAAAGGGGTAACAAGATTGTGTTTTGTAGTATTTTTTTTCTTGATTTTGAAAACAAGGTTGGTCAATCTATTTTTACATAACATGTTTATGTACCTTGTTTAGCTTTGATGAGCTTTTTTTATTGCACTTTACTAGTTTGAGCTTTTTAGTGCATGTTGTGTGGGAAGATGTTAATAGTGTTTGATCACATGATCTTGATCTTGAAATCACATGCCTTTGATTGTCGGACTTGAACTTATTGAGAAAGGCATAAATAACCATCTCACCACTGTTTACAAGCCAATCATGAACACCTTAGTGCATATCAAAAGATTTTGTGCTCAAGAAAATGTAGCACATGCACCAAAAGATCACAAGGTTTAGCCTCAGACTAAATGCTAAAATTTGGTGTGCACATTATTGTACTATAATAATTTCACAATTCAAATAAAATTGGTGTGTATATTATCACGGCTATTTTAATAAGTTTCTGATCAATTGAAATTGGTGTGTATATTATGAGGCAAATCAAGAAACTTACATGATTGCAAGCTTTTATTCTAGGAGATGTGAGAGTTATATGATGTATCTCTTTAGGTGGTAGTCTCTTTCAAACTTATATGATGAATTTTGTAGAAATTGTGATTGATCTCTATTCACATATCACCTCACATATTTCTCAAGCTTTTGCTAGTTGCACACACTACACAAGTTACACTTTGCTAAACTTTGTACATGTTATTGTGTGTGTTTTTGGTCTGACCAATCAAGTTTGATAATTTCTTGAAATTGATGCAAAACATGTTTGATGTTTGAGAATTTAAGGAGAATGAGCGAAAATCTTAATTTTGGAAAACTGTGATCTAAACAGGTGTTTTTGAAAAGCATTTCATCTCATACTCATGCATTTTATTCATAAAAACTAATGCTTTGAGGTGTTTTTGCACTGAAATTGCTTTGTTTTTCAAAAAAACTATTTTTTTCTAGAATTTCGATCGATCGAACCTGTTTTTCGACCGATCGAAATTACACTTAAAACCCTTTGTGAGCTTCTGTTTGTTTTGATCGGTGCTCGATTGATATTGGATCAATCGAAGCATTTTTGACCGATCGAATCTAATTTTCGATCGATCGAAAATCGGGCTGAGAGTTTTTAAAAAGACTTTTTCTTCATGTGTTCTTCACTTTTCAAATAGTTCTTTCTCTCTCACCAACCGGTCAAGGCTCCAACAAGGATTTTTTGTCGTTTTCCTCCGAATCTTTTGCAAAGTTTCTCTCCTCTAGGGCTGGTAAGACTTTTATACCCTTTCTTTTGCATTTATTTTCATTTTTCATGCATTAAATCATGCATTTTCTTTACAATTTTCGAACCTATGCAAAATTGGGGTTTTTGATGATTCAAGTTTTTTCTATGTGAATTGAACATTGGGTTTTTGTGGGAACACCATATACAAGTGATCTATGTGGTTTAATTTGATTATTTTGATGATTTGTGAAAAATTGAAAATTCTAGGGCTTGAAATTTGCAAATTTGGGGTTTTTGTTCAAATTGATGTAAATTGATGAAATTGGCTTATTAGATTGAGTTATTTGATCATTATATTGTGTTTTTCAACTTGTGCAATGATCAATTTCTCAATTAGTTGGGTTTTGTGAAAATGGGTTTTTCAAATTTGGGATTTTTGATATAAAATTCTTGCTCAAGCCAATTTTGTGAATTTGGATCATATTTGAACTGTTTTTCATTGCATTAGACCATGCATCATTGGGTTATTCTACTCATGCATCATATAGACTTGTTATTTTTGTGCTAACTTGCAGTCTGCCCTTGGTTTTCTTTTTGTTTGTCTTTTTCTTTCTGTGTCTCTTTTTGTGATCTTTAGCATCATGCCTAGGAAAACTAGAGCCCACAGGACTTCTTCATCTTCACCATCTTACGATAGTGATAGATTCTTGAGTGAGAAACAACAGGAGACATACGAGACTCTTAACCTTCGTCATACCATTTGGGGTGAGCATAGGGTTCTTTTAGATGAGGTTGATGATGAGGTGAGACGTAACTTTGAGCGTTGGGGTTGGTTACCTTTAGTTGACGTAGACCATCCGCCTCCGGCTACCCTGATTAGAGAGTTCTACTCGAACGTCTCTATCCACATCTATGATTCCAACACTTTGGTAAAGAGTTGGATACGAGGTGTAGAGTATCGCATTACTCCTTCAGTAGTGTCTGATGCTCTTGGGGTACCTTTGGTTTCTCATCCTGTTTATCCTTATGATGAGTCTCCACCTCTTAACGACGTTATGTCATACATCACTGGGTCTTCTATCCAGTGGGGTTCTGATCCTTGGATCACATCTGCTGAGCTGTCTGAGCTTCATTATCTTTTCTTTAGGATTGCTTGTCATTCCTTGTGGCCTATTTCTCATCTCCACACTATCTTTCTTGAGCGATGTGTGTTCCTTTATGCTCTTGTCACTTATGCTCCTATCAGTTTTCCCCATCTTTTTCTCCGTTCCTTGAACGAAGTGCATAAGAGTAGTTCTACTGCTCATGCTTTGTTCTTTCCCGTTTTCATTCATAGGATTCTACCTCACTTAGGATTAGGTGATTTCCCTGCTTCTGAGCCTGTTCATATTATTGCTCCCATAGGTGCCACCTTTCTTAGGCAAAGAGCTGCTTAGTTTAGAGCTAGCACTAAGCGTCCTAGGGTAGAGCCTTCCGGTGTCACTTCTCCTCCTTCCTCTTCTACAGGTGCTCCTATGGCAGAGATGTCTACTGATCCAACTGCTACTGTTCCTCCACCTTCTTCTTCAGATGATTCGGACATTCGTCGGATGTTGGACACTGTCATGACCGTCCAGGCGGCTCATGGTCAGTTTTTGGTGGATGTGCTTGATGAGATTGGAGCGTTGCGGGCAGATTTGGAGCGTTTTCGACGTTCATCTCCACCACCTCCTTTTGATGATGAGTGAGTGCCCTTTAGCAATTCGTCACAAAAAGGGGGAGTACATTATGTAGTGGAGACTGTTCTTTGTAGTAGAGGAGTTTTGTCTTAGGGGCAGATTTTTGTTTCTTTTTGTGATACTGTGGAGCTGTGGAGTTTTTAGATTGTATCTAGATGCTTCGTTGTGTTTTTTTTTTTTTTTTGGCTCTTGATATGGGGAGATATATTGGATACATTGATTGTATATGTTTCTTGTTTCACACTATGTTACATTGCTTATTGATTTATATTTAAAAGGTATTCATGATATATATCTTTATTTTGTGTTATGTGAAATCAAGAACTTCTTTTCTATGTTACTTGTATTTTCCACACATGCGTTTATGTGTTTGTTAAGTGTTATAGGAATATACAGGTTGATTCAGTCATGCTGCTGTCTACTTTTGCAACTGATAGATAGTAGTTAGGTTGAATTTGTTTAGTTGAGTTTTTGTTTTGTAATGGGTTGCTTATTTTGTAAACTTTGAGCATTTTGTTAAGTTTGTGTTTTGTCACGGATTGCCAAATGGGGAGTTTGTTAGGTTCTAAGGAATTAAGAACTAATGTATTAGAACTTCATTTTGTAATATTGGCAAACCATGATCAAAACAGTTTTAGTCTTGTTTAGACTTGCTCAAAGTATGTGCTTATTGTGTAAAGTTGGAATTGAGTTATTGTAGCAGTCACTGTGCAAATCTGCCAGGCTCGATCGATCGAGAATTAGACTCGACCGATCGAAAGTCGTGCAAATTGTTTTTTCTGCAGAATTTCTAACTCAGCCCAAGCCCGTTTGATGTGTAGAGTTTTATGTTTTTCCCTAAGTATAAAAGGGAAAACCCTAGCCACGTTTTTAGTGTTCTGAATGCTGTGTTTGTGAATCTAATTGTTAGATCTAGAAGTGTTAACCTTCACATACACTTAGGGTTTCCAAACTCAAGATTAATGTCAAGAGCTTGGTGATCATTCAGTTGCAGATTCAAGAACTTCAAGATATACAAGCAGGAGTGCTTGTGCTTTGCTGTGAATTCAAGAAAGAAGTAGTCTGTGGACTCGGAGCTGTCACATGGTCGTGCTAGTAAGTTTCCTACTCGAGGTAGCAATAGGATGTTAGTGGTCTAAGTCGCTATTATGTAAACTTCAATTCTTTCATAGTGAATTATGTTTTATCTTGAGGATAGCTAGGTTAAATCCTCCCTAGGTTATTTACCGGTTTGGTTTTCCTGAGTTATCTATCATATGTTCTTTATTTTCCGCACTTTGCATGATATGATATATTTGTGTTAACCTAGAATTGTTTAATTTACCTAAGTTAATCACTTGGCTAATTATCTAGGTTAATCTGTTTGGGTTTAAGGGGTCTAAACTTCTTACACAAAGAACCAGTAGTGTTTAGTATGCAAGATGAATAAAGTCCATTTATGGACTAAAGCAAGCATCTGAATCATAAAAAATCGTTTTTGATCAATAAATCAAATTGTTTGATTTTGATCAAGTATTAAAAGGCCTTATGTGTGTAAAAGCTACATAGAATAATAAATTTCTTAATGAATGTTGATGACATTCTAATCATTTAGAATGATGTAGAGTTATTGTCATCGATAGAATTTTTTGTTGTCTAGTCCAATATGATATAAAGTGCTTGGGAAAGACTGGTCACATCCTAAGAATTAAACTTTGTTAAAATTTAGAAATTAGGATGTTGGGTCTATCTCAAACTGCTTAAATAGATTAGATTCTAGCCAAGTATAGCATGTAATACTTCAAGAAAGGATTATTTTCTTTTAAGTTTGAAGTTCCTTTATAAAGGACTATAGTCCTAAGACATATAAAAGGAAGAGCATATTAAGATGGTTCCTTATACCATATCAATAGGAAGTATTTATGCTATGCTATATACTAGGTTAGATATCTATTTTGCGATGGGCATGGTAAGCAAATATCAATTGAATCTAAGATCACTTAGTTTAATAGGAGTAAAGCATATACTTAAATATCTTAGGAGAATGAGGGATTATATGCTTGTTCACCAAAGTGAGGATTTGATGGTTACTGGTTGTACAAAAACTAACTTGTAGTTTGATTGTGATTCATGAAGTTGGACTTCAAGATATGTGTTCATCCTATGTGATGAAAATACACATTAAGCGTAAGTATTATCTTATTAGAGAGATATGAGTACATGAGATACAGTGGTAGAAAAGATAATTTACACAATAAATTTGGCTGTAACTTGTTTCCAAACTTTGCCTTAGAGTGATTATGAATTACTCTAAAAGGAAATAAGTGTCGAATATATGATAAATTGTCTTTGAGGGCACGTGGGAGATTGTTAGGGTTTGTGCCCTAAAATCCAATTTATTGGCATGGCATAAATAATTAATTGTTTAATTATATGAGACTATTTATAAATGAACTAATGAGACATTATCACAGTCCATGAGATGCATTGTATGTGATTTATGTGATTTAGTCACAGAAGATGTAAATCACAAGTTCCTTGTAAACTCAAAATGTAGTTCGGAGTCGGTGATGAAATTAGGTGTTTTATCTGCGAAGACTATAACACATCAACTAAGATGATTTGTCTTGATCATGGAAGTGGATACCTCTAGTTGATGTGTTGATATGTCTTAAGAGTTAAGACATATTGAACTGGCCAGCTGTGAGATTAATTATTCAATCAACAACTGTCACTTGAATAATTAATCTCACAACTTCTAATTTTATAGACTCTTAATCCTGAGAGAATAGTGGACCTGATCATGAAATGTAGGTTACTTTGATATATTAGGAATTAGAGATCCAATATTCACGGTCAAAACCTCAGTATGTTAAGTAACCACACGTAGTGTTGAGGGAACACATATTCTCAAGATGGAATCCATAATCTCTTTTTATAGAGACACGAAATATCCCCTTGAGATAAGTTTAATGGGAATTGGTTATTCAGGGCGCCCAGTTTAGTAAGGAGTTACTAAAGCTTATATTTATTGAAAATGGATTTCAATAAATGTGAATAACTAAAAGATTAAATCAGATACTCAAGGATAAAATAGTTGTTTACAAAGTGACAGTTCATTATGACTTTGTTCACTATGGATATTTCATGGAGGGGTCAAATGATATCATTAGAGTCTTTGAATATAATTTATTAATAAGGCCTAGAGTGCAATTATATTTATATAGTAGTATTAAATATCATTAATGGTAATTTTGGACTTGTCAAGAGTTGACAGAAAAGCCCAAAGCCCATTGGAGCCAGAGTCTAATTTGTTCCCTTTGGTCCCATCTCAAGCCATAAACTAAAACCCAATTAGGTAGGCCTAAAAGGCTAATCCAATTAGATAATCAGTTTTTGTTTAATAAGAGCTATTAAATAAAGTAACTACCAAGGTAGTTTCTATGTACGTATGATGAAAAGAAAAGAAAATAGTTTTTCTCTACAATGAGAAGAAGAACTTTCTTTGAGAATCAACGTACAAAAGACTGATTGAGAGACCACACTTCTTAGGCACCTTGTGGAATTGAGATGAAGATTAAAGGTATTCTCAAGTCCTGGTTTTGAATTTCACTACATCAAGGTATTAGGACATATGTGTTTCACTTATTAGGAACATATGTCATTATTTTATGTAATTGGCTAATCCTTTGACAAAACGCACTTTACTTGTATTTGGGTAGATGTAAGAGTTTTTAATACTTCAAGAAACAAGGTTTCTAGATCAAGTGTTAAAGTCATTCAAGTCTGTCCAAGAAACAAGCTGAAGAAGTGCCTTTTATTAAAGCTCGACAGCTAGTATCTATCGAACTTAAGAAGCTGTTCTAGCCTCGTGGCTCGATAGCTTCTCGACAGCTGCTATCTGTTGAGATTTAAGAAAAATAGAATTTCTGATCTGTTTTCTTCCAATCTGTGAATATGTCTTTGGTCCTTCTTTTCTCATAACCCTAGACATATTAAAGGATTATTTTAAGGGCCGTCAAAGTGGACAAAAATTACACAAGTGTTGAGCAAAGTTTGTTCAAGCAAATTGTGACCGGAGACACAATTTGCCCTAGTTTATCTTTCTTATGAAGAAGTTGCTGTGTTTGTACACCGTAGGGTTTTGTGACCAAGAATCTTCTGGATCTTCATCGTGTGATGAACTGAAGAACTTTGCAACCAACAACCTTCTCTAGTTGGTGAATCAAGTCGCGTATTGGGATTCGCGCAATTGGTTAGTCACGTACTGGGAGTCGTGCAATACATGGAGAGATTGTCACTATAGAACAAATCCAATTGGGTATTAGGGTAAGGGTTCAACTGTAAGTTGGTATAAGATACTGAGATTCCTTTACTTATAACCGCTTTTTGTGATAATAGTGGATTCTCGAGAGTGGTGATCTTAAAATCACCCGATGGGGTTTTTGCCGTGTTGGTTTTCCTCATTCATAAACAAAGCACCGTGTCATCTATTTTTCGCTGCATACTTAGTTTAATTGGTGATTTGTTTGTTCTACCATACATTTTCATGTTAATTTGATTAATTAATAAACTTGGCTAATTAATCAATTAATTCATCACAAGGGGTCAATACGTTTTTGGCCTATCAAGTGGCATCAAAACAGGCACACTCTGATTAGGTTTAATCTTTGTTGTGTTGATCCATTGACCCCTATTTGTCATGGATAGAGGATTGTCTCTTATCATACCTCCTTTATTTGATGGCACTAACTATGCATATTGAAAGTACGCATGAGAGCTTTCTTGCAGTCACTAGATGAGAAGGTGTGGCAAGCTGTAGAGATTGGCTGGACCAAGCCAAAGGAAGTGCCGGTCGATTGGGATGATGCTAAAATCAAGGTGGCAAACTTCAACAGCAGAGCATTAAATGCCTTATTCAGTGCAGTCACCAATGAGGAGTTCAAGAAGATATCCTCCACTGAAACTGCCAAGGAAGCATGGACCATCCTCCGAACAACCTATGAGGGAACCAAGGCTGTCTAGGATTCAAAGCTGCAGAGGCTCACTACAAGCTTTGAAGAGATCAAGATAGAGGAGGACGAGTCGTTTAATGAGTTCTATGCCAAGCTTAAGGACATAGTGAACTCAGCTTTTAATCTTGGGAAGACCATTCCTGAACCCAAGATTGTGAGAAAGGTGTTCAGATCTCTACCCGAAAGATTCTATGACAAGATCACTGCCATTGAGGAATCAAAGGATATTGAAAAATTTCCTTTAACAAAGCTAGTTGGCAATTTGTAGACCTATAAGTTGGGTTTGTCTAGAATTGGAAAGTTGAGCAAGAGCAAGAGCATGGCACTGAAGGCCAAGAGCAGTGATACTGATGAGTCGTCAGACGATGAGGACTCTAAGATGAAGTCCTACATTACCCAGTAGTTCAAGAAGTTCATGAAAAATGCTAATGCAAAAGGTTTCAATAAGGACCATAGACAGTCAAGTTCTTCTCAGTCTACGAGTTAAGACAAGGGGAAGAAGGATTCAAGGGATGGCGGTCAGTACATTGTTCCCGTAGGACCAAAGTGCTTTGGGTGTCAAGGTTTCGGTCATATGAAACAAGAGTGCCCTATTTATCTCAAGACCATTGGGAAGAGTAAGGCACTTGCAGCTACACTAAGAGACACCGAGCTTGAAGATGATTCCAACAATGAGTATGACGGAATCTTGAATGCCTTTACTACCACAGTCAATCCTACTGAGGGGATTGTTGAAGATATGGATGAAGAAGAAGAATTGGTAGAGTCTAAGTTTGAGAAGATGGATGAACAAGATGACATCTACATAGCTTATGCAAAGTTATACAAGGTCTCCGAAAAGGATGAGAAGTTGTATAGGTTGGCTACCAAGAAGCTCAGTGATGTGGAGCTCGAACGTGAAGAGCTCTCCAAGAACTTTGATGAAGCTAATCAGACTATTGGAGCACTTAAGTTCGGGAACAATTTCTTGGCTGAGAAGACCAAGAAACTTGAAGCAAAGTTGATTCAAGTTAGAGCTCAATTGGAAAGTACTTCAAGTGCAAAGCTTGACGAGATGCTCAGTATTCAGAAATCTGCTTCTAATCGAATTGGTTTCGGGTAGGATTTCTCTTTTCCTAGTATTGCTTCTACTAGTTCCACCGTTTTTGTTCCTCCTGCTAATAATGTTGAAACTGAGAACATTAATGTTAAAAATGAATTAGCTAGTGAGAACATAGACAAGGGTAAGTCTATCTTAGGATTACCCCCTAAAGCTACTAAGAATGAGACTAAAAACCCTAGGGCTAAGAAGGCTAACTCTTAAAAGCCGAAACAGAAGAAGTAGCTGTTAGCATATGTGCCCTTAAATCCTATTGTATGATGCTATGTATGATATTATGTATGATATTATATGAGAAATGATGTATGACTTAATATTGTGTTTAATAAAGTTGTTTTATTCTTATCTAAAATAATGGTAACATGAACATTCGGACATTATCAAATAGTCCATGAGATGCATAGTATGTGATTTATGTGATTTAGTCACAGAAGATATAGATCACAAGTTCTTTGTAAACTCAGAATTTTGGTTCGTAGTCGGTGATGAAATTGGGCATTTCATTTGCGAAGACTATAACATATTAATTACGATGATTTGTCTTGATCATGAAAGTGGTGACTTCTAGTTAACATGTTGATATGTTTTAAGAGTTAAGACATATTGAATTGGACCGCTGTGAGATTTATTATTCTCCTAACGACTTGTCAATTTATTATGTTTTGAATTAAGAGTTTTAATATTAAATGACTGTTTAGATGTACCTAATGTTCGTAGGAATTTAATTTCGGCAACTTATTTAGGTAAAAGTGGATATTGTGTTATCCTTAAAGACAATGTTGTAATAAAGAAAGGTAAAACATTTATCTGTTCTGGCAATATTGTGGATGGTCTTTATATTTTAACTCCTGATAAGCATGAATTATATAATTCTGAATTAGATAATAACTCTCATGTAAAATCATTGAAGAGAAAGTTTCCTTCTACTAATGATGCATATCTTTGGCACTTGCATTTGGGTCATATTAATCCAAACAAAATTCAAAGACTGATCAAAGATGGTCTCTTAGAGCCATTGGACTTTGATGAATTTCCAGTTTGTGAATCTTGTTTGGAAGGTAAAATGACCAAACGACCTTTTAATGCAAAAGATAGAAGAGCCCAAGAGTTGCTAGAATTAGTTCATACGGATGTTTGTGGTCCTATGTCAACCCAAGCAAAAGGAGGTTATGAGTACTTCATCACTTTCACCGATGATTACTCTAGATTTGATTATGTGTACCTAATGAGACGGAAGTTCGAAGCCTTTGAAAAGTTCAAAGAGTTTAGGGCTGAAGTTGAGAATCAATTGGGTAAACATATAAAGGCCATTCGATCTGATCGTGGTGGCGAATACTTTCTTGGGGATTTCAAGGATTACTTAACTCAAAAGGGGATTGTATCCCAATTGACTGCACCTGGAACTCCCTAACAAAATGGTGTAGCAGAAAGAAGGAATAGGACTCTTTTAGAAATGGTTAGGTCCATGATGAGTTACTCAACTTTACCTATTTCTTTTTGGGAATATGCCTTAGATACAGCAATACATCTTTTGAATTTAGTTCCATCAAAATCTGTTCCCAAAACACCCATGGAATTGTGGAGTGGGCGTAAGCCTAGTATGAAATATCTCCACATTTGGGGTTGTCCAGCACATGTGTTAAAAGGGAAGTTTGATAAGTTGGAACCAAAATCAGAAGTATGTTTGCTTGTGGGTTATCCAAAGGAAACTAGGGGTTATTTATTCTATAGTCAAAAAGATAACAAAGTTTTTGTTAGTACAAATGCTAAATTCTTGGAATATGACTCTATGAATAATTTTACTCCTAGAAGTAGAGTTGTCTTGGCTGAAATGAATGAACCTGTAATTGAACAACCAATGGTTGAAACTAGGGATGATGTGGCTATATTGGATACATCACAAGATACTACTCATGAGATGTCTAGTACACAGTTGCCTCGTCGTAGTGGGAGAAATGTTAGGCCACCTATAAGATTCATAGGTCTTGGAAAAACTTATGAGGCTATCTCAGAGGAGGCCGAAACTGATCCTCACACTTATGAAGAAGCAATGAATGATATAGATGCACATCATTGGATTCAAGCTATGAAATCAGAATTAGATTCCATGTATTCCAATCAAGTTTGGGATCTTGTAAAGGCACCTAACGGCATTAAACCTGTTGGTTGCAAATGGATTTACAAGAGGAAGAGAGGGATAGATGGAAATGTTGAAACCTTTAAAGCAAGGCTAGTGGCAAAAGGGTATACTCAAAAAGAGGGTATTGATTATGAGGAAACCTTTTCACCAGTAGCAATGCTTAAATCTATCAGAATTCTCTTATCCATTGTTGCTCATTATGATTATGAGATTTGGCAAATGGATGTCAAGACTGCATTTCTTAATGGCAATCTTGAAGAGGAAATCTATATGAAGCAACCAGAAGGTTTCATAGCAAAGAACCAAGAGCATATGGTATGCAAGTTGAATAGGTCCATTTATGGACTTAAGCAAGCATCTAGGTCATGGAACATCAGATTTGATCAAGCAATCAAATCATTTGGTTTTGAACAAAATCTTGATGAACCATGTTCGTACAAAAGACATCAAGACAAAGTAGTAATGTTCCTAGTGCTTTATGTTGATGATATTTTACTCATTGGAAATGATGTAGGTGTAATGTCATCAGTAAAATTTTGGTTGTCAAGCCAATTTGATATGAAGGACTTGGGCGAGGCTAACTTTATTCTAGGGATCAAGCTTTGGCGAGATCGTAAGAATAAGATGTTAGGCTTATCACAAGCTGGATATATAGATAAGGTACTAGAACGGTTTAGCATGCAAAACTCCAAGAAAGGATTACTTTCTTTCAGACATGGAGTTCCTCTGTCTGATGACCAAAGGCCTAAGACTCAAGAGGAAGTAGATATGATGAGACAAGTTCCTTATGCTTCTGCAGTAGGAAGTCTCATGTATGCCATGCTTTGTAATAGACCAGATATCTGTTTTTCAGTTGGCATGGTCAGCCGATATCAATCAAATTCAGGACCACAACATTGGCAAGCTGTAAAGTATATTCTCAAGTATCTACAGAGAACGAGAGATTATATGCTTGTGTACCGTTGTGAGGATTTAATTCCCATTGGCTATACAGATTCAGACTTTCAATCGGATCTAGATTTCAGAAAGTCCACGTCAGGATGTGTTTTCACCTTGGGAGGTGGAGCCATAAGTTGGAGGAGTGTTAAGCAATCTTGTATTGCGGACTCCACCATGGAAGCTGAATATGTTGCTGCTTGTGAGGCGGCAAAGGAAGTTGTTTGGCTCAAGAAATTCCTTTCTGTTCTTGGTGTAGTGAGAATGGAGCAAGTTCCTATCACATTGTTTTGTGACAATAATGGAGTGGTTGCACAATCCAAAGATCCAAGGAATCACAAGAAAGGAAAGCACATTGAGAGAAAGTATCACATCATTCGAGACATTGTTGCTCGTGGAGATGTGGTGGTAGCAAAGATTGAAAGTGCAAATATTCTAGCAGATCCCTTTACCAAAGTCTTGTCTCAAAGGACCTTCGAGTCACATTTGGAGGGAATGGGAGTTAGATTAGTGCACAATAGTCTTTAGGGCAAGTGGGAGATTGTTAGGATATGTGCCCTTAAATCCTATTGTATGATGCTATGTATGATATTATGTATGACATTATGTGAGAAATGATGTATGACTTAATATTGTGTTTAATAAAGTTGTTTTATTCTTATCTAAAATAATGGTAACATGAATATTCGGACATTATCAAATAGTCCATGAGATGCATAGTATGTGATTTATGTGATTTAGTTACAGAAGATATAGATCACAAGTTCTTTGTAAACTCAGAATTTTGGTTCGTAGTCGGTGATGAAATTGGGCATTTCATCTGCGAAGACTATAACATATTAACTACGATGATTTGTCTTGATCATGGAAGTGGTGACTTCTAGTTAATATGTTGATATGTTTTAAAAGTTAAGACATATTGAACTGGACCGCTGTGAGATTTATTATTCTCCTAACGACTGTCAATTGAATAATAAATCTCACGACTTGTATTCACATGAACTCTTAATCCTAAGAGAATAATAGACCTGATCATGAAATGTAGGTTGCTTTGATATATCAGGAGTGAGATCTAAAGTAACGTTCAAAACCTCAGTATGTTGGGCAGCCATATTTAGTGTTGATGGAACATATATTTTCAAGATGGAATTCATAATCTCTTAACGGAGATATAAAATATTCCCTTGAGATAAGTTTAATGGGTACAGTTATTCAGAGAGTTAGGCCTAACCACTTTAGTAAGACTAAAGTATATATTTATGAAATTGGATTTTATAAATATATGGTGAATAACTCAAAAGGATTAAACCGGGTACTCAAGGATTAAGATGTAGTAATTTACAAAGTGGCAGTCTATATTCATGACTTTGTCTTACTACGAATATTTTATGAAGGGGTTGCATGTATAATAAAGTCTTGGGAAATAATTTATTAATGAGGCCTAGAGTGCAATTATATTTATATAGTGGTATTAAATGTAATTAATGGTAACTTTGGACTTGTCAAGAGTTGACAGAAAAGCCCAAGGCCCATTGGAGCTAGTGTCTTATTTGTTCCCTTTTGGTCCCACTCCAAGCCACACACTAAAGCCCAATTGGGAAGGCCCAAAAGGCTAGCCCAATTAGATAATCAATTATGTGGAGAGAAACATACATAATTTTATATAGAATAAAATGATTTGTATGTTTAATGAAAAAGATAATATAAGGGAGAGAGATACTCTTTCATATTCTCTCTAGAAAATATAGAACTGATTGAGAGACCACACATCTTGGGCATCAAGTGGAATTGGAGTGAAGATTGAAAGTGTTCCCGAGTACTTCTTCATTCGGTTTTGAATTTCACCGCATCAAGGTACGCTCTCTTGTTCTTATATTCTGAAACCTACATAGTGCATGTTATCAATTGCAAATGAAGTAGATTCGTTTATTTTCCGCTGCGTATGTTTTGTATGCGATGCGAACATGATGATTTCCTAACAGTAGCATCTCTGTCATCGCTGTGGTGCAGCCGGTCATAATCGACCAAATTGCGATAAGTGGTTAACCACTCAACAGAGCAACGGCATGATCGCATCGGGAAACCAGAATCAGTTTCCACCTTCTTTTGCTCCCCTTGGAGATCTTCTGAAAGCACTCATGTTCCTTTCAAACTTGAACGGTTTTAATTCTTTCCCCTCACCTCCGGTTCAAGGGTTCACTCAAAGGAAAAGTTCTTCCAAGGTGTGGAAGGAAAAACGAACTAAGTGATTCTATCACTTTTTCTCTCTCTCTCCCCTTCTTGTTTTTGTTTGCATTACTTGTATGTTTTGCTTTCAAGTTTTGAGTCAGTCTAGTTTTATGCATTGTTTTGTTTTGTTTAACATGCTTTTGTTTGTTTGTTTTCAGTTTTTCTTTATTATGTTTTTCATTTTAATAAAAAAACAAAACAAAAAAAGTTGAAAAATTAAAAAAATACAAAAACAGTGTGTGTTTATGTACATTGGTACTTGTGTTTATGTACTTGTGTAATATCAATGACATTCGTATGTTTCGACATAGCAAAAGTGCAATGTCAAAAGCTTAACATAATTGGGTAATTCTTTTCTCTCTCTTATGTGCCCATGCATGGTTTGCTTAAAAAGAAAAATATGCAAAGAAAAATCAAAAGCAAAAGGATCAAAAATGCTTTTAAATATGATTGCAAGTGTGTATTCTAGGAGATGTGGGAGTTACAGGATGTACCTCAAAGCTAATAGTCCCCATAAACAGTTATGATTGTGTGTGAGTTTAAGTGATTTTTCTCATATCTCAAATCTTCATAACATGTTGACACATTTGCAATCTTGTGATGTTCTTCACACACAACATGCAATATTCTTTGCTACTCTTGATACATGTGCATGTACAATGTGATTTGGCCATTACAATGTTTACATGTGTTAATGTATGCTCACTAAACTGTCTTGACTTGTTTTTGAAATATAAAATCAGTTAGACTTGTTTAGTATATGTGTGTTTTTGGGATCAATGTACTTAAAATTGTTGTTGAGAGATGATTTTGAGAACTTAAAGTGTTGCTTGGATCCTTGGTTGAGTTGCATGCTTGATTGCATTCATGTCTGTGTTTTTCTCTTCTTGAAAATCTATTTTTAAGCTATCTTGACAGCTCCTCGACACCTAGATATCTGTCGAGCCCTTAAGTTGTTTCTTATCGCAATCTCGACACCTCTCGACAGCTAGGTGGATCGATCGAGATTCCTTCTGGATCCTTGATAGCTTCTCGACAACTAGGTGGATCAATCGAGCTTTCTTCTGGCCTCTCAATGGCTTCTCGACAGCTAGTGGATCAATCGAGATGCTTTAATCGTGTTTGAAGAATTGTTCCTCCACACCCTCTCGACAGCTGCATCTGTCGAAGCCTGTTTTCTCGACACCTCTCGACACCTCTATCTGTCGAGATTTACTGACCTTCTATATAACGGTTCAGCGCGATCTGTCTCTCACTTTTCTTGATCTCTCTCTTGACAGATCCGCCCTTTCACCTCCGAAATCACTCTATCTCACTTCAAACCTCTTTCCCAAGTGATTTTCAAGCTTTCTCTAGTTTTTTTCTTCACTTGGTAAGTTTTTAATCTCTCATTTACATGCATTTCATGTTTTGAACCCTAGGTTTTGGGGATTTTGAAAATTTTTAGGGTTTTTCAAAATTGATGAGTTATTGTTTAAATTTTTGGGATGGGTTTTAAAGATTTGATCTTAAAAACTTCATGCATTGCATCATATTTGCATTATAACAATATTATCATGCATTTTAGATGTGTGCTAGTAGGATTGGATTGGGCTAAGCCCATGATATGTTTTATATTGCATGTCACATATTCATGTATTTTCTATGCATTCATACTCTCTTTTCAATATTCTTGTTATATTTGAAATGTGTTGAGACTTTTCGGATTCTCTCTCTCTCTCTCTCCGGTTTACGTTAATGCGTCAATGGCACCAAAATGTAAGTCTGTTCCATACCGGAACCCTCTTTGTTCCGGGGCATCCGCTTCCTCCGATCCTACTCCTTCTCATATTCGGTTCCGTGATGATGATGCCCGAAAGGCATTCTCTGAGAACTTTTCTAGACGAGTCATTCATTTTGAACGCCACGTCATCCTGGTGAACTTCGCCGACACTGACCTACTTGATGTCATTTACAGTTGGGGTTGGGAGTCACTATGTGACGTCCTAGTCACATGTCCATTCATGCTGAGCCAGGAGTTTTACTCCAACATGCATGGATTTGATCGTTTAGTACCTCATTTTATCACTCGCGTTCGAGATACGCGCATTGTTGTCACACTGCAGATAGTTGCGGATGTGCTTTGTGTCTTGCGGGTTGACATTCCTGACTATCCTAGTTATGAGTGTCTGAGGACTATGTCCAAGGATGAGCTTAAATCTACGTTTTGTGAGCGTCCCTCCAAGTTGGGTAATCGCCAATTCACTTACTGCTCGGGCTTTGCAAAAGGCCCTCGGTTTTTGAACATGGTTATGACCTTTGTACTCCATCCTCTCTCTCACTATAACTCCATCACCGAGCCTCGTGCTCGATTTCTGTTGTCCTTTCTTAAGCATCTCACTATAGATTTCCCTTCTCATTTTATTCTTTCTATTATAGATATTCATCAGGATTCAGTGTCCCGTGATAAGCTCATCTTTCCATCCGCCATCACGAGGATCTTATGCCACTTTTCTGTTCCCTTTCCAGTGTCTGATCCTTTTACTTTCATGTGTGCCATAGACACCGCTACTGTTAAACATAGCGAGGCGCAGTTTAGGTTCGCGACAGACCAGGTCAGCAGCTCCTCCCACCTGTTCGGCTCCATCCCGATATGCTCTATCTACATCTATTCCCTCCTATTCTATGGGGTGATATGACTCTTAGAGACATCATAACATAGCTTCGGCGCATGGATGCTCACCTTGATACACTCTCTACTGAGTTGTATCAAGTGAAGATTCGTGTCGGCCATATTGCACGGCGGCGACAGTCATGGGTGGCTTCGCTCTTGAGGCTTCTCCTCCACCTCCTTTAGTGGCTTTTGATTTTGAGGCTGAGGATGATGATGATGATGATGATGGAGATGCTAGCTCTACTGATGAGATGTATACTTGACACTCTTACCCTTTGTCACTCGTGACAAAAAGAGGGAGTAGTTTTGGATATTAGAGTAGTCATACTTAGGAGGAGAGTTAGTATAGGACCATTTTGTTAGGGGGAGTGTTAATATCTTGAGGGATGTAGTGAAGATTACTTGTATCTTTTTCTTTTCTTTCTTTTAGATATACATTTATTCTTGTTCATGGGTCTTGTGACCATTATTGACATACATTGTACTTATTCTCTTCATATGTTGATGTATGTTTCTTTCACCTACCCTTACATGTGTTGTTTCTTTTCTCCCTTTATGCACATGTTTCTTATTACTTGTATGCAATCTATTATTTCTGCTTCACATAAAGATGCCTTGATGTGTTTTGTTTAAAGTGTTTCAGAAACATAAGTTGTTAAAGTCTACTTGCCAAAAACTGTCTTCTTACAAATTTTTCAAGAGTTTGTGTTAGGATAGATTTTATTGTATTTAACAAGTGAGTATGAGTTGAGTAATTTATGACTTCTCTCATATGTTCATTTGTTTGTTGTGGTTTTGTCATTGATTGCTAAAGGAGGAGATTGTTAGGACATATGTGTTTCACTTGTTAGGACATATGTGTTTCACTTGTTAGGAACATATGTCATTATTTTATGTAATGGGGTAATCCTTTGACAAAACGCACTTTACTTGTATTTGGGTAGATCTAGGATGTTTTTAATATTTCAAGAAATAAGGTTTCAAGATCAAGTGTTAAAGTCATACAAGTCTGTCCAAGAAACAAGCTAAAGGAGTGTCTATCATTAAAGCTCGATAACTAGCTCGACAGCTAGCATCTATCAAGCTTAAGAAGCTATTCCAGCCCTGTGGCTCGACAGCTGCTCACAGCTTCTCGACAGCTGCTATCTGTCAAGATTTAAGAAAAACAGAATTTTTGATCTGTTTTCTTCCAATCCGTGAATATGTCTTTGGGCATTCTTTTCTCATAACCCTAGACATATTAAAGGATTATTTTAAGGGCTGTCAAAGAGGATGAAAATTGCACAAGTGTTGAGCAAAGTTTGTTTAAGCAAATTATGACCGAAGACAGAATTTTCCCTAGTTCATCTTTCTTGTGAAGAAGTTGCTGTGTTTGTACACCGTAGGGTTTTGTGACCAAGCATCTTTTAGATCTTTGTGATGAACTGAAGAACTTTGCAACCAATAACCTTCTCTAGTTGGTGAATTAAGTCACGTACTGAGATCCGCACAATTGGTTAGTCATGTACTGGGAGTCGTGCAATACAAGGAGAGATTGTCACTACAGAACAAGTCCAATTAGTTATTGGGGTAAGGATTCAACTGTAGGTTGGTATAAGGTACTGAGACTCCTTTACTTGTAACTGTTTGTTGTGATAATAGTGGATTCTCGGGAGTGGTGACCTTAAAATCACCCGGTGGGGTTTTTACCATGTTGTTTTTCCCCATTCGTAAACAAATCACCGTGTCATTTATTTTCCGCTACATAGTTTAATTGGTGATTTGTTTGTGCTACCACGCGTTTTCATGTTAATTTGATTAATTAATAAACTTGGCTAATTAATCAATTAATTCATCACAAGGAGTCAATACGTTTTTGGCCTATCACAAGGTATGCTTTCTATTATTTGTTTTTGAATTCAAAGTTACATATTATCTCTCATGAATGAAATAGATTCATGATTGTTGCTTCCGCTGTGTGTTTTGTATGAGATACAAAACCAGTTTTTCCAACACGTCCCCCATGTCCAATGACTCTTGGGTGATCTTGACTATCGTGAGTTTAGTGAGGCTCACCTTATGGCTCTTTTTCTCATCGGGGTATGTACTTTCTCTTGTCCCTTTCTCTTTTATTCTTAGCTTGTATATCTAGTATGTGATGATACTCAATACGGTGATCATTTCAGGAGGTTGCTAGTCCAACTATTGGCAATCTCGTTAACCCTTTTCATCTGTCTTGGTTGGTCTACACCTATGGTCCTAATGGGTTCACTCAGGAGCATCCAGTCGGGCGTAACTCGAATGTCATGGGCTGTCCCTTTCCTCAGGGTACACGAGCAGTGAGTTCTCTTTATCCCTACCCTTTGTACTTTGTTCTTTGTATCTCTTAGGCTTATCTTGACACTGTATTCTTTTCAAATTCAGCCCATTGTAGTGGAGCACAAGGAGGTTACTGAGTATTCCAGGAATATCTATGGACCTGGAAGGCATGCCTAAGTCAATGATGATTATGATGATGACTCAGAGGCGACTCAAAGCTCTCGGCCGAGGAAGAGGCATTGCCGACGATGATCTTGTAGACATGACAGATACACAGACAGACAGACAGACAAACAAACTTTTACAAGCTTTCTTCTCTTTTTTCCTCTTTTTTAGCATTATCTTCTACATTTTTCTCTTATTTTGAGACATTAGGTTATGTTTAAGAACATATTTATATTTTTGTTTTTATAACTTATGGGAAATGTGTGCATTTTTATTTTCTTGCTTTTCTTTCTCCTTTGATGAATGAAAATTTGAGTTTGAATCTCTTGAGTAGTCCCTTAGGCCGTAGGAGTCATGAGAGAAGCCTTGGTATGGAAATCACACTCCAAATAGGAAAGGGAATCCGAAACCCTAATGAACCTACATATTCATACGCGCGTGTGCGTACGCAGGCTTTGGCTATGCGTATGCATCCAAGACCACGCGCACGCATGCCACCAGGTAGAAAAACCCTAGCCGACTTTTTTCACTATAAAACATCTGTGAGAGGCTTCCAAACCTTCATAAAATGTGTTTTAAGCCCAAGAATCATTTTCTAAGGTCCCCTATGGTAGAATTCACTTCTTTGGAGGTCTCTATGTGGATTAACAAGCTTAATCTCAATTTCAATGATGCTCTCATTCATTTTGGTCTCTCTTGTATTTCCTCATTTCATCAAATCAAAGTGAATGAGCCTCTTCTACGTGCTACCACTGAACTTTGGATCCCTACTCAGCATGTTTTCAATTCAACGGTATGAAATTATGCCTCACTCTTAAGGATTTCGGTGCAATCATGGGTGAGCACAAATTCAGTGCCATCATTCTTCTTATTCTCGAGGAAGATCTTTCTGACTTAACTCATCAACTTTTAGGGGTTCCCTTAGCCATGGCAAAGAGATGGTGCAAAACAAATCTAACAAGTTGAATGTCTTCATGGTTTTCAAGTACTTTTCTAAGAAAGATGTGCCATTGGCTGGAGTGAAGCGTTCTTATCATCTCAACGCTTCTTGCGTTTGCATTCTTACAAGGTTCATCCTGGTGCACGAAACACCACGTGTGGATCCTGGAATTCTTCAGGTGGTCAAAAACTAGGGAGTGGAAGCCCACTAGTCATCATCTTGGTTGAAACTGTCAATGGTTTGGATGCTGTTAATAGGGAGGAAGCAACATTCTTTGCAGGAAGCCCCCTTCTTCTTTAGGTACAATCCCTAATTTTTGCCTGGGTTTCCTTAACCTAGAGGGATTCCTCTAATTTTTGCATGGATTGCCTTTCGGTTTTCAACCCATCGAGGCTCCTTATATCATCTTTGAATAATTCTCTCTCTTTTTTTTTTTTCATCTATCCTTTTTCCACTTAACACTCATGCTCTCTTTTTCTCTCCCTCAGATATGGTTGTATGAGAAGCTCAAATTGCTCTATCCTCCCCTTGTTCCTTCCAATCAGTATCAACTAAAACACTACCATGAAGCATAGAACTGATTGAGAGACCACACATCTTGGGCGTCAAGTGGAATTGGAGTGAAGATTAAAAGTGTTCTCGAGTACTTCTAATCTTTGTTTTGAAATTCATCATATCAAGGTACACTCTCTTGTTCTTATATTCTGAAATTTACATTGCACATGTTATCTATTGCGAATGAAGTAGATCCGTTATTTTTCCGCTGCGTATGTTTTGTATGCGATACAAACATGTTATTCTCCTTCAGCACCCACAGACATCCTCTTCCAACCTCATCAAGACCACACTGACTGCGTGGTTTGACACCATAAGATACATGTCTAATTTTTCCCTGTTCTCATATCGTGAGAGTATTAGGGCTTTCATCAAGTATTCTTTTAGCCCAACGAATGCTTCCTCACATTCTGAGGTCTAGTGATAATCCTTCCATTTCTTTAGGAGTTAGAAGAAAGGTTTGCATCATTCTGTCAACCTGGAAATAAAAAGATTGAGAGCTGCTACCATTCTAGTAAGTCTCTAAATGTCTTTGGGGGTTCCTCAGCAATTGTAAACGATGTATTGCTTCGATCTGATCAGGGTTACTTCTATGCCTCAATGAGTGATCAGAATCCAAGAAATTTCCCCAATCCTACCCCAAAAGTGCACTTAGATGCATTTAACCTGAGACGATGCTTTTTCAAAACACCAAATACGTTTGGGCAAATCTCCTAATTGAAGTTCAATCTGCTTGCTCTTAACTACCATGTCATCTATGTATGCTTTCATGTCCCTTCCTAGCTGATCTTTGAACATCCTTGTAACCATTCATTGGTAGGTTAACCCAACATTCTTTAATCCAAAGGGCATCACTTTATAATGATAATTTCCTTTAGGAGAGATGAACGAGGTTTTCGCCTGATCCTTGGGAATCAACACGATTGAATGACATCCTTGGAAGGCATCGAGAAAGCTCATCCTCGGATGACCAAACGTGGCATCGATTAACTGATCTATCTTTAAAACTGGAAAAGGCTCCTTTGGACAGGCCTTATTCAAGTTAGTGAAGTCTACACAGACTATCCATTTCCCTGTTTTCTTTTTCACTACCACTGTGTTAGATGACCACTCCAGATAGAAAACTTCTTTGATAGCCTAGGCTCATTTTAACTTATCTACCTCTTCCTTTATTACTTTGATGTGTATATAGGAAAAGGACTGAGGCTTTTGATTTATAGGAATATATTCAGGATTGACATTCAAACGATGACATATGAAATTTGGATTTACCCCAAGTACATCATAAGGGCTCCAATCAAATATATACAAATTCTGAATTAAGAATAACAATAATTCTACTTTATCATGCAACAAAAGATGCTGACCAACCTGGAAATTAACTTATGCTTAATTACTTGCTTAAAATCACAATTAATTTATACTATGGGCTTAAATCAATCCACAATGGGAAATTTGAATAAGAATTAGATAACTCTCTCTATTAGTTTTATTAAAGTATGCTAAAAGCTTTATTCATATTATTTTCAATGTTACATTTCTCACTCTGTGTTTTACACACACCTTTTTCTTCTTCTTTCTCTCCTCTTATATACTTCTTTCTCTTATCCTTTCTTCTTATCTTCATCATTTGCTTGGTTCTCTTCATTTTCTTCTCTGGCATGTGCCATAGCAGGTGTTGTCTTGATGTAGTTGGGCAACCTTCTGTCTCATCAGGCTTTTCTTTGTTCAAGGTTATGATGAACAAAGTCTTTTGGGGCTTCTTGTCTTATTCTGATAAGTTATCTATTGCATTAAATGCAATTATGTCAGGTGGGATCTTCTTGATTTATTAAGAAGATCTGGAGAGAGACTATGGATATCTCTTGAATGCTTCGGAAAGGGTTCTCAACAGCTTGAGGCACGGGCTAAAGTGGGTGGTGTAGTTAATAAGCCTTTACCTTAAGCAACTCTATTGGTTAGTTCGTGCTCGAACTAAAGGTCATGGGCCATGTTAGGTTGAATTCCGAGGTTTGGAGTCGTGTGGGTGTTCTTGATGACCTCTTGTTTCATCTTTAGTCCATGCTTCGGGGTATGTGCTTCCATAGTGGGGCCCCATATCTCAAATCGATATGTTCTGGACCAGTTCTAATCTAAGGCGCAAGGTTTATTTGGGGTTTATGTGTCATTTTCCCACATAAACATACTAAGTTTGGACCCTAAGACTAGCAATTAAACAAAAAAATTTAAACTTTCTACTGCAAATGATCAAATAAGTAAAGTAAATAATAAAAAGCAGATAATTGGAGTAATCTTGCAAATTAAGTCAATCTGGCATTTTATAGGAAGGTTGAAATGCACAAATAAATTCTAAAGGAGAAATTACGATCAAGAATTTTATTGGAATGATACTAACAATGATAATACTTTCCACTAAGTGAAAGTCATTATAATTGTTAGGACATATGTAATTCATTGTTAGGAACATGTGTCACTATTTTGTGTAATTGGTTAATACTTTGACAAAACATACTTTACTTGTAATTGAGTAGATCTAGGATGTGTTTAATGCTTCAAGAATCTTTGTTTCAAGATCAAGTGTTAAAGCCATGCAAGTTTGTCCAAGAATCAAGTAAGAAAGTGTTGTTTATTAAAACTCGATAGCTAGCATCTATCGAGATTTAAAGAGAGCTGTTTTAGCTCGAGGCTTGACAGCTTCTCAAAAGATAGGGTATCTGTCGAGGTTTATGAAGTTCAGTTTTCCAAGGCTGTTTTCCATCCAATCTGTGATTATATGTTTGGGCTTTCTTTTCTCACAACCCTAGACATATATAAGGATTATTTTAAGGGCCTTCAAAGGTGACACAAGTTGCACAGTGTGGAGCAAAGTTTGTTCATGCAAATTGTGACCGAAGACAGAGTTTGCCCTAGTTCATCTTTCTTGGGAAGAAGCTGCTGTGTTTGTACACCATAGGGTTTTATGACCAAGAAACTTCATCATCTTCATTGTGTGATGAACTGAAGAACTTTGCAGCCAACATCCTTCTTAAGTTGGTGATCAGGTCGCGTATTGGGATCCGCATAGTTGGTTAGTCACGTACTGGGAGCCGTGCATTGAAAAGAAGAGATTGCCACTACAGAACACAAGTCCAATTGGGTATTGGGGTAAGGGTTCAACTGTAGGTTGGTATAAGGTACTGGGATTCCTTTACTTGTAATCGCTTGTAGTGATAATAGTGGATTCTCGAGAGTAGTGACTTTAAAATCACTCGGTGGGGTTTTTACCATGTAGGTTTTCTCCATTCGTAAACAAATCACCGTGTCAATTTATTTTCCACTGCATACTTAGTTTAATTGGTGATTTGTTTGTGCTACCATGCGTTTGCATGTTAACTTGATTAATTTATAAACTTAGCTAATTAATCAATTAATTAATCACAAGGGGTCAATACTTTTTTTTTTTTTTTGGCCTATCAATAATGATACTTTGAAAGTCAAATTGTTTGTTTAAAAAAAAGGAAAATACTAGAAATACAAAATTTTTTACAAACTGTTGATGTGATGAGTGATTGCTTGTAAATAAAAAAATGATGTTATTGGTGGGCCCAGATGAGAACTAGTAAAAAGTTGGCCACAACAACAATTTGTAAAAATATTGTAAAATAGTTAGTGGATTTAGCTTTACTCTTAAAAAAATTTAAAAGTAAATCAGAACCATAAAAGGATTAGGCAATTTCCTTTTATGTTTATAAAATCTTTTGAACTTTGTCATAAGAGTTCAATAGATGAGCATATTTTAGTCCCAGTATAAAATCGTATAATTTTTGACATTCCCAACCATCTGAACATAATTGTATAAATTTGATTTTTTATGATATGTAAAGCCATCTTATGTTTAATCCTAGATTCTAATCGGATTAAGCATCCAAGATGGCAATGAAATGCCATCTTATTCTTCTTCGGACAAAGTTTGACTCTAAACATGTACAACATTACTTCATATCTTTTTATTGGATGTAAATTTGAATAAATCCACTATTAGATTACATTTTCTTCTCATATCATTCATGCTTGCAAAATTTCTAGAATATTAAAGATCAATAACTATGTTATTAACAAATGTTTAAATTTCAAGTTTTTTGTGATATAAGATTATACATAAAAAAAAAAAATTAAAAGTTTATGGATCAAATAGTAAATAACACGCAATTGACACCAATTTGACATGCATGTTGAAAACATAAAAGACATACAAATTTGGTGACATTGTGAATAAGGGAAAGGAAGATCAATGGAGGTTTACAGGATTCTATGGCAAGCTAAACACAAATATTTGTCACAAATCATGGGCAAAGCTAAGAAGATTGAAGAATAAGTACTCGATTCCATGGATGTGTGAGGGGCAATTTCAATGAAATTACTAGGGCACGTGAGAAACTTGGAGGAAGGTTAAGACCGATTAGACAAATGGAAGCATTTAGAGATATTCTGGACAAATGTGGTTTCAAAGACTTGGGTTTTGTAGGAGGTAAATATACTTGGTGCAATGGTCAAGGGGAGAATAAGACAACATGGAAAAGGTTAGACAAAGCCATTGCCACTACAGATTGGATTGAGCTTTTCCTAGCGACAAACGTTATGCATTTGGAGTGTGGATCCTTGGATCACCAAACCTATAATTATTTTTCCTAAAGGATTTCAAAAGAAATGACGGAAGCCATGGAGATTCAAACAAATGTGGCTAGATCAAGTGGAAGGGAAAATTTAGGAGTGTCAGGCAAAGCTCAATCAGTGGAGCTGGCTAAATTTTGAGAACATTACCCAGACATTGAAAGAGAAAAAGAAACAACTTAGGAGGGCCTAGGAGATGGCAATTAGGCGTGGGTTGATGGATGGAGTTCATCGGTTGAAATGGGAGATTAATGGATTATTGATCAAAGAGGAAAATATGTGGAAACAAAGATCAAGGGCTTTGTGGTTGCATGAGGGAAATCAAAATACAGAAAAATTTCACAACCGTGCTTCACAAAGATATAGGAGAAACCGGATTGAGGAGTTGATGTTGTGGGTGTGGTGTGCTCGGATGAAGAGGAGATTGCACATATCCTAATCACCTAATTCCAGGACTTATTCCATTTGGCCACTCCATCAAACATGGATCAAGTTCTAGTAGTAATCCCAACAATGAGCACAGTGGATTTGAACTCCATGTTAACTGGAGAATTTGTGAAGGCAAAGGTGGATGAAGCTTTGAAGCAAATGGAACCATTAAAAGCACCGGGACCAAATGGACTACCTCCTCTCTTCTTCCAAAAGTTTTGACCGACTATTGGAGAGGATGTCTCACAAGCGGTCCTCACTTGTTCAAATACAGGTTCTATCCCATCTACTATAAATCGTACTTTTATCACTCTCGTTCCAAAAGTTAAGAATCCATCTATAGTTTTAGATTTTCGACCTATTGCTCTTTTTAATATTATTTACAAATTGGTCTCTAAAGTTGTTGCAAACAGGTTCAAAAAAGTTTTACCTAACATTATTTCTGAATCCCAAAGTGCATTTCAATCAAATAAAGCTATTTTAGATAATATCTTAGTGGCTTTCGAGATGTTACATCAGATGAAGACTCAGAAATTTTATTAAAAAAAAAAAAAAAAAGCAAACTTCATGACCATTAAGCTGGACATGAGCTGTTTGGACATATGTGATTCAATGTTAGAAACATATGTCAACATTTTATGTAATTGGCTAATCCTTTGACAAAACGCACTTTACTTGTAATTGGGTAGAACTAGGATGTGTTAAATGCTTCAAAAAACAAGGTTTCAAGTTCAAGTGTTAAAGCTATGCAAGTCTATCTAAGAATCAAGTAATAAAGTGCTGGATTTTAAAACTCGACAGCTAGCATCTATTGAGGTTTAAAAGCTGCTGAAGCCCATGGCTCGATAGCTATTTCAATAGATGGCTATCTATTGAGGTTTATGAAGTTCAGTTTTTCAGAGTTGATTTTTATCCAATCTGTGAATGTGTGTTTGGGCTTTCTTTTCTCACAATCCTAAACATATATAAGGATTATCTTAAGGGCTGAAAAAGGTTGCACAGTTGCACAAGAGCACAATTCCACAAGTGTGAAGAAAAGTGTGACTGGAAACCAAGTTTTCCCTAGTTTATCTTTCTCTTGAAAAAGTTATTGTGTTTGTACATCATAAGGTTTTGTGACCAAGCAACTTCGTAATCTTCATCATCTGGATGAACTGAAGAACTTTGCAGCCAACATCCTTTTTAAGTTGGTGATCATGTCGCGTACTGGGATTCACGCAATTGGTTAGTCACATACTGGGAGCCATGCAATAAAAGGAGAGATTATCATTACAGAACAAGTCCAATTAGGTATTGGGGTAACAGTTCAACTGTAGGTTGGTATAAGGTACTGTGATTCCTTTAATTGTAACCGTTTGTTATGATAATAGTGAATTCTCGAAAGTGGTGACCTTAAAATCAACCGGTGGGGTTTTTGCCGTGTAGGTTTTCCCCATTCGTAAACAAATCGTTGTGTCAATTTATTTTCCGTTGCATACTTTAGTTAATTGGTGATTTGTTTGTATTATCATGCGCTTTGCATGTTTATTTGATTAATTAATAAACTTGGGTAATTAATCAATTAATTCATCACAAGGGGTCAATACATTCTTGGCCTATCAAGTGGTATCAGAGCAGGCATACTCTGATTAGAGTTAATCTTTACTATGTGATCTATTGACCCCTGTTTGTCATGGATGAGGACAGTCTCTTTTTATACCTCCTTTACTTGATGGTACTAACTATGTACACTGAAAAGTACACATGAGAGCTTTCTTACAATCTTTAGATGAAAAAGTGTGGCAAGCTGTGGCGATAGGCTAGACCAAGCCTACAAAAGCACCGGCCGACTAGGATGATGTAAAGATCAAGGCGGCAAACTTCAACAGCAGGGCATTGAATGCTCTATTCAGTGTAGCCACGAATAAGAAATTCAAGAAAATATCCTCTACTAAAACTGCTAAGGAAGCATGGACCATCCTTCAGACAACCTATTGTTGGGAAAATACATGTTTGTATCACATACAAAATATACGCAGTGAAAAATTAACGGATCTACTTCATTCGTAATTGATAATATGTACAATGTAAGTTTTAGAATTTAGGAACAAGATAGTGTACCTTGGTGCGGTGAAATTCAAAACAAAAGATTAGAAGCACTTTTAATCTTCACTCCAATTCCACTTAATGCCCAAGAAGTGTGGTCTCTCAATCAGCTTTTAAGGAGAGAATAAGAGAGTGTCCAACACTCACATACAAACCATTTCATGTTCTCATGTGATCATAATAAAAACCACTTAGAAAACTCTCATGTGAATAAGCACTTATGAAATTCTGTATGTTTCTCTCCTTAAATATAACTAATTATCTAATTGTGCTAGCCTTTTGGACCATTCCAATTGGGCTCTAGTGTATGGCTTGGAGTGGGACCAAAATGGAACAAATTAGACTCTAGTTCCAATGGGCCTTGGGCTTTTTTGTCAACTCTTGACAAGTCCAAAGTTACCATTAATTATATTCAATGCCACTATATGAATATAATTGCACTCTAGGCCTTATTAATAAATTATATCCCAATACTTTATTATACATGCAACCCCTTCATTAAAATATTCGTAATAATACAAAGTCATGAATGTAGACTGCCACTTTGAAGATTACTACATCTTAATCCTTGAGTACCCGGTTTAATCCTTTATGTTATTCATAATATATTTATGAAATCCAATTCCATAAATATATACTTTAGTAACTCCATACTAAAGTGGTTGAGCCCAACACTCTGAATAACCAAATCCATTAAACTTATCTCAAGGGAATATTTAATATCTCTGTTAAGAGATTATGAATTCCATCTTGAAAATATATGTTCCATCAACACTAAATGCGGCTGCCCAACATACTGAGGTTTTGATCGTGACTTATAGATCTCACTCCTGATATATCAAAGCAACCTACATCTCATAATCAGGTCCATTATTCTCTCAGGATTTAGAGTTGATGTAAATAGAAATCGTGAGATTTATTATTCATTTGACAGTTGTTAGGAAAATAATAAATTTCACAGCAGTCCAGTTCAATATGTCTTAACTCTTAAAACATATCAACATATCAACTAGAAGTCTCAACTTCCATGATCAAGACAAATCATCTTAGTTGATATGCTATAGTCTTCGCAGATGAAATGCCCAATTTCATCATTGACTACGAACTAAAATTCTAAGTTTACAAAGAACTTGCGATTTATATCTTTCATGACTAAATCACATCAATCGCATACTATACATCTCATGGACTAAGATAATGTCCCATTAGTTCATTTATAGATGGTCTCATATAATTAAACAATTTAATTATTTATGACATGCCAATAAATTGGATTTTAGGGCATAAACCCCAACACCTATAAGGGAACCAAGGCTGTCAAGGATTCGAAGCTACAGAGGCTTATTACAAGCTTCGAAGAGATCAAGATGGAAGAGAATGAGTCATTCGATAAGTTCTATGTCAAGCTTAAGGACATAGTGAACTCAGTTTTTAATCTTGGGGAAACCATTCCTAAACTCAAGATTGTGAGAAAGGTGCTTAAATCTCTACCCGAGAAATTCCATGCCAAGATCATCGCGATTGAGCAATCAAAGGATATTGACAAAATTCCTTTGACAGAGCTGTTGGCAATCTGTAGACCTATGAGTTGTGTTTGTCTAGGATCAGAAAATCGAGCAAGAATAAGAGCATGGCACTAAAGGCCAAAAGCAATGACACTATAAGTCTTCTGATGATGAAGATTCTAAGATGAAGTCCTACATCACCAGGCAATTCAAGAAGTTCCTGAAGAATGCCAATGCAAAAGGCTTCGACATGGACCGTAAATAGTCAAGTTCTTTTCAGTCTAAGAGCAAAGACAAAGGGAAGAAGGATGCTAGAGATGGTGGTCAGTACACTGTACCCTCAGGACCAAAGTGCTTTGGGTGTCAAGGCTTCGGTCAAATGAAACAAGAATGCCCTACTTATCTCAAGACCATCGAAAAAAGCAAGGCACTTGCTGCTACCTTGAGCAACACTGAGCCTGAAGATGACTCCGATAATAAGGATGATGGAATCCTAAATGCCTTCACAGTCACTGTCAATCTTATTGAAGGGATTGTTGAAGATGTGGATGAAGAAAAGGAATTGGTGAAGTATAAGTTTGAGAAGATGGATGAACAAGATGACATCCACATAGCCTATGCAAAGTTATACAAGATCTTAGAAAAGCATGAGAAGTTGTATAGGTTGGCCACCAAGAAGCTTAGTGATATGGAGTTTAAGCGAGAAGAAATCTCCACAAAGTTTGATGAAGCCAATCAGACTATTGGAGCACTGAGGTTTGAGAATAATTTCATGGCTGAAAAGACCAAGAAGCTTGAGTCAGAACTGTTCCAAGTCAGAGCTCAGCTGGAAAAGACTTCAAGTGCTAAGGTCGTTTAGATGCTCAGTCTTCAGAAATCTACTTCTGATCGAACCGGTTTAGGGTATAATTTCTCTTCTCCTAGTATTGCTACTTCTAGTTCTATTGTTTTTGTTCCTCCTACTAATAATGTTGAAATTGAGAACTATGATGTTAAGAATGAATTAGCTAGTGAGAACATAGACAAGGGTAAATCTATCTTAGGAGCACCCCCTAAACTTGATAAGAAAGAGATTAAGAATCCTAGGGCTAAGAAGGGAAATACTTAAAAGTCAAAACAGAAGAAGCAGCATCTCTGTCATCACTGTGGAGCAGCCGATCATACTCGACCTAATTGCTATAAGTAGTTAGCCACTCAACAGAGCAACAGCATAATCACGTCGGGAAACTAGAATCAGTTTCCATCCTCCTTTGCTCTTCTTGGAGATCCTCTCAAAGCCCTCATGTTCCTTTCGAACTTGAACGGTTTCAATTCTTCCCCCTCACCGCCAGTTCAAGGTTTCGCGCAAAGGAAAGGTTCCTCCAAAGTGTGGAAAGAAAAAAGTTCCAAGTGATTCAGTCACTTTTTCTATCTCTCTCCTTCTTGTTTTTGTTTTTGCATTACTTGCGTGTTTTACTTTATTGCCTTGAGTCAATAATTGAACGGTTTCAATTCTTCCCCCTCACCGCCGGTTCAAGCTTTCGCGCAAAGGAAAGGTTCCTCCAAAGTGTGGAAAGAAAAAAGTTCCAAGCGATTCAGTCACTTTTTCTATCTCTCTCCTTCTTGTTTTTGTTTTTGCATTACTTGCGCGTTTTACTTTATTGCCTTGAGTCAATCTAGTTTTATGCATTGTTTTGTTTAGCATGTTTTTGTTGGGTTATTTTTTTCAATTTTGCTTTATTTTGTTTTTCATTTAAAAATTTTAAAAAAATTGAAAAATACAAAAATAGTGTGTGTTTGTGTACATTGGTACTTGTGTACCTTCGATGGCCATTGAAACAAAGTTTTCTAAACTTTGTATCTTTTGTAGCTTAGATGAGCACTTATATGCACAACTAAGCAAGTGAACTTTGCGGCTCATGTTTGTGATGAGTAAGGTTAAGTAATCTCTTATACTTAACACTCATATTACTTTTTTTGACGGGTAGGACTAGAAAATCCTAAGAGAAAGGCATAAATAACCATCTCACCACTGTTGCACGCCAATCATGAAATGACATCTGTATGCTTCGGCATAGCAAAGGTGCAATGTATAAGCTTAACATAATTGGGTATTTCTTTTCTCTCTTTTATATGACCATGCATGATATGCTTAATAAAAGAACAATATGCAAAGAAAAATAAAAGCAAAAAGCATCAAATGCTTTATATATGATTGTAAGCTTGTATTCTAGGAGATGTGGAAGTTATATGATGTACCTTGAAGGTGATAGTCCCCATCAAATAGTTATGATTGTGTGTGAGTTAAAGTGATTTTCTCATATTTCAAATCGTCATAACATGTAGATACTTATGCAATCTTGCGATGTTTTCACACACAACATACAATATTCTTCGCTACTTTTGATATATGTGCAGATACAATGTGATTTAGCCATCACAAGGAATACATGTGTTAATGTATGTTGACTAAACTGTCTCAACTTGTTTTTGAAATATAAAATTCGTTAGACTTGTTGTGTGTGTGTGTGTGTGTGTGTGTGTGTGTGTGTGTGTGTGTTTTGGATCTATGCGCTTAACATTTTTCTTGTTGAGAGATATTTTTGAGAGCTCAAAATGTTGTTTGGATCTATGTTTAAGTAGCATGCTTGATTGCATTCATATTTGTGTATTTCTCTTCTTTGAAATATTGTTTTTAAGTAATCTCGACAGCTTCTTGACAGCTTCTCGATAGCTCTAGACAGCTAAGCTATCTATCAAGACCCTTCAATTTGTTCTTATTGCATTCTCGATAGCTCTCGATAGCTAGTTCGATCAACCGAGAAACTTTCTGTCTCTTCGATAGCTTCTCGATAGCTACCTTGATCCATCAAGCTTCATTGTGTTGAAAAAGTCTCGTTAGATCCTCGATAGTTGGTTCGACAACTGGAACACGCCTTTTTAAGCTCGATAGCTCTCGATCAATCGAGCTTTATGAAGTTTCTATATAAAGAGGCATCACAATTTCAAATCTCATTCCCTCGATCTCTCTCGATACTTTTAGCCTTTTCACCTCCCAAAACACTTCTCAAACACTCTAACCTTCTTCCTCACTTCATTTTTGGTCTCAAGATCTTTGTTCCTCCTCTAATATGATACTTTCTTCATCTCCATCATCCATTTTCATGATCTTTGACCTAACTTTTGGGGTTTATGAAATTGCTTGAGATTTTTCAAAACTTTTAAGTTTTTGATGAAATTTTGGGATGGGTTTTTGTTAAAATGATATTTAAACTTCATGCATTGCATCACATGTGCATTATAACAATGTTTCATGCATTTAGATGTGTGTTTACTTTGTTGATATGTTGTGTGCTGGTAGGTTTAGATTGGGCTGAGCCCATGATGCATTTATTTTTACAAGTCACATGTTCATGCATTATCATGCATACGTACCTTCAATTCTATATATTTTGATATATTTTTTGTTTGGTACTTTCCTGATTGTCTCTCTCTTTTTCTCTCTTTCTTTCCCTCTTACGTTAGTTGCGTTATGGCACCTAAACATAAATACATTCTGTCTCGGAACCCTCTTCATTCCAGAGCACCTTCTTCTTCTTCTTCTCCATCTAACCCAACTCCACCTCACGTCCAGTTCTATGATGAGAAGGCCAAATCGGACTTCTTGGTGAACTTTTCATGATGAGTCATTCATTCGGAACGCCAAGTCGTTCTGTTAGACTTTTCTGACACTGACCTGCCCACTGTCATCTATAGTAGGGGTTGGGAGTCACTATGTGACGTCCTGGTCACGTGCCCTTCCATGATCATACAGGAGTTATACTCCAATATGCACGGATTTGATTACTCTATACCCTAGTTTGTCACTCGTGTTCGGGGTATATGCATGGTAGTTACTTCGGATATTGTTTCCGAGGTACTACACGTCCCTAGGGTAGCGCATCCTGACTACCCTGGTTCTGAGCGTCTAAGGACAGTGTCCAAAGCCGAGCTTGCATCTCTATTATGTGAGACACCATCATCTTGGGGTGACCGTCAAAACACCCCTTGCTCGGCCTTTGCTAAAGGTTCGAGAATCCTTAACATGGTGATGAGATTATCTTACTATAACATTATCACAGAGCCTCATGCTCGATTTTTGTTATCCCTCATTGAGCATGTCTCTATTGACTTCCCTTTACACTTCATTCTTTCTCTTATAGATGTTTATAGAGATACAGCGACCCGTGATAAGCTCATCTTTCCTTCAACTATCACGCGGCTCCTTCGCCATTTTTCTATCTCCTATCCTGTGTCTCCCCACTTCTCTTTCATGTGTGCCATTGACGCTACTACCGTTAAGCGGAGTCTTGCACAGCTTCACTCGAGGCAACCCCAAACAGAGACCGCAACTCCTCCGACTTCTTCCACTCCATCCACCTCCGCTTCTTCATCTTCAGTGGGTAGAGTGACTCTTGAGGCCATCATGGCATAGCTTGCGTGCATGGATGCTTGCCTTGACACTCTCAGCGATGAGTTGTGTCAGGTGAATGTGTTGGTCGTATTGCACAACGACAGGTTGTCATGGGTGGTTTCACTATCGCTTCCTCTCCATCTCCACCAGCCTCTGAGGATAAGAGTGACGATGGCTTAGGCAATGATGATGCTGTTGAGGATGATGATGATGGCTTGCCTAGTGATGATGAGATGTCTACTTGATTTACTTACCCTTTGTCACTCGTGACAAAAAAGAGGAGTAGTTTTGAGATGAGAGTAGTCATACTCATAAGGGGAGGGTTAGTTTAGGGGATAGGGGGAGTGTTCATATGTTGAAGAATGTAGTGAGGATTTTTGTATCGTTTCTTTTCTTTCTATTTCAGATACATTATCTTTTGTATATTGGTCTTGTGAACATTTTGACATACATTGTATTTATATTTGGTTTATATATTTTGATGTATGTTCTTTCACCTATCTCTCCATGTGTTGTTTCTTTTCTATCTTTATACACATGTTTCTTATTAAATGTATGTAATCTATTATTTCTGTTTCACACTAAGATGCCTTGATGAGTTTTGTTTAAAGTGTTTCAGAAATACAGGTTGTCAAAGTCTTCTTGCCATAAACTCTCTTCTTACAAAGTTTTTCAAGAGTTTGTGCTAGAATAGATTTTATTGTATTTAACAAGTGAGTATGTGTTCATTTGTTTGTTGTGGTTTTGTCACAGATTGCCAAAGGGGAAGATTGTTAGGGCATACGTGATTCAATGTTAGGAACATATGTCAACATTTTATGTAATTGGCTAATCCTTTGACAAAACGCATTTTACTTGTAATTAAGTAGATCTAGGATGTGTTTAATGCTTCAAGAAACAAGGTTTCAAGTTCAAGTGTTAAAGCCATGCAAGTCTGTCCAAGAATCAAGTAATGAAGTGCTGGATTTTAAAGCTCGACAGCTAGCATCTATCGAGATTTAAAAGCTGCTGAAACCTATGGCTCGACAGCTATCTAGATAGATGGCTATCTATCGAGGCTTATGAAGTTCAGTTTTTCAAAGCTAATTTTCATCCAATCCGTGAGTGTATGTTTTGGCTTTCTTTTCTCACAACCCTAAACATATATAAGGATTATCTTAAGGGCTGAAAAAGGTTGCACAGTTGCACAAGAGCACAATTCCACAAGTGTGAAGAAAAGTGTGACCGGAAACCTAATTAGTCCTAGTTCATCTTTCTCTTGAAGAAATTACTGTGTTTGTACACCGTAGGGTTTTGTGACCAAGCAACTTCATAATCTTCATTGTCTAGATGAACTGAAGAACTTTGCAGCGAACATCCTTCTTAAGTTGGTGATCAAGTCGCGTACTGGGATCCGCGCAATTGGTTAGACATGTACTGGGAGCCGTGCAATAAAAGGAGAGATTGTCACTACAAAACAAGTCCAGCTGGGTATTGGGGTAAGGGTTCAACTGTAGGTTGGTATAAGGTACTGGGATTCCTTTACTTGTAACTGTTTGTTGTGATAATAGTGAATTCTTGGGAGTGGTGACCTTAAAATCACCTGGTGGGGTTTTTGCCGTGTAGGTTTTTTCCATTCATAAACAAATCACTATGTCAATTTATTTTCCGCTGCATACTTTAGTTAATTGGTGATTTGTTTATGCTACCACGCGTTTTGCATGTTAATTTGATTAATTAATAAACTTGGATAATTAATCAATTAATTCATCACAAGGGGTCAATACATTCTTGGCCTATCACGAGCAAGGCATACGACAGAGTGGAATGAAAGTTCTTGATTGAAGTTACGAGAAAGATGAGTTTTTGTGAAACATGGATAGCTCTCATCTTTGAATGCACAGCATAGTCTGTTATTTTATTTTTGTAAATGGTGAGCCAAAAGGAGAAATTTTTCCTACAAAGGGAATTCGACAAGGGGACCCACTCTCTCCATATCTCTTTCTTTTGTGCTCAGAAGGGTTGAATAGAATGCTTTAAAAGGCAGCAAGGGAGAACTCTATAAGGAGTTATTCTTTATGTAAGAATGGACCTCGGATTACTCACCTATTTTTTGCAAATGATAGTTTGCTATTCTGCCAAGCAAGAATGGAAGACCTACAGGCCATTCAACACATCCTATCGGTGTATAAGCAAGTGTTGAGGCAACAAATAAATCGAGGCAAGACTACACTATTTTTTAGCAAAGCTGTAGTCGAAGAGAAGAAAGAGGAAATTCTAGATTTCCTAGGAGTCCTGGAGATTAAGGAATATGAAAAATACCTCGATTTGCCAGCAGTTGTGGGGAGGAAAAAAAAAGGCGGGCTTAAACTACATCAAGGAAAGAGTGTGGAATAAATTACAAGGATGGAAGGAAAAGCTTTTATCTCAAGTGGGATGAGAGGTGTTACTAAAAGCGATGGTCCAGGCTATCCCAACTTTCGCCATGAGTTGTTTCAAACTGCCGATGGGACTATGTAATGATATTGAGATGCAAATATGAAAGTTTTGGCGGGTGGTCAAAGGAAAATTCACTGGAAAAATTAGGAAACGTTATGCAAACCCAAGTCGGATGAAAGCATAGGGTTCAAAGATTTGGCTAAGTTCAATAAAGTCATCTAAGGGTGGCAATTCGTGTTCGTATGTCGGGTTCGTGTCGTGTCAACTCTTGAGTATCTGACTATATAGGTCAATACTAACCCGACATGTTTATTAAATAGATCAAGATTCCTCAACCCTAACACGACCCATTTATTAAACGGGTTAGTCATGTAGACTTGTTTATCAGATTTTATCAAAATGAAAAAAAAAATAAAAAAAAAAACAAATAAATATTTTTAATATAAAATTCAGAACTAATGAGTAATTGCATCACAAATAAACAATCAAAACTAAAGCATATCTAAATATCACAAATAATCAATCACAATATGTTAAAGAAAATAAACCACAATAGCTAATAAGTTTATGTACCTAGAGTTTGATGGGTATGTTAGTAAAATGTCATTTAATTAAATGGGTCAAACAGGTCAAATGGGTTTCATATGTTGAACACTAACCTAACCCATTTAATAAACGGGTCAGTCGTGTCAACCCGAATATGACACGAACCCATTAAACCTTAACCCATAACCTGCTAATTTCGTGTCATGTCGTGTTGGGTTCGTGGGTCGTGTCCAATTTTGCCACTCCTAGAGCCATCTTAGTGCAAAATACTTCCCCTCGGGTTCGGTTTTGATGCAAAGAGCTCTAAGGGATCCTATGCTTGGTAAAGCATCCTCAAAGCAAGATCGGTTGTTGAAAATGGGATGATGTGGAGAATTGGGATGGTAACAAAACCCGAGTATTTTATGATAACTGGATCCCCGATTTGTTTCCATTGAAGGCAACAGCTCGAAATTAGGATATTGTGGATGATTCCACAGTTTCTAGCCTCGTTGATTCTAAAATAGGAGATTGGAATAGGCAGCTGATTGATCATTTAATCTCACCTTTTGTTGCATAGAGGATAAAAGCTAAACCATTGTGCAGGACAATGCAAGAAGACTGCATAGTGTGGCCCTGAAGCAGGAATGGAGACTACTCAGTGAAGACAGGGTATTAGTTACTTGGTGAACTAGAGAACAGAGGAGCAACGTCGAGCTCAAGTCAGGCAACACAAAGGAGTTTTTGGAATGGTATTTGGAAGTTTAACATTCCAAATAAAATAAGAATTTTCTATTAGCAAGCATGCACCGATTCACTACCGACTTTGAAGAATTTGCACTGTAGGAAAGTATTAGACTCCCCTCTATGCTAGTGGCGGCTCCAAGAATTTTTCTAAGAGTGTTCCTTAAGGAGTATAAATTACACAACCTACTGTGTATTATCCATGGCTCAACCCATTGTCTAGCATAATTTAATTTGTTTGTCTTTTATAATGTATTTGTTAATTAAATTATTAATTTTTGTTGTTTAGTTACTTCATTATATTTCTTTATTGACTACTAGCAGTCTAGCACACACCCCATTGTGCATTAGCACGCACCCCATGTGCATTATCTACAGCTCAACCCACTGTCTAGTGCCTAACATAATTTAATTTTTGTCTTTTATATGGCCTCTGCATGCCTTCAGCCTTTACTACCCTACCTATCCACTTCCCCAATTCAAATATCCCACCCCACGACCCCATTGCCCCCATCTACTGCCCGCTCAACAGAAAAGAGTCACAAGAGCCAATCAACATTCCACAAAATATTAAACATATAAAACATTCACAACACACAAAATTCACAATACACAAAACGACAAACTCACAAACCAATAAAGTCAAAATGTCAAATAAAGTTATAAAGTAAAGGCAATTAGACATTTAGACATAGAGAAACAGAGAGATAAAGAGAATCTCATTTCAGTTCAAAGAGAAAGAAAGAGAGAGCTCCGCTCTCACTTAGTCATTCTTAGATCCAAGCACAGCAATTAGCAAAGCCAAAGATGTAAGATTTAGATGAGATAGACTGATAAAGAAAAAGAGAGAGAAGTAAAGAACTGAAATACCTTAAGGCCTGAAGGGTGACGCCGCGGCAGCACGTCGAGGCGAGGACTCAAGGGATGAGGGTCGAGGCAACGAGGCAAGCAAAGCAATCTCTAATTCGATCTTCGATCTCTCCCTCGCTGTTGCTCGAGTTTGAGGCAGTCCAGGTGGAGGCGTAGTCATGTCGATGTGCTTGGAGCTTGGTCGTTGATGAGGTTTTTTTTCGTTTAAGTTAGGAGTTCAGTTCTAATTTCAGTTTTGCTAATTGCTTTACCATTTGATGATTTTGATCAATTGGCAGACGCATATTGGTAAATTGGGTTTTTTTTTTTTTTTTAAAGAATCCATTTGGGTTAGTTTTGCTTAGGATTGATATTGGGCTTTTTTTTCCCTAGAATGGGCTTGCTATGGAAAATTTTTTACTTTTTTTTAAGATTTTAGTTAATTTTTTATTTTTTTTTTTTTGGGACTTTTTCTTTCTGCTTGAAAATAGAACAAATTATAGAGCAAAATTTAATTTTATTGACATAAAAAAATTGAGGGTGTTCCCAATTTTTTTTTTTTTTATATATAAATTTTCTCTTTCAGGTCAAGGTGGTCCTAGGACCACCCTGCCCTTAATGTGGCGCTGCCACTACTCTATGCAACTCCTGTGGTAAGTCAGATGAAACAACGCTCTAGCTAGGGTCCTGATTTCAACGAGCTACGTCGAGTTCCCTACTAACCCGTTTCAGTCACGAACCTGATCTGTTGAATTGGACAAGAATGGGAAAAAGTGGAGTTGTTCACGGTATTGGCATGGTTCATTTGGTGTAGGAGGAATAAATGCCACTTCAACGAGCCTAGCTTACCACTTGAGAAGCTTCTCGATGCTACCTCCAACTCACTAGCAGAGTTCCAGACCAAACGGACTGACAGACAAACGCAACATAAAACCAACTACTCTGAGATGGCAACCACCACCGAGGGACACCTACAAAATAAATTATGATGGTGCTGTCTTCACGGAGTTAGATGAAGCTAGAATAGGAGTAGTGGTTAGGAATGAAATGGGCGAGGTGATGGCTTCCTTAGCTGAGAAGATCTCTATGCCATCGGGTGTGGGAGCTCTTGAAGCCATGGCAACTAGGAGGGCAATTATTTTCGCAATGGAGTTGGGTTTTCATCGATGTATTATTGAAGGAGATTCAAAGATTGTGTTTAAAGCTTTAACAAGAGATTTTTCTGATCGCTCTAGTTTTGGTCATATAGTTAAAGACGGTAAGTCTATAATCGGTTCTCTACAAACCTATTCTTTCTCTCATGTTAGGTGGCAAGGTAATGCGGTTGCCCATGCTTTAGTTAGGAGGGCTAAGAAGTTTTCCCCTCTCTATGTGTGGATGGAATCTATTCCACCTGACACTTCTTTTTTAATTCATGTTGATGTAACTCTTTAATTGTATTATTAATAAATTTCGTAAGGTTCTTTTTCTCAAAAAGGAAAAAAGAAATATTAATTTTTTTAGCAAGTGTTGTTTGGAACAAAACTTCGTCCTTTCTTTTTATATGTATAACTTCTTCTTTTCCTTCTTTTTTTAGATTTTTAGGTGGAAATAAAAAGTTGTCGGGAAATTTTTTTTTTTTTTTTTTTCTTCTCTTATATAGGTCAAGTTCAAGTAATACCCATATTCGACCGACCAAGCTTAGGTATGGAGAAAAACCCGCACCACTTCTCCGATCCCCCTAACAAAGCAGGTAAAACCTGTCCCATTTAGATCGGAATAATCATAAGCTAATGGGTTTTGGCCATCTCTAGGCATACAATATAACACACAATAAAATTTCATTTTCGCAGTAATCCTCCAATTGAATTGAGACCAAGAGAGGGATTGTGAGAACATGAAGTAGAATATAAAATATGATAGAAAATATATATATATATATATATATATATTTATTGAGCATATTATATAAAATAAAGTAAAAAACGTATACATCAGATATAGAGAGAATGAGAAAGGCTAGTTATAGAAGTCTTTCAGGCTTTATCTCTGCAAAGAGATTAACAAATAAAATTAGGATAAACTATGCATTTGGTTTCTTTTCTATACATCATACTTCAATTTAGTCTCTAACTTTTCAATGGTATCAATTTGGTTCATAAATTCTTAGTGTTGTGTCAATTTAGTTTTTGCCGTTATCTCTTAGATGGAAATTGCTAACATGACAATAAACTAATTTTTTATTTTGGTTGTTTGTGACGTCAACAATTTCTATCCAAGAGATAATGGCAGAGATTAAATTGGCACGGCACTTAGGGACTAAATTGAAATATGGTGTAAAAAATAGGAACCAAATATATAATTTACCTATAAAATTAAAACCAATTATAAGATGGTGAACTCTGAGAAAGGAAATTACAAGGTATAAAAAGAAAAACAAGTTAAGAACCAGATATCAAGATCAAGGTCACTGATTTTCATCAATAAAGCAAGATGGTTTATATACAAATTTCTGCCAATCACTTTTTTTCCTAAATCCCAATGGAGAAAAATTGAGGTTATAAAGAAAGGAGTGAACTTTTTGCACCAAAACTTAAGACAGTAAGAAAGTTCAGGCTTGTTCTCTCCTTGTCCCAGAGTTGATTAGCAGTTAGCTGCTGCAGTATCTTTTTATAGATTGTCTTTAGTACTGGATGTGAGAAACCTCTTGTACCTGCATGAGACCTCCAAATCCATAATGGTATGGTAGGGAGCAATCTTGGATTCATATGGCACAAGAACATATCAGTAGGTGCAAGCAACTAGCTTGATGAGCAAATCTAACCAGCGTCTCTAGGGATATTTCCAATCAAATTGGGGACCACTGAAACCATTTACTGCATTAAGAAACCCATTAGCCAATTCTTGTTGCTCAAGGTTCATGTTAGCATCCTGAGGCATCAATGCCATGCCTTCCCTTCCAGTCAAAGTGCCATAGTTATTCCCCATGGCAGTCCTCATTCCACTAGCGTTGTTAGAAAGACCAATGCTACCACCCTGGTTTCCAAATCTTCCACAAGGAAGACCTGAATTGTTCTTATTGACAATTCCATTCCCCACTAGGGAGTTGGTACTGGTAAGTGCACTGCTACGACTGTTCACATTGTTCATATTACTCCCCAAGGATCCAACAGAGACCATGCTACTGTCTCCATTATACTGTGATGAATTCATTATTTCTTGTAGGATTTTCTCAATAGAGCTCTGGGATTCATTTAGGTTGGCTTCTGACTGAGATGAATGCTGTAATGGGATTTGCTTCGGTGAATTTGCTAAATTGATACGGTGGCTTGAAGTGGCCGATACTGTTAATGCATTATGAGAGGTTTGAGGGGGATTATAGGTAGAGGATAAAGTTGGAGATAAGAAGGGAGAAGAAGGATTGAGTTGGTCTGGAGGCATAGTGGTTGAGGACCCTGCAGATGGAATCTGACCAGGGGTCCCAGCGTAAGGACTGCTTGGAGTGTTCATTTGATATTCATGCCGAGAGTTCATGGAGTTCTCACGGCGAAGCCCAACAACAGAGGTGGCAGAGGTCAAGGTGGATGTTGTGGACTGGGAATTGTTTACACTAGTAACACAATTATTTGAAGAAGGCTGCACGGCAGTTCCCTGTAATGATTGATCATAAATTTTCTCTTCCATAATTTGCTGCTGCTCCTCAATTTGCTGAACTGAATTATGCGGCTTAGATAATGAGCTGGCCACACAAGGGAAGTTGGCTAAACTTTCTGGGGAAGAAACAATGGAGTTGATCAGCGATAAATAATTATATACCCGTAGCAAGGCATACTAGGTTTGAATCAGTACTAAGGAACAAAGAGAAATTGATCAAGAAAAAGAATAAAAAACTAAATAAAGCAGTCAGACTATAAAAGAAACATTATATAATATTTTTATAAAATCGAATTACCAAGTTAACCTTGACTAACATTGAGTCTGAATCTGCCCAAAATTGTTTATCCGCTTCTTCTGTGTTACTTACCCAAAATTTAGGGCATTGGAAAAACTACATATGACATTCAAAAGCTAAACCCTACCAGAAAAAAGAAGAAAGAAACAATAAAACCCAATCTATTAGACAAAGAATAAACACTTTTGCATCATTTAAAATCATACACTTTATAAAGAGATAACACACTCCTAATTCATACTACCATTTGCAATAATTTGACGTCTTTAGGCTAACCAAATATGCTACTTCCCTCCTATGGATGGTTCTTTGTCAAAACAGGAAACATTAAACGGCAGTGATTACATAAAGAAGACTATAAAACCAAATGAAAGAAATTTTGTATAGACCTTACCTATGGGTCCCTTTCCTGTCTGTTGACTATAATCAATCAGATCCTTCATAACATTAACAACTTCCGCTATCTGTAACCCAGCCAGTAAACATTCAAATGAAGAAAAAATCATCTACCAAATCAGCAAAAAATTCACAGAAATCAGAGCTCAGCATGATTCATGTAACGTATGAACTTTGCAAATCTCATTATAGAAATATCGGAACAACAGTACAATGCTCAGTGAAAAGAAGCATAAAACAGGAGTTAATAACTTTTTAAGATTATTTGGAATCTGTGAGAAAGTCATTTATACAATGCTTAATGAAACATATCTATTTTCAATTAAAAATTTGCACTGCAATACCTGAAGGCATCGAACGTATCTTTTTGTATACCCTACATCATTGACTAAAGGCACCTCCAAGGTTTTTGCTAATTGACGAGCAGATGCAACAAACCTGAAATAAATATTAAAAATTATTTTAAAAATTACATTTATTGGATAATAAAAGTCAAAATCAATGTGATGGCGTTAAAAAGGCTGTTCACATAATTATTTCTTACAAATAAATGAGTTAAATACATAAACCATAGCTGAACATGGACCTTAGTTGTATAAACTATAAAGCAAACCAGGATAACAAACATAGGTAGAGAGGCATTCAATGCATCTAATGCCATTATTTACTCTTTTTTAACCAGCAGAAGGTTGGTTAATTTCACAAGACATCCATAAGTTAATCAAAAACTTTGGACATGTTTGGTAACTATTTTTGTTTTATGTTTTCATTTTCTTGTTTTTAAGGAAAAAAGAAAAAAAAAAAAAAAAAAACAATTTTTTTGTGTTTTCAAAATGAAAAACATGTTTGATTAGTTGAAAAGAAAAAAAAAATTTCTGTCATACCTTGTTATCTTCAAAAATCTATGGAAACAGTAGTAATTTTATGGCATGGGATTATATATGCAGACACTGAGACACAGATTCATATGAAACAAAACACACCCAAAAAAAAAAAACCATTTGACAATATCAATTAACATCACACCAACAGTTGACACTCAAAAAATTTGAGAGAAAAAAATATATTGGACATGAGAATTAAAGGGAAAAAAAATCTAGGAGTGGGAAAGAGAGTAAAAATAATAGGGTAAAGTTTAGGTACAGTACTTAAATGTTGTTCTTTAGATTCCCCTCTTGAAAGAAAATAAAATTTAGGCGCAAAAATTTGGGAGAAAAAAAAAATATTAGACACGATAATTAAAGGGAAAAAATTCTAGGCGTGGGAATGAGAGTAAAAATAATATTAGATAAAAAAAAATGGTTGTTAGGTGGCTCGAACCAGTGTGTTGGTTCATTAAAGTAGTTTGTAGTCATTGTTTTCTCCTTGTTTTTTGTAAGCCTTAGAAAATTGAAAAATGAAAACAGACGAAGCTCTTTTTTCAATTTCCTTTACAATATGGAAATTAGAAACAGTTTTTGTTTTTTTGCCTAAAATAAGTTAACAAACAAATTTTTTGGCCTAGGAAACAAAAAATTGTCCTAGAAAACAGAAAAATAAGGAAAAAAACAGTTACCAAACATAGTCTTAGCTTTTGTTTCATTTGTAGGTGTAATTAGCATGCTGTTAAGAGATATGGCAGAAAGAAATAACACAAAAACAAGCTACAACACAAAGATCTCTATATGCAATATGCTACTGAATGAGCAATTTGAATGGAAAATTTTCATACTCAGACTCATATATACTTACAGATTTTTTTGTCAAAAACCAACATGCGATACATATTCCTTCTTTTCCTATTTCCCCATTCTAATACTAATATACAATTAATGAGTTGACATAAACCAAAGCAGAACATGGAACTCAGTAATGTACCGCAAACCAGGCTAACATGCATAGCCAGAAAGCTTTTAATACGTATACTACTGCCATCAATTGTAAGTGAAGTCTTATGAGAAATTACTTTTCATATATATCTTTATGAAGGGAGAAATGATTCAGTCACAAAATATAGAATTTAACTTGGGCAGGGAAAAGGGGGTGGGGAGGGGAGATACGTGCCAGAGTCCTCAAACATCAGACAGCAACAATCATTTCCACAACTCTTAGGTATGTCCCATAGAACTACTACCATGCAAAGAGAGAGAACTGTAATACCAATTGGGCTTCGGATCAACTAGAAACCCAACGGGTGTTGGGGGGGGGGGGGGGGGGGGGGGGTGAGTGGGTAAGGGAGGATACACACAATGCAAAGTTTTTTTTGTTTTTGCACCAAAAAGCCTATTGAGTATAGAAATTCTTTGTTTATTTTTCTTTGATTGTAGATTAGAATTTCAATCTAATACATTCCTAAACTCAATTCATAACATGCAATTAAAAGTTACCATAGCTTTTGAGTGGAGTTTGTGGTGTGCCTTTGTGTTAGAACCTCTTTCCCTATTCCTTGTGTGTGTGTGTGTGTGTGTTTTCAAAAAAAAAAAAAAATCCGAAACATGCAATTACTAAATGGAAATATTAATTAAACAAAAACTTTAATAAATATAAACATTAGTATTCTAGTCCCTAATAATATCCTCAATTATCCAATAGATGTTGCAATGTAAAAACTGAAAGACATGACCAATAAACAACCATAATTAAACCACTCCTTAGCAATTGAATTTTGTAATTTAAGTTGAAGTTACCAATAACTGTTATTTACTACAATGCAAAATATATGAAAACATAACACTAATTTCTTTTTCTTTTTCTTTTTCCTTCACTCTTTTCACATCCACATGTTTTTAATTTATCTTAACTCCTCTTGATCGTCATTGCTAAACTCACATATCTTCCTCTCTCACTCTCTCTCACATGGCAGCATAAGTAACAGCGTTAAGTTTTTTTTTTTTTTGCTTTCTCATCAAGGCCGCTGCTATTCTTTGCTCTTTCTCCACCACCACACCTCCTTCTTTGCACACTAAACCACACACCATCAGGGACTGTGCTTTCTTCTCTTCTTCTTCTTCTTTCTTTCTTTTTTTTTTCGAAAAAAAAATTGCAGAGAGGACTATGAAAAATACCAAACAGAAGTTGAGAAATATAAATGAACTTATATATATATATATATATATATATATAATGTATCATATTATTGTACCTGTTAGTTTAATGTAAAGGGGTTTTTTTTTTTTTCAAAAACAAATTGCAGAAAGGATTATGATGTGATTCAGATTCGTGTTTGTGTTTTCCATAGGGGAAACAATGGAGAGGTACAGAGAGTTTGAAGGAGAGGAGTTTTGGGTATTAATTTTGGGGGAAGGAGATGGGTAGTGTTGAGATATGAGAAGAATTTTTATTTTATTTTATTGGGTTTTAGTTTTTAGTTTTTAGAAGAATCTTCTTTTTTTGTTTTGGGGGGGGGGGGGGGGAGAGAGAGAAAGAGAGTATTTTTTATTTTTTAAAAATTTGCTGATGTGGAAAAATATGAGAGATGCCCTACCAAAAGCATGCGCTATTGTTAATTGATGCCAAAGTAATGTATTACAATGTAGGAAGAATTAAACAATTGTTCCTGGTTAGATTTTAATTTGTCATGACAGTTCTGATTTTCTCAGTAGCCTAAAAGCCAATTCTCCTTAGTGTGCTTCAATCAACACAACTAGGATATCATGGTGGCAATCAAACTTTCAAACATGAACCATCTAATTCTAGTACATATAGAGGGGGGAAAAGTAAATAAATGACCATTAAAACTGGTCAAAAGGTAATGAAATTTTAAAATAAAATGAGATAATTCTTGCTTGAACCATTCCATGTAAAATATATGAGAACGTCCTAATTCCTTCCCATCTAGAACTACACAAGTTCAATTAAATCATCCACAAATTACACTCTTTGTGACGTTGATTCTGCCAAGATTGGATGAATTAACTCTACAAGTTACCTATATTTCCAATCATTGACCGACTTCCATCCCTCCCTTATATAATGAAAGGAAAAAGGGAAGAAGCCTTTGCTGAGTTGCCTTGCGTTTTGAGTCATACACCCTAAGTTTTGACTGTCCCACTTGATACGGCCATTATGTCACTCATTTATGGGTACACACATTTAAAATAGAGAAGTATACACTAAACCATATCAACAAATTATTCTTAGAGACAATTAGATTTCCTAAAGATAAGGTAGCAGAAAAATCAATTTCTCAAATTCAGAAAATAATTCAATTAATTGTAAAGGAGTAACTTACATATTACAATTAATTTGTAAATCTTGTGAAGATGAGTTGGTTGATGCATTTTGAGCAGATGCTTGGTATTTTTGAGCAGCAGCTCCAACCTGACTAAGCTGCAAAACATGAATTATGGTCAATTGTCCATGCCATGAGAATTACATTTCAAATTTCATAAAATTCCCTTCCACTGTGATACCTAACACTGCCAGTGAACAAGAACGAACTGAAAACAATTACATCTATATGAACTAATTCACAAAAAAAAAAAAAAAATAGGTGGGGGGAGGGGACAGGATGGGAGTGATTTCCATCTTTCTGAAGAATGAAGCAAAGGCATAACAACTTCTTTAATTGGTCTTGATGCAGCACTATCAACTAGGTGTTTCACACATCTCAAAAATCATAAAGAGAACTCGCCAATGGTTTTGAACCAAATGGCATCTCCTCTTCCCATAAACAAAGGTTGCAAGTTCAATACTGTACAGGTGCATGATTTGTGTTACCCATCAGACAAAGATACAACAACAAAAAAATAGAGGGAACTCTACATATGTTTCTGGATTATTGATCCAAGAAAATATCAAGAATGAAAAATTATTTTGCCATTCTTCTTGATGTAGGAGAGCCATATCCTTTGATGGAGACAACAAAAGCACCATCACAGTATCAAAACTGGTAAGGAGCCTCAAAGATATGATCATTTATTCGAGGATTCTTCACCTTATTAAATGCATAGCTTTTCTGATGGATGGGTACATAAACTTTAAGGTTGATCTTCTTGCAGTAAAAGGTGTGCATCTTTAAAAATTACACAGGTCAGTCTTCCATCCATTGCTCCTCCAGATTCTAGCCTCTTCAACCCTATGAGTCTATCACACTCCCTTGAATTTTAAAATTCATTCATTCCCTTCCTTCTCTTCTTTTTTTTTTTTTTTTTTTTTGTGAATAAAGTACAACTTAGTTCCTCCAGTTTTACTAGTGCTTCTAGTTTTGTCTCTATTTTTTAAATTACAACAGTATTATCCTTAGACTTTCACACTTTTTGCAATTAAATATATATATATATATATATATATATATATATGAAAAGAGTGTTGCAATTTAAAATAGGGATGGAAAAGAAAAATTAATGAAAGTTGGAGAACCAAAAATGTACTTCAGCCTTTTTTATTTCTGTTCTAACAATGAATAACTAATAATTATATGAATGCCTAGCCAACTGAAGTTAATCAAATTCAATGAAGGCTACATCCAAGATTGTAGCTTGTTCCTTACTCAAAAGAATGATGCAATTTGCACGATAAAATGAAAGCATTCAATGATTCACCTGGGGTATTAGTATCCTTCGAGGGATGAGCTCCTCATGATGTCGTGCACAAAACTCCCAGGAGAAAATCTAAAAAAAATGGACAAAAGAAAATCCATAATTAATCCAGAAACCAAAGTTTCTAAAACATAGAGGCCATGTAATAGCTCACAACCTTTAGATCCGGAGAGAAAATAAGACGAAGTTGACCATCCCGTACAACACGAAGTTGCTCAAAAACACTTTCTTGTATTGCTTTTGCATACTCAAGGACAATTTGACCAGATGTATTTTCATATTCATGGGGCATATCAACAAAAAGAAGCTCTTGTGAAGTGCCACTATCATACTTGATTTTGAATAGCCTGGGCAGAACCTCCACAGTTGTTTCTGAAATTTCAAAGTAAACAATCTTTAAGAAAGTTCTAAAATATGTTAAATATCTCTGACAAAGAAAATTAATAGAGATGCCATCTTGAATCTACTCAACACTTTAGAAAGTTTGTGTCCAATCAGATTGAAAACTTACTAAAGTTTTCTTTCTTTTTAGCAGGTGCAAATATATTTGGAACTCTTCCTTCAAATATTTTTTGAAAAAAGTTGTGAGTTGCCACTCGTCCCAAAAGCTTAAGTTAGGAAAGGGTCAATTTAATAACTTAATCATTATTCTAACCCTCCCCCCATATGTGAGCCCAAAATGTAAGATTTTTAAATCCACACAATCTGGAAATTCCTCCACTTCAAATTCCTGAAGCCCTCGTCAAGACCCACATTGTTCTGCATTGCCCCCAAACCACATGGCATGACCAGGTTGGCTCTAATACCATGATAAATTACCACTTGTCTCAAAAACTTAAACTATTAGGAATTGTAAATTTAAAAACTTTTGAAAGAAAATGCTAACCAAAAAAATATTTTTAATTTTCCTCTCCTTCACAACAGATCTCCTTAGATATGTTAATTGATAACCTCTTTCATAATTTACCTCCCTCACTTGGTACAAGCATACTCGCTTATTCGTCTCTTACAGTTAATTTCTTATTTGAAATCATATTGCCATTTGGATCACATACCAGCAATTGTAAGCCAGAATGCTCAATCTAAAGAAACTTCATGTTGCAAATTATTAATAAACTATCAATTCAGTGGTGGAGCCAAGGATTTTTGCTTGGAGGCCAAATTATGGTATTGATACACTAGACAAGATAAATTTAAAAAACATATAAATAAATATGGATACATATAACATAGTGCATCCATCTCTTGAGCTTGCTGGTAATGCTAAAAGTGTATCCATCTCTAAAAGAAGTGGAGTATAACTCGGTCCATCCAAGAAGTTGGCGTTTTCCAAACGCACATAAATGGTAACAAAAGATTAACAAAGTAGAAAAAGGATAGCATACCAAAACCACGACCAGGCTTCCAATTGCATATGTCACAGTGCCATACATCCTGCAAATTCTGTAATTAAGATTCCAATGCTTCTGAAGTTGACATGAAAGCATAAATCCTATTGAATGATTTACTCATACTTATTAATATGTATATCATACCATGATTGAACCACAAAAAAAAAAAACTATAAAGGTAAGGTCATGGTTCACATGAAAGCTGAACCACATTTTAGGACACTGTTTGCTCAAAGGGTATCACTACTCACAACAGGTGAGCACCTTCAAACCCCAAAATTATCCATTATATATATATATATATATTTTGTGAAAAATATGGCTGATAATATATGCCCATGACTTTTGACTCCTTTTTTTTTTTTAAGTGACTTTTGACTTGTTCACATATACTAATCTCAGCATGCCAATAGGCAACCAAACCTCATCCCTCAAATTCCCACATCTCCTAGCTGGATCAAAAGATTGCCAATGCATGCGATGCTAAAGCACAAGAATCACGCCTTTCACATCTGGTAAGAATGTAGCGATAAAAACTCTCTTTGTCTCTATCAATTGTAAACCAAAAAGTTTTTTTCTTGAAACATACCTGGGGGAAAACACCATTCGTTTGGTGGCTAGTTCCATACAATGAAACACACCACTTCTTCCTCGCATTTGGAGCAAAAAATTCAGCAACAAATTTCCGCCAGAATTCAATATTGTTATCCTGCATTAAGAACCAACCCACAACCAGATCAGTGAAACTCTAAACACTGACAAAAGAAATATAAAAGAAATAATAAAGGAATAAAACAATATTACTTCAGGTCGGTGCTGCTGCTGATACATGTATTGTGTCAAACGCCGAGCACACATTCCCGGTTCATATATAGGTCTCACAGCAGATCTAATGGGCAAGGTCTGCTGTTGAAACTGTTTGTGTAGATGGGGCTGTTGCTCAGGAACAGTCTTCAAGAGTTGTTGGTTCTCTTGTTGCTGCAGCTGCATAATTCGCTGCTGCTGTAAAAAACTCATTTGTGCATTGACAGCTTGAGAAGACTGCCTGGACCTTTGATGGAAAGGATGTTGTTGCTGCTGCAAAAGCATCACTTGGTCAGAATGATGATGTTCTAATTTGATAGGTCGTATGCTTCTTCCCATCTGGTTCTGTTGGGGCTCTGGCTTTACTGAACCAACATTCTGCACAGACTGCAACTGTTGTTGAGGGCCAATCTGATCATTGAACATCTGTGGCTCCAACTTTACAGTGCGCACACCCCCTAACCCACCTTGAATCAACTGGAATTGCTGCTGCTGCTGCTGTTGCTGTTGCAGTTGATGTGGCTGTGGTTGGCTGTACAAAACAGATGACTGTTGCATTGATCTATGCTGGAACTTCTGTGACTCAAATTTCTTAACTTGAGATTGCTGTTGATCTGGCAACATTGGATTCCTATAAGAGGTTGATATTTGAGAATTTTGAAATTGATTGGATGAACCAGAATTTGTCATGTTTGATGGTGCAAATATTGGAGGACTGAAACCAATGTCATTTGCTCCAGTCGAAAGAGAATCTGAGCCAGCAGTGGTATCACCACTTCCTCTTTGGAAAACACCCAAACCAGAGATGCTGGTGTTCAATCCCCCACTACCAAATGTTTGATTGAGAAAAGATGAAACATTAGGTGCATGTCCAACCAAATTCAAGTTACATTCACGTGGAGGTCCAACTGAAGAAAATGCTGCTTGTGGAGGCAATAGACCCCCTTGAGATCCCAAAATGGCAGATTTTGATCGAATTAGCGCAGGTGAAACAAACTGGGCACCATCAACTGGTGTTGAAGACCCAGACGGATGCATTTTGCCAGCAGCAAAACTGTATCTATTCACCAAAATGACTCAATACAGCATCATTTACATATCCAATAATCTAATGAGCTTATGCAGATAGCTGAACACACATAACTTAAAATAATGGTCAACCTAGCAGGTAAATCTACTTTGTACTCAAACCTCAACACATCATACTTCCCACTTTTCAGCAACAGAACAAAAGGGAATATGTATTTATTTTAATCATTTGGGCCAACTTGTGGAAGATAATGAGCTAAAAATAGAAAAGAACAAATCTAAAAAAACTAGCCCTTGTTATAAACATCTACTATAGCCATAGTTTTACAAAAATAACAATCTCTAGCAAAGAATTGAAGCCAATATCCAATAGACTATTGTATTTTAATAAAACTAAGCCCCATACGTTCCAGCAAAACCCAAAACCAGAAAAAATATTGATGCCACACCACCAAAAGAATCATTTCAGGATCATAACCCTAAATATTGCAAGTACTTCCCTCAAGTCCCCCACCCACCCAAAAGAAAAAAGAACTTATTTATCCAAAAAAAAAAAAACTCATAGAATTCATTGAACTCATTCCAACTCCAATTACAAAATGAGGATTATATTGGAATCCCTACCTTTGGTTGCCACGAAACATCTAAAAAAATTAAAATAAAATCATATTTAGAGATGCCAAAAATAAATTATATTAAAAAAAAAAAAAAAAAAAAACCTAGTACCACTACTCTACTGGGCCAAACACTAAGTTCAGTTGATAACCCATTTCTTAAAATTTTCAAAACCAAATAAAATAACCAACAAAAATTCAAAAGATTTTATTTCCATATCTTCTTTCTTAGCAACCAAACAGAAAACAAAACCCAACAACTATGAAGTAATATAGTATCTACCACCCCCAAAATTTGATTAAACCCATAAACCAAAACTATCTGCAACACACACACGCCAATATATCACTGAAAATTCTGAAACCACAGTCCACACCAAAAATCAAATACAATTAACAAAAAAAAAAAAAAATCAGAGTGAAAGTCAAATAGAGAAGGAGATAGTCTTACAGAAGTGAGTGAGAGTCTTTGATATTCCAAGGAGAATTCTATGATCGTAAAGAAAACTCAAAACAAACCCACATCGTTAAAATACAAAAACTATAAAAACACAAGCCATAAAGAACACAATATAGCAATAGTATGATTTTCTTGTTTTATGTTCAATACCTGTCTCAATGTGAACACTTTGTTTTGTTTTTATAGTTTTCCTAAACGTTCCTCTTCATTGTAGAAGCGTCCGTACACATTGTATAGTTTTTCTAAACGTTCCTCTGAGGTTTCACTGTATCTCTTTTTTTACTTCAGCACTGGGTGTGTATATGTATATGTATGCACTCACTCACTGTTTGTGTTTGTGTTTGTGTCTGTCTGTCTGTCTCTGACTCTCTCTGTCTTTGTCCTTATGTTCTTGCGGACGTCAAAACTCTTTTGGATTGAATTCAATATTTTTTTTTATAGTTTATTTTACGTTACGTCCTTTTATTTATTTATAATTTTTTTTTTTTGGTTAAGTATTTATTTATAATTATTATTACATTACATTACATATATCTCTGTTTTAAAAGAAAAAAGTCAAATGCAATGAGGGGCCCAATATGCTATGCTGTATTGCTATATGCATGTGCATCATTGTCTTTATGATGGATGGTTATAATTATAATAATTATTTTTCCATGATTATGACTCATGTGACACTATTCGACCACCCACTAATTAGCAAAACAACAATATGAGTCTCTTTTTCCATCAAAAACAATATGATTCTCTTTTTTTTTTTTTTATTAAGAAAAGTTTATGTGTGTCTTATTTGAGGATTGTGCTTTATAGTGTGTATTCTTCTCCAAAATCAAAATCAAAAAATAAAAAATAAATACTTTATTGTGTGTATATATGTATGTATTTAATGGGAGGTATCCGAATCTAATAATATATTTTGGAGATGTGATTCCATATAAATATATACTATTCCATAATAGTAGATTTTCCACTACTCATTGGATTATTCTATAACTAATATATATATATATATATATATATATATATATTTAGGACAAGCTACGATTTTGTATTTGGTCTTTTCAAGTATGTGCTTATTTTCAATTTGGCCCTTAAACTATTGATTATATCAATTTAAACCTTAAAATTTTTTACAATTATTCTATTTTAGTTTACCCATCTTTTTGCTAATTGAGTGATTAACTGACGACCGTTAAACTGTTTAGTAGATCAAGTGATATGATTTATTGTTAATTCTAACTAACAAAGCTTTTAGGATATCTGCTAACAAAAACCTTAATAATATAATATCAACCACTACCTTTTTAGAAATATAGTTATTTCCGTTAAAAGTGTTTTTACAAATCAAGTGATATGATCTACTCTTAATTTATTTATTTTTTTTATACAAAATAAAAATTCTACTCTAACCTAATCTAAGTGTATATATGTGTATGAAACTCCCTCTTAGAGACTTAAACCCTGGACCCTGCCCCTCACACCCTACAAGCATTTATATTTATAGAGTGACCACCATACCAAGGGTTATTTTAATTAGTATTAATATAAGACCAACAACTGCTTCCCTTTTTACAAATAGTGATTTTTGTTAAACTTTTTTAATAGATCAAGTGATATGATCTATTGTTAACTTTAATTGCTATTAATACAAGATCAAAGATTTCAAAATAGACATTATTTGTACATTTTGGTAGTTAACTTTAATGGCAAGTATCGGATTATCGGTATGAGTAAAACTAAAACGTCCTCAAAATTTTAAGGGAAAAAAAATACATTTGATAGTTTAACCATAAAATTAAACTCATCCACATATTTTAACAACCAAACTAATAATTTAGAGGTGATCACATGTCAGATTTCAATATAAATATAAACCTATCACTCGAAATGATCATACTGAGTGAAAGGGTTTTGGATGTATTGTCAATTGACAAATCAATCAATTATAAGTTTTTTTTTTTTCCTGCTATTTAGTGGATCTAATTTACAGATTTAGAACATTGGATGTGATACAGATTTAGTTTATAGGTGAATTTTTAATCTACTTGGTAGAAGAGTCTTCCTTAAGAAATAAAAACCATCTCTTATTTTAGATTCAATTGATTACTTAAAAGTAGGATGTGTAAACTAGTACTTTTTGGAGGAAGGAATGGAAGGAAAAGAATAACCTTAGAATATTCATTCCATTCCCTTGTTTAGAAGTTTTAATAGAGGGAATATAATGGAAAGATCATTCTCCTATTTGGTAGTTTAAGTGAGAAGGAATAGAATGGATAGGAATGAATACTCATTCTTCTCTTCTCACTTAAAACCTCACATTTTCATTCCTTGGAATTGGGAGAAATATAAGAGAATGAAATTAGATTTAATGAAATTTTCATTAAAACTCCTAAAATACCTCTATATATTCAACATTTTATTTTAAAATAGGGATATAATAGTAATTTTATTATAAATGATTCCATTCCATTCCTTCTAATATTACTTCCAAATAAAATTACTTACATTTCATTCATTCTATAATTCCATTCCATTATTTTAAATCATCCAAACAAGATTACTTAATACCACTTTATTCCTTTCCATTCGTTATCTTTCCATTACTTAAATACATTTTGTTCCATTCTATTATTTTCTATTCCTTTCTAGTTTACTCATTTCAGTCTATTTCATTACTTTATGAATTTCCAAATGAAGTGTAGAACACAAGTAGGGGGGATCAAAAATCCTTATAAACCAACATGTAAATTGTATACGCAAATAGCAAAGAAAAAATCACAAATTCCAATCTCCATTGCACGAAGAGGAGTCTAACTCAACTTTGTGCTCATAGCAATGGTTGACAAGCATGGATGGAGCCATGGTTGGACTTGAGGGACAATGCCCCCCTCCCCCAACATTTAAAATATATATATTATTATACATATAGGTACTAATTTAGCAATTTTATTTTTATAAAATTACATTTTTGCCCTAAACAAAATCATTGATTTTTTTAAAAGTATTTTTATAATCACAAATTTTTCTACAACATTTTTACAAACTGTTAAGGTAGCAAAGTCTTATTAATTCGCATTTGGGCCCACCACTTACATTTTTTTTTAATTATCAATAACCACTCATCACATCAGCAATTTGTAAAAAAGCTTGTAACTCTAGCATTTTTCTCTTTTTTAAAGACCATTAAAAACAATTAAAGATCTAAAACAAAAATATATATAAGCCCCAAAAAATTAGTCCAATAACAAAAATTGCCAATAGTAAAGCTAAAAATTAAGCCTAGTCAACCAATTTTACCCAAACAAACAACCTAACCCTTTAAATTCTAGTCACTAAACACAACCAGCAACAAAGCCCCTCTAACTCTAAGTTTTGGCTCCATCCCTGTTGACAAGGATGTCAATGGGGAATGAGAGGTGAATCCTTGATGTTGACAACAATGTTTACCTACAATCTTCCTTTAGCCTAGTTGATTAAGATAAGGGTGGTTTGTGGCTTTTTTGCTTAGTCAATTTCTTATATGTCAAAGATGTTCAAGGTGATATATAACTCAGAGCTTTAATATAAAAAATTAAATTAAATTAAAAAAAAAAAAGAAGAAAGAAGAAGAAGAAAAAGAAGAAGAGATCCCCTCCCACTAAATCCTCCAGTTTTCAATTTTTTATTTAGATATGAGACATGTGGCATTTAAAAAATCAAATAAATACCACAATTAAAATTTGGAGGAAATTGAAGCATTCAATAGGAGTAGGGTCCTTTCCTGAGTGGACTAGGCCTAGGGAGAGAGAGACGGTTGGGTGGCGCAATGAGAATCCTCCACATATGAGAATAAGATTGCAACTAATAAAAACAAGACGTGTAAGACACACACACACACACACACACATTAAAGTCGGCTAGGTTGAGTTTACTCGAGTGAATTTTAGTAAACCCAACACCCGACCAAATATTCTATTTTTTTAACACCTTAAGCTATGTACAAAGTTTGATTACAAACTACCTACTTTACAACTAATGGCTACAACTCTACTCAATATCTTTTATTGGATGTGAATTTTGACAAATCCACCATTGGATACATTTTCTTCTCATCCTCCATGCTTGCAAAAATTACAAAAAAAAAAAAAAAAAAACCAATAGTTATGTCATCAATCGAATGATTAAATTTCAAATTTCAGTAGTTTAAAACTATACTTTAAAAACAAGTTTCTGGATTGAATAGTAAATAACATCTAATTGGCACGAAATTTGACATACATATTAAGAACATAGAAAACATACAGTCTAATGATTAGATTTTCAAAATATGTAGCCATGTTAATATTTTTAGTGGGAGTCGTAGCCAAACTTTGTCCTTAAGCTATTAGGTAATGGAATATTTAATCATTTAATCTAACACACCCTCTTCACATGTGGGACTCAACATGTGAGATTTTTTTTTTTATGGAAGATAAATTGGAGATAGGGGTTTGACCCAAAATCTCATGCTTCGATACCATTTGTCCTAAAAGCCTAAATTGTTAAGAAATAGTGAATTTGATAATTCAATATAACATTTTCCCCTCGTGTGTTGGCATAAACTGCCTTTAGCCTAACATGTGGAAATTTTCTAAATTGTAGGTAAAGTGGAAATAGGGTTTAAATCCACAACCTCATGCTCTAATACCATGATAAATTATATATTGTTTCAAAAGTTTAAGTTTTTAGAAAATACTTAATTTAATTATGTAATCTAACACCTCTGGTTGGGTCAGTTGGTGAGGGATATTTTTGAGAACTTTTACACGAGGTACAAGTTAATAATACTCTCTCCATCCTTAACAAAAAAAAAAAAAAAAATATTTCATGTTCTTCGTTTATAGCTTTCTCTCGTTCATTATCAAAACTAGAGTGTAACACCGTGCATATGCACAACTATAATTAAAAACAATCACAATTATAAGGTTCAAATTATACATTTTTGTTTAAAAAGAGGTTCAAATTATAGATGGTATTAGCTTACACATTTTTTAAACCATACATTTCTAATATATGTAATGGTTTCTCAATTGATTGGTCATGTGCACAACTAGAAAGTACTAGATTGACAAACAAAAAATAAATAAATAAATAAATTCTTCACTTGCCCAAATTGAAGAAAAATAAACCCCAACTTTGGCCCTTGGTCATATCCTAATCACCTTATAGTCAAAAACCTTGCCAAGAGTCAAACTCCATCCTTTCAAAACCCAAATCCACACACTCAATCCGATGCTCCAAGTACTATCCCAAGGTGGCAACATCCATGGCAACACTACAAAAAAGACTGGCCTACAGCTGCTTTTTTAAAACGTGGCTGTAGCTCCTAAAAACGCGGGTATATGTTCATTTGTCCTATAGCGTTTTCTATAGCCGCGTTTTTAAGTATGACCTATACACCATGGCAATAGACTGACAAGTCTATAGCCGCGTTTTTAAAACACGGCTATAGGAGTTATTTTAGTCACATTTACAAAATGCAGCTATAGGACTACAACCTATAGGTCAGTAGTTTAAGCTACGTTTCTTAAAAACGCGGCTATAGGTTAGCTATAGCCGCGTTTTTTGAAAATGCGGCTAAAAACAATGTGGCTATAGAGCGCATTTTTAGTAGTGCAAAAGGAGGTTGAAAATTGAAGAGAGAAATAGAGGAATTTGAAATCAAAGAAGAGGCATAAGAGATAACTAAGTTCACAAATAGCCTAAAGAGAGAAGAGCTCCGTTGGTGAGGGGAGAACTTATGACTAAACATGATGTTAAGAAATTTAGAACCATAATTGTTACTTATTATGTGTGTTAACCAATATTAAGCCAAGAAATAAATAACACCAATTATGAATAGCGTTAGATCGATGTGAATAAGATCAATATTGTGCCAACAGGATAAATAGTAATGGGAACAACTGTTCCAAAGTAAAAATCATTGGGGGAGAAGCCTTCCCATTGAAGCAAATTCACCATGATAAGCGTAGTTTTACAGTCAAGAAAAAACTTTTTCCTAGACTCTACCAATCCACAGGCAACTTACAAATAAAACCTTTCACTGCACCAAAACATCTACACTTTTCAATCATATGAATTGCCTCAATAGATGATGTACTCATGATAATGGGAACAACCGTTCCAAAGTAAAAATCATTGGGGGAGAAGCCTTCCCATTGAAGCAAATTCACCAAGATAAGAGTAGTTTTACAGTCAAGAAAAAACTTTTTCCTAGACTCTACCAATCCACAGGCAACTTACAAAGAAAACCTTTCACTACACCAAAACGTCTACACTCTTCAATCATATAAATTGCCTCAATAGATGATGTACTCATGATCATGATTGGGACCTCTAAACAACTTCAAGAACCTCTCAAGGGCTTTTTTTCAGCAGCAAGCCTATGATAGGCACTGTGGCTTTAGCTTCTTCACCAAATGATTTTTAGATCTACTTGAAATTCTTTGATATGATGAAATTGAGAGAAACTTGGTTACACAACCCTAACCACACAGACCAAGCTTTCTCTCCTCCAAAAAACCTTCCTAGGAAGAATTGTAGTGTCTGTTTTATATCCTAACAAGTAGGGAGCGAATCAAGCTTAAAACAGACAAGTTATTGTACATTTTGTATTACTGATTTTTGTTAATTTGCACAGTCTCGCCCTATCAAGGTGGAGTAGAGGTTGCTCAATCAATCGAGATGGAGTCAAGGAAATAGAAACTTCACCTTCAAGGTTTGACCGATCATATCGAATTGAGGTTGGAGTCAAGCTTGCTATCAACTACTATCGAGCTACAAGTATTAAGGTCACTAAAACTTCACTTTTCTTGAGCAATTTTTGTGTTTTCTACTTAATCTTCAATTATAGCTACTCTAAAGACACAACACAATTCACAACTTGACACATAATATAAACACAATTTGCTAACACTAAAACTTATAGGCCTGACACATGCAAGTGATGATCTTGGAGGTGGTTAGTTATGGAGATTTTGGCCATAGAAGGATAAGAAAGAGAGAAGAGAGAAAAGAAATGAGATAGAAAGTGAGAGAGAATAAATGAACATGATTAGAGAGAGAGAGAGAGAGAGAGAGAGAGAGAGAGAGAGAGATTTGCATGAGTTTATATAAGTTTTGTGAATTGGGGTTTATTTTATCTAATTAAGGTAATTGATGAATGATGTTTTTCTTGTCAGCTTCTTGTGTGATTACATGGAGTGTTTTGTTGTCAATTTGTTACTTCCTTCCGAGAGTGTAACAAATGATTTGATGCCACATAATATTCACTTAGATATGCCTTAAAAATGCTTTTTTTTTTTAGAAACAAAATATATATATAGCATTATTGAGATAGGTAGAAAAAATTAATAATAGCGTATTTAGTGATAAATGGAGTATATCCTAACCTTTTTTAAACATTTTTTAAACATTTTTTTAACAATAAGCATTCGCCAAAGGTGCCTATAAATCACCATTTTTTTTTTTGAGTAAAAAATAATAAAGATAAAACAACCTAAATAACTTTTGAAAAAGAATTAAAAAGTGTAGCTCAATTTGATAGTATGGCCTTATGGTATGGGACTATAAGTGACCATTTGTGACCATTAAGCCCATTAGAGCATCTCCAGCAGCTTCTCTATATTTTTGTATTGTTTATACAGTAAATAGTGACATTTATCTTTTACCTACCTACTTTTTCAAATACATCTTTCAACAGATTCTCTATTATTTCTCTATCTTATTTAAATATTATTTCTTCATTCATTATTTATTTATTTTTTAACACACGTATCCCCATATCCCCATTCCTACTCCTTTCTTTGCTGATTTTTTATTTTGTTTTATTCTTTTGCTAATGAACAGTAGCACATCAGGTTTGGAGAATGACTGTTCATCAGCAAAAAACTTTTTGAGTTTTAAAGAAGCTGTTGGAAGACTGTTTTATGGTTAAAATCTCTAAAATAAAGATGATTTTGTGTTTGCCGATGCTATTGGAGATGCTCTTAGCATATTAACTCCAATGACTCACTCGACTGATGGGACGTGTCTGGGAGTTGAATCCCTCTCAACCTTTGCCTATCCTAAAATTAAATAAATAACCTACCATTCCTTCTTGGATTGTTCTAAATACAAGACCAAACAACTGCTTTGATTACAGTTTATGATTGGTGTGCAATAAAATAACGTCAGTAAAGGTTATGGGTGAAAGTAATATATTACAAATCATAATATGCAACAAGTTGTGAAAAAATTCTGAAATTTAATGAGTTTATAGCATTGTTTTTCATTTTTGGTGGACGATAATAAACATTTTAATGGAGGATCCCTTATGAATAATACCATAATAAACATTTTAATGGACCATTACATGATATAGGTTCTCTTAAATCATTCTTAATCTCCTATAAGCTAAAATGTCTCATCCAGAAGTGCCATACTTGGAGATACTCTAAATATATATATATATATATATATATAAAAGAAAAAAAAAGATTATTTTAAAAATGATAAAGTTTGGTTACAAGCTTGTTTGTAGACAATGGTTACAATAATACAATTCTATTCAATATTTTTTAATTGGATATAAATTTTGACAAATATATTATTGGATTATATTTTTTTTCTTATATTCTCCATACTTGCAAAATTTTCAAAAGATTAAAGATCAATAGATATGTCATTAATCAGATGTTTAAATTTAAAATTTTTGTAGTATAAAATTGTGTATAAAAAATAATTTTAGTAAATAATATTTAATTCAAAACATAAAAATCATGTAATTTAACTGCTAAAATTTTAAAATATAAAACTATTTTAATTTATTTTAGTGGGAGTTGACGTTGTGGAATATTAAACTGACGGAAGCATTTTACAAGGGTAAACGACAAGTTCAAAACTTCAAACTTCATATTCCCCTTTGTTTTCTTTCGGTAGTTACGTAAGATATAGAATTCCCAGCAGCAACTGAAGCAGACATAAAATTAGAAGATTCCACACTGTTCACATAGCATGTAGTCTCCTGTGGGGGACCATGTTTGTATTGAAACATTGCTAATCAAAAAAAAAAAAAAATTGTTGTGAAAAAGGTACACTAGGAAGGCCCAATATGTATTTGCGGGATAGAGCATTCATATCTCAAATCTTCAAATTATTCTATTTTACCATTTCAAAACCTACTTTATCATTTATGCAATACCATTTTACAAAACACTCAGGGGCCGTTTGGTTTTAGTTTTTAAACAACAATTTTCAGTTTTTAAACAGCATTTCACGTATTTCCACACACTTTTCACCCACATGTATTTCAAAAAACAATAAACAACAATTTTTAAACTACTTCACCAAACACCTCCTCAGCATCCCAACTTTTATTTTCTTATTCTACTCATTAAAATAATATATTTACACAATAAAATATATTTTTTCCTTTTTTGTTTTTTTCCCAATTTTCTCCTCCACACGTGTATGTACCTTCCCTCAACCTCTAGCACCACGCCTCCACTGCCCAGTCACCACCACCGCGCCTCCACCATGCCCACTACGCCACCACTACCCACCAAAATTTCACCTGAACAAAAACCCATATTACAAAAAAACAAAAACAAAAACAAAAATGCAAAACCTAGAAGAACCAGAGTCCAACCATGCAGAATCCAAAATCAAACCAAAGTCCAACCAGTTGGATTTACCCCATCAGAAATCCATAGCAAAACCCATCGGAATCCACCCCCATCTCCACCACACACGTCCTCACCGTGAACTCGCCGTAACCTATGCCAATCTCCACCAAACCCATAACCAATCTGAGCAACCTAGAAACCCAAAATGCTGAAACCCAGAAACCCAAAACGCCGACAACCATAGAACCCGCCGACAACCAAACCCACCTCTTCCTTTAAGCACCGATCATAGCAAAAAAAAAAGCCACAGAACCCGCCGATCCACCGACATCGAGGCCCAACCACAAGCACAAAGAGAGAGAGTGAGAGTTGAGAGCGTGCGATGAGAGATAAGAGAGATGAAACCTTGTGAAGCTTCAGTGATGGAGAGAGAGAGAGAGGTAAGACCGTGTGAAGTGTCGTGTGAATGAGAGAGCAAATGAATAAAATATTATATTTTGTTTTAGAATTGAATTACAGTGCGATTCTACATTTAGAATTGCACTGTAGCACAATTCCAAATATTTTTGCAACAATAGCCTTTTAGAAGTCCGGGTGCTGGAGGTTTTTTAAGGCTTTGATTAGATATGCCTACATATGGCATTTACAAGTTCGGGTGTGAATGCTCTTAGGGCCTTAAGGGAACTGGGGAAGCTATGGCCCCACTACAATTTTTAGAAAATGGTTTTAGTATATATATTTAAAAGTTTAGATAAAAAAATTATATTTGACCCCCTAAATAGAATATTAATTAATTCAAATTGAAAACTAACCCTAGAAATCTAAAATATAAGATAATCACTTAACTTATATGTATTTAGTATTTACTATTATAGTTTGCTTGTTTGATGTTTGAGACCCAAAGTTAATAATTTGAGACTTTAAGTTTTGAGTGATGTACTTTATTTTCACCTAAATAATTGCATGAGTGCCCATTATTTTTTGTCTATGTGTTTGATTGTCTTAATTTTTACTTGACAACGGTTGCTAATTATTTGATTTTGTACATTGAAAGGGAATGTTACAAACTTATGGGTAGAATTCACCCTTGAAAATCGGCTTGCAAGGGGAAGGTGTCCAAGAGCTTATAAACACTTAGTTAAACTTACGGTTAATCCATGTGGAACACTAAGATCATAACATACCATCGCGCTCTGCAACTAATGTTCATGATGGCTCACTCTAGCGACATTGACCCGATGAAAACCCTTTCTCTTTTGGTGTCTCCACTCACCTATCAGTAATTTTAATCTAACCTCTAAGTTGCCCCTTTCAAGATCTGACCACAAAGCCACAACTTATTTGATCACATACTCAATGAGCTACACCTGATTAATTGAAGTGGTAGTTGGCTCTGATACCAAATATTACAAACTCATGGGTAGAACTCACTCTTGAAAACCAGCTTGCAAGGGGAAGGTACCAAAGAGCTTATAAACACATAGTAAAGCTTACGCTTAATCCATGCGGAACACTAGGATCATAACAGGGAAATCGCTACAACATTTATTAAAGAATCAATCATAAATGATTACAGCGCTTAAAATAATGTTGAATTCAATTTTGATATATTACAAATTAGGGGTGCCCATGCCACTCGTAGAGCCAACCATACCCACCTTGTCACTACCTGCTCTGGCTGTCGGCTTTGGGTCCCAACCTTCAAAAATGACTTAGACAGGTTGGTTGTGGATCTCCTTCTCTAAAACCTGAGCAACTCGACCCAACCGAAAAGCAAGGTAAATCTGGCAATTCCCACCCATTCTAGCGACTTTTCCAGCAAGATTCAATGGATTTTGGTGACCAACACAACTGGATTTGGCAAAATTCATCAGATCCTGCAAGTTCTTTGCCAAATTTGGCGGAAATCTCTCTAGGTCTAACAAGATCTTCGCCAAATTTGACAAGATCTTGCTCCTCCTCCTTTTTTGACGATATTCTGCTTCTCCCGAAACTAACCACCACCCAAGGCTTACCCGAAATGTCTAACCTGATACCCTTACGAGTTGGCTGTAGGTCTTGCAATTTCCTACCTAACCTGATCAGGTCGTTGCAAGTTGGGCACAAACCCAACTTGAACCAACCTGTTGATAGGCTTATAATTGAGTAGAAATGAATTAAGAAATAATAATTTCCATTCTTTTTTTTTCTTTTTTTTTAAATATTGAATATATGCTAGTTTTAATTTTTCATGTATTAATTTAGTTTTGAATTTTAGTATATTTCTTATTTTTTAATGGTCAATTTTTTTCATGCTTTTAATTTTAGAGGGTGGGTATCGGTGCGATTACAAGTGTCTTCCATCCAAAACCATAGTTTGAGCTTGAGAATTAGTCTCTAAAAAAATTGGGAAAAATTCCACATACCATCACCTCTTCCCAACCCCACAAGAACGAGAGTTTTGTACACAAAACAAAATTTAGCCCCCCTAAGCAACAATCTTGTTTCATACTTGCATGTGGCAAAGGCATTAGGCATTAACTTGCCCCTGTATTGGTTTTTCCCCCTTAATTTCAAAATAAACTCATCTTGCAACGTGGCAACTAAGATGACTATGAAGCTATAGTTTATACAATTGTACCTTCCCCACTTCAAACCATGAAGGACGAATTGGTTTATTTTGGAACAAAAATACTAGGACCATATTAAAAACTATAACTTTTGCTACAATTGTTTATGTGGTAAACTGTGAGTGGTGGAAAAAAAGTGTTGAATTCAATTAAAAGTAATAGCTAGCTAGTTTTAGTCTGTCATGTAGGATAGTTTTTGCAAAAGTTGTGGCTATTTATGTAGTACAAGAATTGCTCATATTGAAATTTTGGAATTGCATGGCCCTGGGAATATCATTGATGACACGGCCTCTTGATCATAGTGTTGGAAAGACCCTCTTGGTTATTGGTTATGAATTAAATAGTTTTACAAAAACCTAGTGTGTGGGTATAATATTTTTCAAAGAATTCCTTCCCACTGAAGCAAACTTTAGTATAAGATGACTTGTGATGATACTAAAAATCATCAATAGGTCTATCACCCAAACCCGCAATCTTCAGTAAAAGGTGAAGAGTAGTGAACTTGCAAAAAAGGGAATGTCTTCAGAGAGCAACGGTGTGGTGCCAGCCTAAGACTCTCCGAAGGTTAAGTCAGAAACCCGCAATGAACTATGAAGGAGTTTCTGAATAGTATTTTTTGCATACCTCGAAATTGGAGTGCCTTGGTGTTCATAGATGGGTCTGTGGATGACCAACTTAGTTGAATTGTAATGACATGGGGATCCTCAGCTAACTTGTAGGAGATGCGAGTTATCCCTTTGCTGAAATGTAGGAGATGGGAGTTATCCTTTCGTTGATTTATAGGAGATGGGAGTTATCCCTTTGCCAGTGGTTGTTGTAAATGTAGGAGAGTCTTAGGTGATGTAAGCGTTGTAACGTAGGCTCAATAAGCCCATCTTTACCCATCCGTCCATGAGGGTGACAAATGGGTGTCAAGGTCAGGCTTGCAAGTTCTTATCCGTCCACTTCTATGCGTGACGAGCGTATGGTTGAAGTAGTCGTGATAATTTGTATTCGTTACATTGACTCTTCCATTTCTAATCTATATATATAATAATAGGTGAAGTAGAAAAAAACTCAAATAGAATTCTAAATTAGAGTTTCAATTTTGTGCCATGTAACTAAATTTGGATTCTCAATTTTGTGCTACTTGTCCTAACCAAAACTCAAAAAAAAATCTAATTAGATTATAAATTGAACTTCAATTTTGTGTCATGTATCTTATCTAAATTTTCTTATTTTTGTGCCAAAATAAATGATGCATTAACATTTAACACGGAAGTCAAGAAAACCACAATGATAATGCTCATTGGCTTAAGTAAGAACATCTCACCTGCACACTTTTATGGATGAACTCAATAGAGTTTGGAACTCTTCTAATCTCACTACCAGAACTAAGAAGTCCAACGAGAAAGACTATAAAAGTAAAACATCATCTCCTCCTAATGCTATATCGTCATCCTATATCTCCTCCTTCTCTCTCAACCTCTACCAACTAGATCCACATACTACCCTTTCCTCCTCCTTTTGGATTTCTAAGAGCAAGGCCGGGTTCAAACATAATGTTCAATTCCACTCTTCCTTACTTCACACTCTCATACATTACCACTTCATTGGCGCCTCCAAGAAGATTCCAAGCTCAATGATCAGTTCTTGTCGTTAACCCGATGACGTAACTCAATGTGGAAACTGAATCTACCAAGATGAATATCTTATCATCACAATTGTTAATATTTTCGTATGTAAGCACGGACTACATGCTAGTAAGTAGGTAATTTCGGAAGATCAGATCATTTCGGAAGACTAGATATGGAGAGATTAAATAATTATAATAATTTAATTATTAATTATGTTAGAATTTAAATAGAGAGAAGATGTAAATATGAAATTGATTTGATTTTAAAAGTTGTATGAATAAAATAGTCACAACTAATAGTTGAGGAAATAAGATGATTAGTATTCCAAAGTTAAGGAACTAGCTCATCAGATCTTCTAAGATGAATATTTGTTTGTGATGGAAGATAAAATTTTAAGGTGGATAAGACAAATCTATAAGTTGAAGAGAGACCACTGTTGAGGGTGAGTGGTCCAATGACAGAGGCTTAATCCTGTATGATTTGAACAAAGATCCAGTCCTAAAATGAACGCTCAAGTACACAAAATTGATTCTTAGAATGCCTACTAGCTAGTATTATTGGGACTCAAGTCAAATTGAGGTTAAGCTAAATCACTTAAGCTATGCCAACTATCCCTTATCTCGACAAAAGCCTTGTACCTGGTTAATATTTTTGGTATTTTCAATGGAAACATTCAATATTCTAATCCTCCATCTTTCAACTATCAAAATATAAAAAATAAAAAATAGATAAACACAAACAAACAAACTATCCCCCCATCCTAATTCCCCTATACCTCCACTTTAGGATCCAAAATTGATTCATTAATAAAATTAACATAAATTCTGTAAGGTTGAATTTATTCAATCATGTGTTGGTTTTATTCCGTGCCAAATTTGCTTATAATTCAACATATAGAAACCCTGTATTTAGGTGGGAATAATGTAAGGGTTGTGTGTGAGAGAGTGTGAAGAATTGATTAAGTGTGTGCAATCAAGAGGCAACTCATGACTGGAACTCACGACTGGCAAGTCGCCAAAATGCCACACATGTGAAGCATACAGGAAGCTGAAGGGTCACGATAGCTGGAGCACTACAGGACAAAAAATACAGTCTAGCCTGGCAGTTAACTTGCGACTTGTTCCAGTCGCGAGAGTGAGTCACCAAAATGCCCTGTTTTGCAAAAACATGACTTTTCACATTCCTTTCATATTCTACTATAAATACTCTTATACCCACGAAATGTAATGTGTTGAAAAAGGAGCCTATTGAGAGAAAAACCCTAAGAAAGGTTTCTACAACACACTCACCCTATTAGAAAGAGAGCTACTCATTCTTAGAAAGAAATCTTTGTAGTCTCTTATGCTTCCCTCTCCCGTTGTTATACCCATTGAGAAAAGATTTGTACCCAAACACTACCCACACCCATTCAAAGTGTTGAGAGTGTTTTTGAAGTTTGGGAAGTATTGGAAGATGCCAAGGATGGCAATTGTAATATGAAGCTTATTGCGGAATTTGGAAAGCTAGAGAAGATACGGTTACGCTTAACCTTGTTGGAGCAGGAAGCTTAGAGGGCTTAGGTGCATTGGGTAGATTAGGCTTGAAGGGTCTATTGCTATTTGTATATCCTAACTTTATTCTCTAGTAAATCATTTTATCGCTTGGAGGGCAGCGGAGAGGTTTTTTGCCGAGTTTTTCGGTTTCTTCTTCGATAACACATGCCGGTGTTATCCTTGTGTTTGCATCTCTCTAACCCTTACTCTTGCCTTTTAATTGCTGTTGTGTTATGATTAATTATGGTATAGAGTTGTTTATTTGTTTGGATTTTTGCTTGTACCTATTATTTCACACATCTATTGTTTGGGTAAAAGCTTGTTTCGATTAAAGTTGAATTGGGGATTTAAACATTCATTAGTATTTTACACACTAATTGAACTTTCAAATTCATTTTAAATCAGTAGTATAAGATTTTTCAAATCTTAATTTGGATACTAGCTGTCCTTTATTCCAACTAGTGTATAACTCCGTGTATATACACGAATACAATTAAAAATAATAACAATTATACGGTTTAAATTATACATGATATATGGTATTAGTTTACACTTTTTTAAAACTATATATTTCTAAAATATGTAATGGTTTCTCATTTTATATATATATATATATATATATATATGATTTAGTATTTAATTGGTTTTAGACTCTTCAATTTTTGCACCCAATAATTTACTTGCCGCAAAAATTAAAAACTTAGATGAACATATGGCAAAAAATTAAACTCCAATTGAAATCCAATTTAGAATATAATTGGATTTGAACTCTTTGATTTTTACACTCAATAATTTACTTGACACAAAATTAAAAACTAAATAGGACACGTGGCGTAAAATTGAAAATTCAATTAAAATCTAATTGGATTTTCTCTAAATTTTGGCTATTAATATATATATATATATATATATATATATATATATATATAATATATAGATTACTCATAAATTTTTTTCTTACTTTTTTTTTTTTTTTTGGAAATGAAAATTTTATTGATACTAATTTGTAAGGTGAAAGTTAGGTTTTTACCATGATATAGTTAGTACTAACTTCCATATAAGGAAATGGTTTATACTAACCAAAGATAATAAATATACTTTTTTTTTTAACAAGTGAAATGGATTTCAGTTATTTTAAAAAAGATTACTTACTTAGTTGGGACATGGGAATCAATCTCTCTAGAATTAAGAATAAGATTACTTGAAAATCTAACCGTTAAATTGTATGTTCTTTACGTTCTTAATACACATGTCAAATTTTACATTTCTAAAATATGTAATGATTTCTCATTTAATATATAATAGTATAAGCTTACACTTTTTTATTTGGTTTATACTCTTTGGTTTTTGTACCTAGTAATTCACTTGCCACAAAAATTAAAAACATAGATGGACACGTGGTGAAAATTTGGACTCCAATTGAAATCTAATTTAGAATCTAATTGGATTTGAACTCTTCGATATTTACACTCGATAATTCACTTGACACAAAATTAAAAATTAAATGGAACACGTGATGCAAAATTGAGAATCCAATTAAAATCTAATTGAATTTTCTCTAAGTTTTGGCGATTAATATATATATATATATAGATTTATATAATAACTAGTATTACGCCTGTGCGACGCACGATTTAATAAAAACAATTTTGATAATATAATTAAATTTAATAACAAATAAAATAGTAACAAAAATTTTTAAAAATTAAGTTACATGGAAAATGTATATTATTTAAAATTTGGATTGTAATTAAATTGAGATTTTTAACAATTTAGAAATTATAGGAGAAGAAGATAAGAACAAATAAATTATATCTATTTTTTAAAATCTAAAAAAATTAGGTTGCTTTTTTTTCGTGTAGTAATATAATTTAATTTTTTTAAAAATAAGGATTAGATGAATATTTTGGATTGTAATCAAATTATGATTTTTTATCAACTTATAAATTATAATTATAAAATGATTAGATGAAGAATTTAGATTTTTTTAAATCTAAAAAAATTAGGTTGCTGTTTTTTTTTTTTTTACATGTAGTAATATAATCTAAATTAAAAAAAAAGGATTGGATGTAGATTTTGGATTGTAATCATATTATGATTTTTTTATCAACTTATAAATTATAATGATAAAAGGATTAGAAGAAGAATTTGAATTGTAATCAAATTAAGATTTTTATCAGCTTAGAAATTATAAAAAACGAAGATAAGAAAGAAAAAAAACCTATATCTATTTTTTTTTTTAGATACAAAATTTTTTTTACAATTTAGTGAAGCCATTTGACACAACCACAGCTTCTAAACCTAACTTTTATTATATAATATATGGTATGATATGATATAAAATAAAAAGTTGAACTATTTATTGACTCATTCTAATGTTACTACATTTCCCAAATAAGGTGAAGAATCTCGTGGCAAGCTCGTCGCAATTCTATGCCTATTAAAGCTAACTTGGTATGCCGGACCGTCATGGATAACCCCACATGTGATCATTGCAATTTAGCTCCGGCGGACCAACTTGCGCTTTGGTCGTGTTCAGAACTTGATGAAGTATGGTCGGATTCTGCATTATGGGGTTCTCGTGGGGTTACACAGTTTGGGACTTTCAAGGAACTAGCAATATGGATTTTCCTGGAAGCAAAGTTAGTCCCGACCTCTTTGCCATGATAGTGTGGTCTGTCTGAACTCAAAAGGAACCAAATAAGACTTCATCCCAGGTATCAAATGAGCGGCTTGGGGAGTTTCATACAGTTCAGCCAATCCCAAAAACACGAGTTTCATAACGACGTGTGCGGTGGAAACCACCTCCTAAAAATTTGGCTAAGTTAGATTTTGACGGAGCCATTTTTCCCGAAGCAATAAGTCTGGAATTGGCGTGGAGGTTCAAAATAGCCAACGCTTGGTGTTAGCTTCTTGCTCGCAACAACTTCCACAAGCTTACTGTCCTTTGGAGATTGAACCTCTGGCCACTGCTAAAGCTCTCCAATTTGCATCCGAGATAGGTATTTCTAATGCTGTTCTGGAAAGAGATTCTTAGCTGCTAATTCAAGCTCTGAGAGGTGGTACTAAAAACCTGTCCCCTTATGGTGTACTCGTTGAATGTTCGAGTTTGTTCAACTTCATTTACTTAATTACATTACTCTCGTGATAATAGAGAATGTAATAAAATTGCTCACAATCTGGCTAGATTTGCAGTTAATATACCAAATTTTTTTGTGTAAATAGAAGATGTTTCACCACAGTTTATTTCTATATTTTAGGCTAATTTAACCAGTTTTTCTTAATTTTAGCAGAGTTATCTTTTCCCTAAAAAAAATTAAATTAAAATTTGTTTCTTGAAGTTATTAAGGGTCCGTTTGAGAATAAGTTATTTAGCTGAAATTGAAAACTTTTTTATAAAGCTAAAAATTAGCTGAAATAGTATAATAAGATCTATAAATAGTACCAAAAAGTGTACTAAGACCCATAAATAATAGCAAAAATAAATTGAATAGTAAAAAAAAAAACCAATTTTTTAAGGCAATGCCAAATGCACACTAATAGTGTCAAACTATACTAGACTTGCTGGTCATAAAACAATTAATACTCATCGTGCTTTTTGGATAAGCAACAAAAATTACACCTAACAAATTCTAATTGATTTACGTTTGATATTTTCACTAAACAAATTTAATTAAATTAGATACACTCTTTTATACAAAATCCCTTGTTTGAATTCTTATTTAGTGTCTGTTTGGCTAGCTTATTTTTTGTCAATTTATTTTACTACTTAACTTATTTTTGCTATTAATTATGGTTCTCACTGTACTTTTTGGTACTATTCATAGGTCCTACTGTACTATTTTAATTGACATTTACCTTTATCTACAGTACTTTTAGTAAAAAGTTTTCACTTTCAACAAAATAAACGAATCTCAAACATACTCTTACTAGTACTTATTAATTAACTATTTATCATATATAAATATTTTTTCTAACTTTTATAATATATATATATATATATATGTATATATGTATAACCTAATTAAGAAATTCAGTATCTTTTTAGGCAGAACAACCTAACATCAAAAAAATTCAACTAATTAAATTAGGGAAAGTCTTTTATGCATATTCTCTAATTTGGCATTTTATTTATTAATGCTTATCTATTAAATGGGTATCAACTACAGATAATGGAAGGGAAACCCTACATACATGCATGTATAAGCTAAAGGACATGCATATACCTGCCAGTCCTCACATTCCAAGGCATGTACATGTATGCATGATGTATGTCACTGACTTGAATGGTATCATACTTTGGTTCTATAACGCATGCATGGCTTGTAGCTACCACGTGTCAGTCTTAGAGAGTTGAGCACCATTAAAGAAGCATAACCGCTGTTGATAACCGAGCCCCAGCTGACACCTAGGATTGGGCCATTTCACTAACTCCAAAATTAGATTCTTAATTGGGATGTAATTCCATTTTGGGGTCCAATCTTGTAGAACATGGTACACGCCATTATATGACTGTGATATACATCATCCAATGAAATAATATTATAATAATTTTCTTTTAATATTGTCACATAAATTTTTAAAATATATATTTTGTATCGTCATTTAATATATACTCCTTCTGTCCCACTTTTTTTATCTTCTATTCCATTTTGAGATGTCTCAAAATATTGTCTTGTTTCTAAAAATAAAAGTCATTAATTTTACTAAATATTTCCATTATACCTCTATTAATTTACTAATTCAATTTTTTGATAAATTTTTTTAAGGGTAATTTTAGAAACTTATACATTTTTAAAAAGTAGATAAGACAATAGATAATGTTCCCTTAAAATGTTTAACTTTTCAAATAGGACAAAAAAAGTGGGACGGAGAGAATATTTACTTTTAGAATTACAATTTTTATTTTAAAAGAAGCTTAGAGTTACAAAGTATGTTAACTATATTAGTTTAAATTAATTAAAATTCATCATCCCTTTGAACTAAACAACTCAATGCAACAAATTTTGACTAAATATATTTTATCTTTAATTAAATTGAGCAAATTATTTCTATAGATATATTCAACATAAAATTTTAGTTATTAATATTTACTAATTTAATATATTATATTTAATTCAAAGTACAATTAGAAGATTCGAATCCAAATTAATTTTTCATTGTTGTTTGATTTAGTTTCACATGTTTAGTTTAATTTTACTAATTTTAGTGTCAAGCGACTCATTCAAAATAAGTAGTGCAAAAGTCAAGAGACCACCTTACTTAGTTAGACAAGATCACCTCATTATAACAACTAGCTGATATCTTACACAATGTGCATTACATTTTGATAAATGTTGTAAGACATTATTTATGACCCATTGATTTCATGAATACTATTGTTGTTAGTTTACGAATTTTTCTAGTACAATGAAATTTAAACTAAAAACATTTGGGAAAATACCTCTAATCCATGCAACCAACAAATCTCACCGTATCATAGTTCACATTTTCATTTACAAATTTGTTGATTCCTTGGTGTTTTTCTTGTATGATTTATGCTTTATATATAGATTCTATAGTGTTAATTTTTCTTTTTCATTTCTTATGCTACTAAAGTCTCTATATCCACCATATCAACACCTACAGTTATTAACACCTACAATTTTTAGGTAAGTAAAAGTAGCTTTTCTTTAGCTTCAAAATTGACATGAGAGATAAAATTAAGGCACATTAACATTTTAATTGAAGAAAATTTTGATTTTCTAAGATCAAAATTATAATAGAGTGAAAATTGAAAGCATTATATCTTAATCAATTAGCTATAAAAATTGCTAGAATTTCATGATATAACAAAAGAAACAATAATGTCATAGTGACACAATAATACCACAATTTAACCCCTATATTTCAATTGAATTAAAGTAGTCAAAACACCAAAAATATTACGAATCCCTAGCAAGTATATGCATCATATAGAAAACCAAAAATCTAATTGGCACATAATATGAAAAAACCAGCCACACATTACAAGGTTACATCATTAAAAACGTATATATAAAAGCTAAACAAAATATTTTGGAAATTAACATATCCCTTGGAAAGGGAATCAAAGATATTGTCAAAGAATTTATGCAAGTCCAAAGGAATTGGGGATTTATATTAGAAAAATATAGAGACATAATCATATTCATTGAATTTGACTTTAGCAATTCTGCATTGAAGTTAGTCTTATGCAAAAAACTGAAAAGTTTTCTTAATTACTTCATTTCTCATGACTTTTTAGATCCATCCATATCTATCCAAAGCATTTAAAATATTTTGGAAATTAACATATCCCTTGGAAAGGGAATCAAAGATATTGTCAAAGAATTTATGCAAGTCCAAAGGAATTGGGGATTTATATTAGAAAAATATAGAGACATAATCATATTCATTGAATTTGACTTTAGCAATTCTGCATTGAAGTTAGTCTTATGCAAAAAACTGAAAAGTTTTCTTAATTACTTCATTTCTCATGACTTTTTAGATCCATCCATATCTATCCAAAGCATTTAAAGTTATAAATATATACAAATTCTTTTAATTTTATTGTACATTGAAATAAATGCATCTGCCATTACTTAATAATTTAACATAAATGTTAATTTTAGATAAGGCGGAAGATTGAATGAAAAGAATGTCATACAATGCGCAACTTAGCAGAACCTCATACTCTCCCACGTGACATTCTGTTTTTGGGTCTGTAATAGTGCAAGGTAGCTCGATGCACTGAATGTTGCTTCCCTTGCACTAATATTAATATTGCCTTCTAGTTTTATTCCTGAATGTCATGCTTCAAATGTAATTATCCCAATTTAATGCGCTCTCACTCTCTTTGGTTTGCAGCCTTAAGTGTCTAGAATAAAAGATCAAAGCTAATAAAATAAGTAGGGGAATATTTGGTACAAATGGTAAGGAAAAAAAAAAAAAAAAAAGAAAAAGCAATAAATTAGCTTATAATCAAAACCCAAATGCACTTTTAATAATTGAAGATTTGGGCTAGATATTTCTGCTATGTTTTGCTTCGTAAATTATGTTATCAAAGAAGCTAACTCCCTAGCTTGTGATATTGCATGTTAGGCCTCTTTTGTATTATGGTCTTGTTTTAGCAAAGAATCTAAATATTAAAAAATTCTACATTCAGATTGACGCAAAGACTCTGGTTACAATTTTTGCATCCCATGGTAACTTATCTGATTCATTTCATCCTTGTAGTGTTTTAATCTCTGATTGTAGCCCCTCCTCCACTTTTTTAAGAAAAGCTACATCCACCACATCTTTTGCAAAGGGAATCAATGCACGCACCGCATGGACTTTTTGGCAAAGGAAGGATCTCCTATTAGGATAGCTTTGTTTTGTATTCACACCCTCCTTCCTCTATTTTGTTCCAATTATTTTGGGAAGCTTGGGGTATTTCCTGCCAGAGAGTTTGTAATCTTTAGTTCTAGTATTTAATTTAGGGTCCGTTTGACTTGATTAATTTTGTCAGCTTATTTTACTATTCAGCTTATTTTTGCTACTATTTATGAACCACTTTTTGTTACTATTCATAGGTCACACTGTATTATTTCAGCTAAATTTTACCTTTATCTACCGTACTTGTAGCAAAAAAATTTCAATGTCAGCAAAATAAGCGAATTTCAAACTGACCCTTAATTTCTCTCACTTAGTTTTGTTTAATTTTAATTTCTCTTTCACAAATAAAATATTCCCTTATTTGGGGAGCCTAACTGCCCAGCAATATTTCGCTCTCTCAGCAAATTTGCTATCATTGCCTAAACATTTTTCAACCTTATCTTAAGGACCGTTTGAGAACAGTTTATTTAACTGAAATTAAAAACTTTTGTTGAAAGTGTAAAAATAAAAAGTTGAAAAATAAGCTGAATAGTACAATGGAATCTATAAATAGTATAATGGGACTCATGAATAGTTTTAAAAAGTACAATGAGACTTATGAATAGTAACGAAAATAAGCTAAAATTGTGAATAAGCTGAAAATTCAATCCATCCCAGATGAACACTTATACTCTCTCAAATTATGGAACGACACACAACATGGGAGCAAAGGTTCCAAGCCTTAACACACATCCTAACCAGTCCCACAATGACACCACCTCTTCAATCTCGGTTCTTTATCTCCACCCAAGTCCCTTGCTACCTCAACTGGGACTATAATCCACCTATCCTTTGCAACAATTTCCTTCTCTTCGCCTAAGGTGGGGTATCTCTCTTTTCCTTAAAAGGGTCTTCATCAGGTTTAGGCTTCCTGAGACCTTATCGAGATTTAAGTGTACATTCCAACAGCCTCCACCTTTGATTCTTGCAAAGAGATTGGAAGAAGCTAAATGGGGAGAAGAACAAAGGAGAGAGTATGTCAGGGAGAGGCTGCCGAATAGGAAACGCCTTGGAAGTGATGTTCACCTACTGATTCCTTTTTTTTGTTCCAAATTTATTGTATTGTCTTTCGCTTTGGAACCCATTTTGTGATAGAGATTCTTAAGAAATTTATCTCAAGATTTAATTTAACAGGTAACAAGGGATTTTGTAAATGTGAATTTAGATTAATCAATAATCATTTGCACGTTAACAAGGACAGATCACATATGCTCTTGCTTCTAATTTTGGTTTTTTAATGCATGTGATTGACTTATTATTTATATATGTATTATGTAACATTCCTCAGAGTCTGAATCAAGTCACATATCAAATAGTCGTGCCGTGAGAAAGGGAATGGCCAAGGAATAATAGCACACGGTAATGTAATCAGAATGATGGAATAGTTGGACGAGAATACAAAAGAAACCCGGTCTTTTGTGTTTTAATGGGAACATTCAGGCATAAAAGATAAAAAAAGAAAATGTAATGTAATAGTAAATTTGTCAAAATTCACATTCAATAAAAAGATATTATGTGAAATTATAACCTTAAGCTTTGCCTTATTTCTTACAAGACGTTGAATTCAAAAAATAAGTTATATGATATTATTTCATACTTCAAATCGACAACTTTTTGAAGCCTAATTGACACTAGTGGCTCTAGTGGCTCATAAGACCACCCTGACTTGCAAAAAATTTTATATATACACTTAAAAAAAAAAGATTAAAATATTATTTTAGTCCCTAAACTTTACTAAAAGTTTGTTTTTCGTCCCTAAACTTTAAAAAGTTTTTTTTTTCATCCCTAAACTTTGGAAAGAGTTTTTTAAAATAGTATAGAGACAAAAATAAGGATGAAAAAAAGAAATTTTTCAATAGTTTAGAGATGAAAAACAAACTTTTAGTAAAGTTTAAGGACATAAATAAAACATTTTCAATAGTTTATGGATAAAATATGAACTTTTTAATAGTTTAGGGACAAAAAATGAACTTAAAGTTTATGGATAATAAAACAAATTTTTAGTAAAGATTAGGGACCAAATTAGTATTTTTCAAAAAATAAAATTATATGTTAAACTATCCTATTGTGACCATCCTAATAAAAATGTTGAACACCCTGACATGAGAATTACAAAAAGTTGGGTTGAACAAAAATAAGAATAATGTTACATCTACAACATTTTCATAATAATTTTACAACAAATCCAATATGGTAAGCTGCTACTAATTTTAATTTGGGCTCAATACTGATACTATTTTTTTACCCACCAATAACAGTTTTTTTCCATAAGATTTATTCTAAAAATATTGTGGACCCTCCAAACATAATCCTTTATCCCTTTTATAAAATTAAAAAAAAAAAAAACTTAAATAGCAACAATAAATATTAGTCCAAATAATAACAAACATAAACCAAACAAAAATAAGATAAGATCAAACAACAACAATTGATCTAATTATTCAACAAAAAGCCTACCATAAAATTAAAAGATAAAAATCGCTAAACATTCAAATTTGTAACTCGTTCAATCTATTTAATAAAAATAATCTCTAATTTCATTTTTACCTAAAAAATGGTACCAAGAAAAATTTTGTAGCTGTTTTCTACTTGACGACAATTATATTCTTTTTGGCTTTGCTGTTACAACAATATTACTCTTCTTAATGACTTGACTCATAATTGTAGCAAATATTCAAGTTATCGCTTTATTAGATTTTGTATAATTTAAATTTCTTAGTAATCATCCTAAAAAAAGTTCCTAGAGCCGCCACGACTGATCAACATATTCACTTTTATTTCTCCTAGCAATCTTAAATCATCTTGACTACCCTTCCCAATTCACTCCATATGCCCATTTTTTCTCTCCCTTGACACTTCTTCTCTCCCTTTAAGTGAGAAATTAATTTTTTTTGGTGTTCATGTTACCTGATTGCTTTCCATTTTCTCATTTCAGCATCAAAGGCTCGCTGCTTCAAAAAAAAAATTTTCTTCTTCCCTTTTTTTTTTTTTTTTTGAGAATACTAATAGAAAACCGACTTTTGCTATGCTGTTATGAGTATCCATGGCTATCAAATATTATAAAATTGAGGATATGTTAAAGGGTATTTGTGGTCGTGGATTAATTTTACGATAAATTAATTTTCAAATTAACCAACTTATGGCTATGGCTCTATTATCTTCTTCTCTTTAAAACCGCTTCCTTTATAATATCTATCAAAACCGTAATTATTTTCTTTTATATATGATTATGAAAATTGGAATTTTAGGTTTTTGTTGATGCAATCATGACCCTAATCTCTTTGAATAGAGGTATTGGTTAAGGTATTGTGAGAGACCTCATGCCACTGTGAGAGACGCGTCCCTCAAAAAAGAGATTCAGATACCTTTTAGAGCACCTCTTTTTTTGGGTAAGTGGTGTGGAGTCTGTCACTTATTTTTTATGTACAAAAAATAAGAAAAACTAACGCTTCGTTTGTTTCGATGTAAAATAATTCAAATGTAAAATATTTTACAACGAAAATATTTTACGGAAAATATTTTCCTTTTACAGTGTTTGGGTTTGTACCTGAAAATTCATTTGCAAGCGTAAAATGAAAAAAGAAATCATCAATTAGAAACAACCAAACTTAAAATTCTCATCATCTTAAGTTGAAATTATCAAATTTTAATAAGAAACACAACCATGAATCAAACCACTCAAACTCATATTAGCTTCAAAAATAATCAGATCTGCAACAAGTCAAAAAACATAGATTTGCATACTAGAAAAAAGAAAAAAAGAAAAGAAAAACCCAAATTTGCATGACACACACTACCAAAAAGGGAACCTTAGGCCGCGTTCCTAAAACGCGGCTTAAGGTACTAAAACCGCGGCTATAGGCTATAGCCGCGGTTTTTCAGGCCGCGTTTCTCACGGCGGCCTAAACCCCGCGACTATAGCCTGCCGGGGTCTATGGCTGCACTTTCTAAACGCGGCCTAAGAACAAGGGTTATAGCCGCGTTTAAAACGCGGCTATACCGACAGGCCTTAGGCCGCATTTTTGACGCGGCTATATGTTTTATCTTAGGCTGCGTTTTGAACGCGGCCTACGGCTTGTCGGTATAGCCGCGTTTTACCAAGTGCGGCCACAGGCCCCGGTGTCAGCAACTGTATGTTCATTTCAACCGCGTTCAAAACGCGGCTAAACCCAGATCTTATAGCCGCGGTTTAGAAAGTGCGGCCTAACGTTGGGCCTATGGCCGCGTTTTAAACGCGGCCATAATCACCTCAAAATCGCATTGAATTTCCCTATAGCCGCGTTTACAAAACGCGGCTATAGGTTTTTTTTTTTTTTTTTTCCCCTTCTTTTTTCCCTGTATTTATAAGTCCGCAAATGCATACAAACGCTGCTATAAGTTTTTACAATTGCTACTATAAGTTCTAGCCTATGGCCGCGTTTTAAACGTGGCTATAGGCTAGAACTATAGCCACTTTCTCAAACCTGTCATATCTTTCAACCAAAATTCCTAAATCCAATGCACATATTCTTCATGATGATTGAATAAATAAAAATAGATAAAACTTACTACTGTAACATGAATTAATTGTATATTGTCAATAAAAAGTTACACCATAATGGTCCTTCAACCCACCAAAACACACCAAATCAATTACAATTGTCAAGGCACATACTGAAGCAAGAAAGGCAGGGATGCGCGACTCCTTCATAGCATCCGTTGCATGTTTCACCTGGCCCTGCACAGTTAAACTTTTATTGCTAAATTCATACACTGAGAAATCAATTTTTTTTTTCATTATTTCTAACCTTATTAACACTACTTTCCACGGAAGATTTCAATTCACCCAAATTAAAATGAGAAGCAAAATAAGGGTAATAACCATCATCACTGCCTGTCTTACAGTCCTATAGACAAAATAGTACCAGATCTTAAGAATAAAAGGTTTAAGTTGAGATCTACAAAATAGGCCCGCGTTTTTAGTAGTGACAAGTGGAGATCTACAAAATTTTTGTATGACAGGGCCCAGCAGTAGAGATTTGTACAAAACATACCCAGATCTAAAGGGCTTAGGAAGGAAAAAAAAAAAAAAAAAAAAAAAAAACAGATCAGCAAACACAATTTGCAATTTCAGTGCTTGACTTGCAGCGGAGAGATGTCATCTCTGGCGTTGAAGATTATGTTGCTGATGGGTGCTCTCCCTGTTAGGCTTGGGAGAGAGTTAGAAGTGGCTGGTCTGTCAATGTGATCTCTATGCGTGAGAAATTGTAAAATGTAAAATATTTTACCAAAATTTTAAGTGTAAAATATTTTACTTCTTTTTGCCTTAATTTTACAGTTTGACCGAAAAATATTTTACAGTTGACCAAATTTTACAACAAAACAAACATGGTAATATATATGTAAAATATTTTCCTGAAAATATTTTACTTCGTACCAAACGAAGCGCAAATAAAAAATACATGACTGAATTGTCCTTCTCATTGATTGAATAATGAAATACATAATTGAAAATTTGAACTTTACACAGCTTTGGGTCCTAGTTACAATCTACCAAATATACATAGCTTTTTGTCCTAGTTAAAAGCTACCCAAAAATAAAAAGTAAAGATAAGACTAGATCTACTTATCCAAAAGAACTAAATCCAGAGGTTATGTTACAGAATGGGAAGGTGTTAGGCACTCATTCTGCCCAGACAGAGTCTGGTCTTCTAGACTCTTGTGACCAATGTACCATTTTATGCATGCCATGAATGATATGTTGAATATATGAAAATAAAATCAAATTACACAAATTTATTTATGAATGAAGTCTCTTCTTTTGTTTAAAAATTCAGATCTGTTTTTTAAAGAACTAAAAAAAATGGTTTTTGGAGGTAAAAATTTAGATCTGTTTTTATTGCATAAAATATAGTCTTTTGACTTGAAAAAGTGTTAGATCTATTTTTTAAAGAACTAAAAAAAATGGTTTTTGATAACAGAAAGATCAGATATGTTTTTTATATGTTTAAAAATTATATGGAAAAGATTTTTTAAGGAGATATTTCCACCCATAACTTAAATTTATGCAACATGAATTAAAACACACACAAACATAGTAATACGTGATCTCTTTCTTAATTTCAAAAATTTGCATGTATTAAAAAAAAAATCAGATTTATATCTTAAGAAAGATACAAATCAGTTTTTATTTGAAAAAAATTTAGATTTGCATCTCATAAAGATGCAGATCTCTTTTTGTTTGAAGAAAATTTAGATCTACATCTAAGAAAGGTGCAGATCTGTTTTTATATTGAGAAAAACTCAGATCTACATCTAGAAAAGATGCATATCTATTTTTATATTGAGAAAAATTCAGATCTACATCTAAGAAAGATGTAGATTTGTTTTGTTTTAATAAAAAGAATTATTTACATGCAGATTATTGACATTCAAGAAAGAGATTATAATTCCCATCAAAAAAAGAAAAGAAAGAGATTATAAGAATCACATATAAAAACAGAAACTAACAATTCATGTTATGACTATTTGAAAAAGAAATAGATATAACATGCATCATCATATCATAAGAAAAAGGGTTAAGAAACAACCTCTTGCATAAGCACTCGTTGTTCTTGAGAGAATGTTTTAGGGTTCAAAGAAACTTATTCCGTTCTCTTTGAAACCTAAAAACCCTAATTTTTGTAGCAAAACTCAGAGAGGTGATCAAAAAATATGAACAATTTGAGAGCCTAAAACGTGTGCCTCTCAGATCGTAGAAAAAAAAAAGGTGCTGAATTATGATGTTCAACCTCTATTTATAGAGGTTAGAGAACTCTAAAAAATAGGTACAGACGATTAGGGTCTGAATCCGGACGCATCCTTTTGCGAAAAGGTTGAAAAAAGTATGCCTTATCGTCACCTGAAGGCCGTTGGGCCAAAGCCCACCCAAGTGCAATTCGGCACTTTTAAAGTGCCGTTCGGCACTCCAAATGTGCCGAATTGGCACTTGGATGCCGAGCACACTTTCATGCTCGGGTGCCATTTGAACTCCTCTTCTAGGGTTTTTTGGTCGATCCTTGTACCTAAACGCGTTTTCATCCTCCATTTATGATTTTTTTTTTTTTATCTCTTTCTAGATAATTCAGGCTTTTTAAGAAAAATTATCTTGAAAAATTATTTTGAACAATTATTTTGTGGATAAATCCCTTAAAACAAATCTTGATAAAGTTCAGATTATCCACAATTTTATTGTTATCCAATCATCCCTTTTATTCCTATGCATGCATCCCTATCTTAAACCCTAATTATCAACCAATCACAAAATTATTTAATTAATTTTAATTGTTTGACCAATAAAAATTAATTTAAATAAATCGTGCATGGTCGACTCTTTCTAAACACAATGCATATGGACTATGCAAACTTAATCGTGCGATTTCTTTCGATCTGATGGTCCGATTTAAAAACCGGAAACACCGTTATAACCGTTAGAATCTCAAGATCATTTTCATGATATGTAATGAATGACATGATACATGTAATTCAAAGACAAAATGATGTATGTAGTGCAAGAACAGAATGATGCATGTGATGATATTATGATTTTTTTTTTTTGGTACATGGATGGTCATTTGAGTCATTCTCCTTAATTAAATTGTAGGTGCAAAATCGAGTGTCTACAAAATGCCCTTCATTGATAGAGCTTGAAAAGCGAATGTCAATGTAAAACTAAGACACTGATTTTAGCGACCATGATTTAATTGAGGTTGAACTTTCAAAAATTACCTAGCTCTCGAACCTAAAACCTTGGAACATAGAACTAGCCTTATCTTTTGACACACCAAAAAAAAAAAAAAATGAAAATATCGGACTTAGCTGGTAGTTGATGACTCTGGACATGATTCTTTACAATTGGGGTGACCAAAGGACTTTTCAATCTTAATCTTGAAAATGAAGTTGTCTGGGATGACAATCAAAGGTCCTCTTCTACTTCGATCTGGAATGGAATATCGATCAAAGTGGTCTCCTCTACTTTGATCTGGAATGGAATGACGATCAAAGGGATCTACTCTACTTTGATAATCTGGAACTGAAATGATGATCAAAGGGATCTCCTCTACTTTGATCTGGAATGGGAATGTCGATCAAATGGATCTCCTCTACTTCGATCTGGAATTGAAATGATGATCAAATGGATCTACTCTACTTTGATAATCTGGCTTTGGAATAATGATCAAAGGGATCTCCTCTACTTTGATAACCTGGAATTGAAATGATGATCGAAGGGATCTTCTCTACTTCGATCTAGCTTTGGAACGATGATCAAATCTCCTCTACTTTAATAATCTGGAACTGAAATGATGATCGAAAAGATCTCCTTTACTTCGATCTGGCTTTGGAATGATGATCAAAGGGATCTCCTCTACTTTGATAATCTGGAACTGAAATGATGATTTTAGGGATCTCCTCTTTGGAATGATGATTAAAGGGATCTCCTCTACTTTGATAATCTGGAACTGAAATGATGATCGAAGAGATCTCCTCTACTTTGATCTGGCTTTGGAACAATGATCAAAGGGATCTCCTCTACTTTGATAATCTGGAACTGAAATGTTGATCGAAGGGATCTCCTCTACTTCGATCAGGCTTTCGAATGATGATTAAAGGGATCTCCTCTACTTTGACAATCTAGAACTGAAATGATGATCGAAGGGATCTCTTTTACTTCAATCTGGCTTTGGAATGAGGATCAAATGGATCTCCTTTACTTTGATAATCCGAAACTGAAATGATGATCGAAGGGATCTCCTCTACTTCGATCTGGCTTTGAAATGATGATCAAAGGGATCTCCTCTACTTTGATAATTTGAAACTAAAATGATGATCGAAGGGATCTCCTCTACTTTGATCTGGCTTTGGAATGATGATCAAAGGGATCTCCTCTACTTTGATAATCTGGAATTGAAATGATGATCGAAGAGATCTCCTTTACTTTGATAATCTAGAACTGAAATGATGATCAAAGAGGTCTCCTTTACTTTGATAATCTTGAATTGAAATGATGATCGAAGGGATCTCCTCTACTTCGATCTGTCTTTGGAATGCTGATCAAAGGGATCTCCTCTACTTTGATAATCTAGAACTGAAATGATGATCGAAATGATCTCCTCTACTTCGATCTGGCTTTGGAATGATGATCAAAGGGATCTCCTCTACTTTGATAATTTGGATTTGCTTTTTGCAAAAAAAAAAAAAAAAAAAGTCAAAATTTAGAGTTAGCCTATAACTGATAGGTGCTTCATGGTCCTGTTGTTTTTTAGATGTGTGATTTTCATTTGTTCCTTCTTAATTTGAATTTTATCAAGAAAATCTTTGATTGAAAAAGATTTTATTTTTGAAAAAAATTTGATTTTTTTGGAAGCTTGGAAGTTTTGAAATTGAAATTTAAAACTTTGAGATTTTGATTTGAAATTTGGAAATTGAAATCTAAAATTTTAAGATTTGGAATTTTGAAAATTAAGACTTGAAATTTTGATCATGAAATCAGGGGTTTAAATTTTTCCTCTTTGAAAACTGTAGGTTTGGATTTAGAAAAAGATTTGGTATTTAAAAAAAAATGTGATTTTTTTTTTCTTTTTTTTTATGATATGGAGATGGAAATTTTGAGAATTGGAGTTCAAAAGTTTTTTTTTTTTTTTTTTTAGGTTTGACTAAGTCAACTCAGTTTGACTGAGTTAACTCAACTTTTGCTGAGTTTTAAGTGTGGGGGCCAAACTTTGGCCCCCCACTTCCCTTTGTCTCTCTTTTTTCTTTTTTTGTTTCATCCTCCTCCACCTCTCTTCCTCCATTGTCACTATTCACTCTCTTCTTCCCCTTGGATTTTCTTCTTCATCTCACTATTTCTTCTCTCAAAAAAGACTTTTCTAAGCTTCTCAAGCTTCCTTCATCCATCTCTATCAATATTTCTTTAGATCCTTGTATTTTGAACATTTTCATCATATACCCATTTTAGTGAAACCCATTTTCCAAAACCTATTTCTTTGCATCAAAATGGCTTCTTCCTCCAAGGGGTCTTCTTTTCTAACTTCTCATGGTAAGAAATATGATCCAACATTTGAGTGGAATAATGATAATGGACTTCTTCAAGACCCTAAGACTCATGCTCCATATTGTCATGTAGACACCAAGGTGAGTTTTTCTTTGGTTTCATGGCTTGGAAAAATGTTGTTACATGTTTTATTGAAAGTTTCATAGTGAGATATTATCGTTGGGTTATTTTGAAATTTTGGGGGGCATTGTGTGATTAATCATTTTGGAAAATGTTGGTTTTGGAGCATTCTTGAAGTATCATTTTTGTGATTATGGTGCAATTTGGATAATGTGGGTGGCTTATGAAATTTTGACAATGTAGGTAGATATTGATGTTGTTGGATGAAATTTTGGTTTGGATTTTGGGAGTATTGGAGTCATGAAAAATTTGTTGTGTAGGCTTGGTTGAACAAAATCATGATGAATGTGGAAGATTTGTTGGCATGTGTAATTTATGGCAAAATTTTGTGGGTAACTTTGTGGGTATGGAAATTTTTGTACATGGAAAATTTTATGGGTTTGAATTTTGAAAGAATTTTGTTGGGCATGTGACGTTGATCCTTGGAAAATTTGTGTGGTTATGATTTTGGCTATGCAGGAATTTATTTGTGCATAAGCTTGAGGGATTTTTTTTTCTTGGTCATGTAGTTATTTTTATGGAAAAATTTGATAGTTGTGTATGGATATGTGAAGAATTTTGGATGTGGTAAAATTTTGGTGGGGCATTGATTTTCTTTTGTGGTGGTAGGGCATTGGATGTGAGAATATTTTTTATGGAATTTTTTTTTTTGGTCATGTGGGTTTTAGTCATAGAAATTTTTGGACATGTGGCTTTGGTCATGAGAATTAATAAGCTGAATTTTTATGTTGTAGAGTCTCAAGAGTCGAGGTAGTCTCCAAATGTTGAAAAGTGCATGGGCATCCTTGTCTCCTAGCATCAAAATCATCATCAATGAAACGGGCTTTGATACTTTCTTCGAAACTCTATTAGATCATGAGACACATGAATACAAAGATCTTCAGTTACTTCTTGCTTTGGCAGAGTGCTTCTGGGACACTATTTGCACCTTCCATTTTCCAGATATTGAAGAGGTAATGTTGACACCTTATGACTTCTCTGTTATCATCGGTCTGAGGTTGGGTGGTAAAAGAATTCTTGTCCATGATTCATTTACTTCAGCTGAGCTCAAAAAACTTCTAAGTGTAATACCTTCTAGAATGAAGAGTAATAATATTCATTTGTCTTGGCTATGTGAGAATATGCCCCAATGTGAGACTGTGGCAAAAAGTGCCCGCATGTTCATGCTTCTTTTTATTGGGACCTTCTTGTGTCCAGATTTAGGAGTTGCTGTGAATCTACACTACTTGGGAAGCTTAAGAAAAATTGAACAAATCTAGAATTATGATTGGGGTGGCATGGCCTATGCTACTCTAATGCACTTCATGGCCTAACTCTCCAGGCGGAGCCTTTCAAGCTTGGGTGGAGCTCCATTTGTATGGCAGGTGAGGTTTGGTATTTATTTAGCTATGTGTAGGTTGTGGAAAATTATTTTGGCTATGTGGTAATGATGTTGTGAATTTTTTAGGTTTGGATGTATGAGTATTTTGGGGTTGGTCAAGAAATTCGGGAGGAAATTGCTGGCATTTTTCCTAGATTTCTCCGTTGGTTGCCTAAACATCGTTTGTTTATACTCCCCAGGCGTTGTTTGGAGATTTGGCACTCGGTGATTGACAATCTGACCATTGATGATGTAAGTTCTTTCTTCCTTCTCATTTTAAATCTTTGGAACTTGGTTATGATTCAACCCCTTCTCTTTTTGAGTTTCTTTTTGTGATTTTTCAGATGAACTTAAATCCTTGGGTTGGATGTGAGGGGTATGCTAAGTGTGAGCGGGCTCTATAACTGAATAACCACCAAGTATTGTTTGCATGTGGGCATGGAAAGTATTGGTATCTTGGTGATTGGGTGTTGCCCTAAGTTGAACATGTCTATTCTCCTACCACAATTCCAACTCCTCCTTGTCTTACTGTTAGATTGGCTGACTTTCTGGCTGATGAAGAGATTTTTTGAGCCCTTGATGGCCATATCATTGCAGGAGTAGAAGGAAATTATTCTGAATTAGTTCGAGATCATCTGCAAGGCCGCTTGGTTGGCAGAACTGTATTTCTCTTCCCTTCTAAGATCAACCTTTTATTCTTCAAATTCCTCTTCATGTTTCTGCTTGGTAATGATACTTGCATGTTGTATTTTCAGCCTCCATCTTTCGAAGGAAAGGAAGGGGAAGAGATTCCCTTTCCTCACCATGCTGATAGTTCTTCTAGTTCCTTTGTGGAGACTTCTCCTCATTTTCCTACATGGCAGTATGATGTGATGAATCCTGATGGAACGTATAGTTCCACGCCTTTGACTATGGATATAGAGTAAGGAATGAACTAAGAGATGCTAAATTAGATTTTGCAATAACATATAATTTGATCATATAATTTGATATTAAGGAACACTTAGATTCAAAAAGTGATGCAAACATTAGTCAAATAGATTTTATCCTAACTAGAAAAGTGGATAGTAGATGTTATAAAGATTGTAAGGTGATACCAGAAGAGAGTGTAACCACTCAACATAGGGTGGTGGTATTAGATATTTGTATTAAAAGATGGAAAGAAGAAATACTAAACAAACAAACCCAAGCATTAGGTGGTGGAGTTTAAGAGAGAGAAATAAGATGTGTTCAAAAAGATAAAATGATCAAAGAGGGCAAATGAGATTTAGACAAAGATGTTTATAAGGTGTGGAATGAAATGGCTACATGTTTTAATATAGTGGCTAAAGACTCCTTTTAGATTTTAAAGGACGTGGCCTACCAACTAAGGAGACTTAGTGGTTGAATACAGAGGTTCAAGAAGCAATTAAATATGAGAGAGAGAGAGAGAGAGAGAGAGAGAGAGAACTAAACATGCCAACCTAAACGTAGAGATAATGGTGCTAATGAAAATTATAAAGTGTTGAAGAGAAAGGCAAAACAGGTTGTCCAAGAGGTTAAATGTAAGGGTCATGATAACTTATATAATAATTTGGGGATGAAGGATGGAAATAAGCATATTTATAAACTTGCTAAGAGATTAAGACAAGTTTATGATGTAATCTGCTTGGAGCAAGCCTTTGTCCTAGGCTCTCCTATGTAGTCCTCTGGGTTTTTTTTTTTTTTAATTATTTTGTGTGTGTGTGTGTGTGTGTGTGTGTGTGTGTGTGTTTTGGCAATAAAAACTTGTGCAGATTATCAAAAAAAAAAAAAAAATTGCTGAGACAAGGGAATGAAAACAAGAGACTTAAATGGTGATCAGTGCTTAAAGATGAAGATCAAACAATGTTTATAAAACAGAGCAAATCAAAGAGAGATGAAAATTTTATTTGATAAACTTTTTAATGCAAACACTATGAAATATTGGAGCGATTTAGGTAACCCAATGGAGGATAGAAACCGTACTTGTTTGAAGAATTAGGATGACCGAGATAAATAATGTATTAAGGAAGATGAAAATAGCAAAATTAAGCCATATAAGCAGATAAAATTCCCATTAAAGTCTGGAATTGCTCGAGTGATGTAGGAATATGCTAGTTGACAAACCTTTTGATAAGATCTCTAGTGTTAACAAAATGCTTGGTGAGTGGAGGAGAAGTACTTTAATACCTATTTACAAGAACAAGGGGGGTATTTAAAACTATATACTTATTGTGGAATTAAACTTATGAGTCACACTATGAAACTTCGGAAAGAGTGATTGAACATTAAGACATGATACAATGATATTAGAGACTAAATTTGATTTATGCCAAGACAGCCAACTATGTAAGATATTTTCTTACTTAGACGTTTAATGGAAAAACTTAGAGGGGCCTGTAAAGATTTTCATACGAATTTCATCGATCTAGAGAAAGCATATGATTGGGTCCCTAGAGAGATTATGAGGTGGGTTTGAGAAATAAATGAATTTTGTTGAAGTATATTAAATTGAATAAGGATATATATGACACAATTGTAACTAGTTTGAGAATAAGTGGAGAAATCACGAGTGATTTTCCTATCACTATTTGCTTGCTTCAATGATTAGCATTTAGTCCATATCTCTTTGCACTAGTGAAGGATGAGCTCCTGAAATCGATCAAAGAGGGAAGTCCGTAGGTGTATGCTTTTTGCAAATTATATAGTTTTAATAGATGAAACTAGAAGTGGAGTTAGTGTCAAGTTAGAAATTTGGCGAGACACTCTAGAATCTAAAAGCTTTCAATTAAGTAGGACTAAAACAGAGTACAGGAAATGTAAATTTAGTAAAAGTAGAAACAAAAATGACGTGGTTGTAAGACTTGATAGTTAAGAGATGCTAAAGAGCAATAAATTTTGATATCTTGTATCAATAATTCATAAAGATGGAGGATTGAATAAGGTGTGAATCACAGGATAAGAGTAAGTTGGATGAAGAGAAGAAGTGCATCACGAGTATTTGTGCGATCGTAGAATTCCTATTAAGCTAAAAGGGAAAATTTTATTAGATTGCTATACTACCAGCTATTCTCTATAATAACGAATATTGTGTGGTTTAAAAATAACATATTCATAAAACGAGTGTAGTTAAAATGAGAATGTTAATATGGATAAGTGGAAATATAAATAAAAATAGGATTCGAAATGAGGAAATTAGCTTGAAGATAGGGATAGCCTTTATTAATGAAAAGATGAGAGAGAGCTACTTGAGATAGTTTGGTTATGTTTAGAGAAGAACACCTAATGCACCAATCAAAAATAGTAAGTTGATCCAAGCTTAGTGAATGGAAAAAAGAAAAGGAATACCAAAAATCACATTAGTAAAAGCAATAAAAAAAATTACATGAAAATTTAAGAAGTAACTAAAATATGACATAAGATAAAATAGAATGGAGGAAAAAAAAATACATGTGATTAACTCTAACTAATTTGTTAAAGATCCATAGCTGACTTCAAAATTTTAGGACTAAGACTTGTTTAGATGCAATTTTGGTGACAAAAATTAAATTATTAAAAAAAGATAAATAATAAAGATGGCCATGTTTATTCTAGAACAAGTACAAAGAATATTTATAAATAAGAAAAAAACACACACACACACACATATCAATAAACCTTGTTAATGATTTCCAGAATCAAGAAAAGTTACTATACGTGTTTCGTTAAAATCACCAAGTAGGGGCGTGATTAAAATTTAATGTAGACGTTGTTGTGGGTTCGAATCACTTAATTACTACTGTTCTATAGTGACCGAAAATTAGAGGGTGAAGTTGGTTTTTGCTTGCTCCAAAAGAGTGAAAACCACCCTTCCTTTCCTAGCAAGCGGAGGTTGAAGCAATGCGATGGGCGGTTTGCATGTCAATTGATAAAGGTTTTGGCTCAATTGTTTTGGAAGGAGACTCTCACTTATTTGTTACCAGGCTATTTATGCCTTTCAGATTCCATTATTCCTTGGAGAATTAGGACTATCGTTCAAGATATTTCTCTTATGGTTTCTCATTTTCAGAATATCTTTTAGTTGGGTCTCATTGTTTTGCAAAATGGACTTTGACGTGTAATTTTGTGGGGGTCTTTTGGGGTTGGTTTTTTTCCTCCTTGCTTGGAGGCTGCTCCTCCAGAAGGACGCTGGTCCTTGTAGTTGTTGTATATTTTTTGTTTGTTGACGAGAAAAATCATTTTTAATATTATTTTCCTTATTCCATATTAAAAGTTAAAACCCTAAGAAGATCATGTAATCCCTAATTACATTCTAAAAGCCCGCTAACCTATTGTATGGATGAATTTTTTTAACCTTTAAGATTTTTCAATCATTTTCCTGTTGTATTAGGACAAGGATGGAGTCTGGTGCATAAATATAAACATGTGACAAGTGTTTAACACGTATTTATATTTCAATAGATCCAATGCATAAGAGCACCAAACCCAAGATCACTTGCCGCATGTTCACATCTCAATAGGTCTAGTGCATAAAAGCACACCCAAGCCAATTCTTCTGTGCTAATGCTTCAGATTCAGGCTGAGTTTTAGAGCTCTTTAGCTGCTTAGCATGCATTTTGTTCTGGTTAAGCCATTAACATTCAGCTCTCAAAACATTTTTTTAGCCAAATTATTGAAGAACAATGTAGTCAAGAATTATTATAAAAATAATTATAAATAAATAAATACCAAAAAAAAATATCTAGGTTTGACTCTTCAATTCTACTATTCAAATATGTTTGCAAAATGTTACAATATTCAACGAGTTTGATAGCTCCCTTTAACATTTTGTAAAACTTTTTTTAAAAAACCAAACTTTATGTCACGTGTCTCTTAAAAGAAAAACAGAATTTATGACAAATATTTTAATTCAATGTATAAGAAAATAAAGTAATATATAGGATGTATTTTTTATCCTTTTTGGTATGAGAGATATAAAGGGTATATTAGTTAAAAAGAAAGTGACTTTTTCCTTTAAAATTTTGAAGGAAAATTTTAAAGTTTAAACTTGTTCCGAATTTGCGATTGCTCTTATGTCTTCATTGAATAGGCCGCCCCCTCAGATTTCTATTGAATCAGCCAAGTCGCATTGTTGACAACTAGGCATAACACAACTCCCCGTGACCTTGGGGAATCTTTAGTGACGAAAAGAAGTAAAGAACACATCAAGGTTCAAAGAGCCTTCTACATGGGGGTGTCAACCAATTATAAATGTAGTTTTTTTTTTTTTTTTTTCTTTGGGCCGCGGAGGTGTGTTTCCAAAAAAAAAAAAAAAAAAAAAAAAAAGACTAGATTTTGTCTTTTATAAACCATGACAATCTAAACACTCCATCAATATCTATTAAAACTCACAAATATAACAAACTTAAACAAAGAGAAAAGCTTTGAACAAAAACAATTAAAAAGTGAAAACAATATTTAAGAGAGGATTCAAAGTAACAAGGACCAAAGACAGGTTCTCTGTTGGTGGTTTATTTATGTGATATGGACACGAGTAATTCATAAGTACTTTCAGAGTACGGAGGATGGTGTTCTCTCCTCTTACATTCATGGTAGAGTCCACTCATTAAAATTATGGTAGGGTCTATCATGAATGTGAGAAGAGGGAGCACTATTTTTCCGTACTACAAAAGTTCCTAAGAATTTTCCGACAAGAAAGAGCATGTAGAATGTCATGGCTAATATAGTCCAGTATTTAAAATAGCAAAATTAAAAACTCCTGGAGACAAAAGGATGGATAATCTAATAGAATTGTGATATGCCATTTTATGCACTTACAGCTGTTACAACAATTCTACACAATTGATCTACATTATTGACTCCCAGATGTTTTCCAGAATCTCTTCTCCTAAACTTCTAAAATACTACACACAAGTGGTAAATGAAAAGAGGCTTACCAGTTACCTGGTTTCAATTGCATAAGTTTCAGAGCCTCTTAGGAATGAGCGGCGCCACCAAATCTGGAAGGCTTTGCTTAGATTAGGGCATTCAGTGCCATGCTTGGAGAAACACCGAAACCATTCCATAAATAGCATATACTGCTGCTTCAAAGGAAGAGTAAGGAGTGCCTGACCCATAGCTTCCTCCAATGCCTTCATGTCAAGCCCTTTTCTGCACCTCTGCAGCCAACCAAAGTCCAATAGCATTGGGCCAAACCATGCCAGGAGAAGCCCTGATCTTGATTCTGACCGGCAATGCAGTTTTCTGGTCCCCATTGCAATGAATAGAAGTGCTGAAACCCTGCTAAGCTCGTACCTGACCATTGGAGAGACATTCTCATGCATCTTAATCAGTTCACCCTGATCTGCCCACATATCCACAAACCCCTCAGCCATTTGCCTATCAAGGAGGATTTCTAGCAACCAGTTGATGTTATCAACTTCTCTGGAGATTCTTTCAATCAAGGGCCTATCCTTTTCCTTCTTGGCCAATTTCTCACTGGAAATAGTTTCAGAAGCCTCCTCAAACAAGCAGACAATCGAACTCAGACAGGACTGGCAAACACTGTATAGATCTTCCTTATTGACGTCAGCATGGTCCTTCTCATAGACTGAACTTCTGCAAAGGAGACCCTTTACTAGAGGCTTTAGCTCATTCCTAGCATTAGCATCAGTGCAACTGGTGATAGACCAAACAATCTGTCTAGCTAAATGTTGTCGGGAATCTACTGAGTTACGATAGTACAGTCTGGCCAAAATATCTCTAGTTGTTACATCATCGAACTTAAATCTTGAAAACAGGACCCTCAGTTTCTCCTCTTCTTCCTCAGTCCAAGGAACAGCCTCAAGATACTTTAAACAGGACAAAACTCCCTTGGTGAACATTATACCTGCTGATACCTAGTAATAATAAGAGAAGACGTTGTTAAAGAGGCACACAACTATTATTACAGATTCCATAGTTCACAATTCACAGAAGATTTCTTAGTTAACACCATGGTTTCAATTCAAAGAAGACCAGTCCTCTTTCTCTCTCTCCAATTAATTTCATCTATCTCTTAGAACAGATCCATTAAATTGATAAAATCTAATTCTCAATTGCAAAATTGTTACTAGCTTTTAAAAAAAAATTAGATATGCAATTAAGAAAAAGCAATTGGTACCTCCATGCTCTACAATGAGGTGAACACAGTAATCATGCAGGGCATCATACTACTGACATGAGTAGAGAAAATGAATGACCAAGATGTGCATAGACAGCAATTTCCAGGGAAAGAAACCTCAAATCCCATTAGAGGGCCAACTTCCATATGTACACACTTTCTAACTTTTAATGTAATATTTAGACCTTATACCTACGCCAATCCTACCTACCACTGATACACCGCCTGTGGGTAGATTTCCTTTGCAACTATCTAAAACCCCTGCCCAACCATCCAACCAAAAGAAGTAAAAAGAAAGGAGTATTGATCTCATTGTAACAAACATAATCAATAATGTGTGAGGATAAGGACGCTTCTATAGCTTCATGTCCATGTATTTCAAGAGAAGAGAGCAAACAATGAAACCTTAGTTTCTTTAGAGCTGATGGATTCATTCCAAGATTGGGAGTTAGAGCTGATGGATTCTTTGTTCGAGTTTGTGCGTTCTAATTATCCCTTAGGTGGAAGGTCGTATTGGAGGTTAGAAATTTTGATTGAAGTTCTTGTTATAATGCTTTGCAAGGGTTTACAGGTGTAACGTCCCTGGGAAAGTATATAGGGCGTTGAAGCACTATGGAGCATTGCTTTCTTTGTATGGTCAGCAGCTTTAGTGGATTCTGATAGTGGAAAATCTGAAAAGTGGGGGAAGATCATGATTGGTAAGGTATGTGCAAACCTAGCATAGAATTGATGGACTGGACAGTTTAATAACTCACCATAGAAGACTGCTTGGGAGTTGTGGGCCTTGGTGTGTTCTCCTTTTGGGTTGCATTGTGGATTATTGAAATACTTGCTAGTTGGAGGGAGAAGTTTTGGAGTCTTTCAACAGAAAAATATTGGAATATAGTTCCATTGTGCATAATACGGAATATATGGAGAGAACTGACCAATCATACCCCTTAAGTCCCTGTTCTTAAGATTTTTGCATGATAATTTTAGGCAGTATATAGTCTCTTCTTTTTAAAATTTCATTGATCTTCTTAACTTTACATTGTAACTTTAATCCTCAACACCCCCCCTTCCCTCCCCCCCCCCCCCCCCTTCCTTTTTTTTTTCCTTTTGATTCATAAGATTGAAAGTAGGATCTCCTTCAATGGCACCCACTTTATCACCTAAGACAAGGAATAGGGGAGATTTTTTTTTTTCTTTCTTTCAAATTGCATATTTTATCCATCAAATCTCAAAAAAATTATTTATGTTTTGCTCAAAAATAACAAGAACGTTCTTTTTTTTTTCCCCTTTTTTTTTTAGGAGGTATTGTCTTTGATTGAAACTATTGGTCATCTGCACTCTAAACTTAGGCAACCGCTAAATTCAACAAACTTATAAGTCCTGTTTCCTCAAAATGGAAGGGGCCAAATTTCCCCATAAAGCCACATTCCTTTTAGGTTGCGTTCATTTTGCAAGAATTTAAAGCACAAATTTAAAATTCAGGAGACTTACCATATTTTTTATGGGTATTAAGTTAGAAAGTCTAGGGATATTTCAATTCTTACAATTTATAGGATCCTAAAGTCTTGTGCATAATTAGTTTTTTTACCCAAACACAATCTGATTCAAAACACAAATATCCAAATTTATTAAACTCATGGCCCCCCACTCTTCATACATACTATTTCATGCGACAGTGCACATAATCTCACTCACTCACATACACTTATCAGTTATCACGTCAAACCAAGCAAAAACACTTCAATCACACACGCACACACACGCGCACCCAAAAAAAAATTTAATTAATTTAAGAGATAAAACCCACTTAGATATTACTATGACAAACAACAATTGAACAAAAACCCAGTAAAAAAAAAACGCAAAAAACAACATAAAACAAAAACCAAAAAGCACAAACAAACCTCGAGAATATCGATTGAGCGATAGACACCGATCTTCGAGAGACGTTTAGGAATATCGTCCTCGAACATGAGCTCGATAGTCTCTCTAAACACACCAAGATTCTCCACTTCTGGAACCTCAATCCTACACATCTTCGAAGAAGAAGAAGAACCATTCCTCTTAAACTCGCTGATTAAACCAGCGAACACTTCAGAACTCGTACTCAGAACTTGCGAGTTCAGCTCCAAAACCAAACACCCACCACCAGTTTTACCTCTCAAGTTCAACCTCACGTCGAATACAGAAGCTTCGTTGTCGGAAATCTCAGGTGGGGCCCGGAAGCTTTCGGGTTTCGGGTCGGGTACAGAGGAATCAACGGCTGTGATGATTTCTTCTGGGTCTTCTTGTTCTTCTTGGATAATGGAATGGACGGTGGGATCGGAGTCGATGGGGGAGACCCGACCCGGGGACAAGATCCGACGTGGGTCGATCCGGGTTCGGCCCACGAGGCTCAACCCGGATTTAGTGCTCAGTGGGGAGTTGGGAACGGAGGAGTTTGTGGGTTTTGATGAGAGAGTTTTGGGGTGAGAATGAGAGCGAGAGAGTGAGAGGTTTTCGGGGCTGGAAGGTGGGACTGTGAATGAGCAACACCATGATCTGCGGCGAGCTTGTGACTCACGCCGTGACGACGACCCGGGTTTCCGCCGGGTCGAACCGCTCATTTTGGGTGGTACTGATGATGATGCAGCAGGTATTGGGTAGTGTGGGAGAGTCTGAGAGTGAGTGTAACTGTGAAAGATGTGAAGGTATTGGTTTTGTTTCTTTATTTTCTTGAGAGAGAGAGAGAGAGAGAGAGAGAAAGTAATATTATGATGATTATGATGATGGTGATGATGAGGTTGAGGGGTCTTTTTTTTGTTTTTATTTTTTTATTTTTTGTTAATCTTGGGAATCGTGAGGGTTTTGGAGTTTAGTTGGGTTAAATGTTTTTAGAATAGTATGGTTTCTTTCTCGATTGGTCAAGATAACAAGAAGACGAGGAGCACAAACTCTTTTTCCCTTCATTTTTCCCCTTTTTCTTTTTGGTTGTGTTTCTTACCGTTATACACTCTCTTGATAGTGATATTTTAGTCTTATAATTAAAAAGCTATCATTAGAAATAGACACTATATATTAAAATTTTTTAAAAAAATAATAAATTAAAATATTATTTGTTAGTATTTTTGATTGCATAGTCTATTTGGTATCCAACATTTTTTGGTAGCTAATTTATATAATATTTATAAAAAAAAAATAATTTTTGGTAGCTTTCTTTAGAATGAATTTTTGGTAGTTTGTATGCTATAAACATGTGATAAAATGCTAAAATCTAGCATATTTTCATCAAAAACTAGTTTTGTTAATTTATTAAAAAAAATCAAGTCGAAACAAAAAACAAAAAGCTAAAAGTTTTGTGCCAAATAGACATTTTAATAATCATGTAACTTATTAAAATGATGATGTGATACAATATACATGGATGATCTTCTAATCCTCCTTCAACCCAATTTGAATAAAAACTTTGTAAAACAAAATGGTCAATAACAAATATAAAGTAGGACAAAATTTCGTTACAAAATTAGTTACTTAATATATTTTATTGGATGTGAATTTTAACAAATTTACCATTAGATTACATCTTTTTCTTATATCCTCTATACTTGCAAAATTTCTAGAAAAAATTAAATATTAATAGCTATGTCATCAATAAATTATTTAAATTGCAAGTTTTGTAGTTTGAAATTATGTATAAAATATAAACTGGTATAGATCATATAGTAAATAATATCCGATTAACACAAAATTTGATATGTGTATTAATAGCGTAAAAAACATATAATTCAAATGTTAGATTTTTAAAATATGTAGTAATGTTTTTTTTTTTATTGAATAAAGTTGTAATCTTAAATTACAACTAATTTTGTAACTAAACTTTATTTTATAAAGTATGTAAAAAATTTGCAAACCAATATCATCCAAACCTTCTTCTCAACAAAATATATATATATATATATATATATATCTTCCAAACCTCACAAAAATACAAATTACATCTGACTTTATAAAAATCTTTTTAAAGTATGTAAGAGAAATATGGGCATATGCTTTTTTTTTCCCCTCAGAGAAGCTATCATGGGTAAAATGTAAACGGTATATATGTGAGAGATATTGGCATTTAGCAAAAAAAAATGAAAGAAAGTGGGTGTGATTTATAATAATAATAATAATAATAATAATAATAAATTTTTGTTATTTAAAAGGAGTGAGCTGGAGCTCTCATGGAATACAGTACTTTTGGGCACATTCTTGGCTTCTTGGCGTGGGAAAGGCATCAATGCCAGGTTGTTTGGTTCCAAGTCTCAGCTTATTAGCTTGTTCTTCAAATACACTACTACTACATAACAGAAAACATAGTAGTAAGTAACAGATTTTTTAGTTTCCATGAACATCATTTTTTGCGGCTTATCAAAAAAAGAGAAAGAAAAAGAAAAAGAAAGAGAACATGATTTTGCGTGCTACTAACTATTTTCTTTAATGTCAAAAGTGAGATTTGGCTTTAAAATTACGGAATAACCTAATCATTTGTTAAGTATTCTTCACAAAAGTAGTTTGCAGACTGAGAGTTATATACCATGTTTTGAAAACGACTCAAATGATATTAAAGGTAACAAGTTTAGATGTTCCAAAATAAATTATTATTTAAATGTATAACATCAATTGTAATAATGACTTCAATTTTACATTACATATTTCCACTTTACATTCCTACTTTATTTTATTATTATATCAAGAATCGCACTGCATTTTATCATCCAATCCAGAATCAAATCAAAAATCAAAATTTGTTCATGTGGTAAATTGTACTCTAATTTATATTATATCCACATATTTGAGATATCTTTTCTAGTTACACCATTTTTTATTATTTATAAATGGGCCTTTTATTTCTTTTCTTTTATTTTTAGAAAATTTACATCCAAATATTTTAAATAATTCTAGGGTTTTTAATTTTATAGATTACAGTCACAAAAATTTTGAAACCTTCATCCATGTTCATTATAATAAACTAGCATGTAGTTCGTGCTTACGCACAGAAATATTAATAATTGTGACGATAAGATATTCATCTTGGTAGATTCAGTTTCCACATTGAGCTTGGAATCTTCTTGGAGGCGTCAATGAAGCGGTAATATATGAGAGTGTGAAGTAAGAAAGAGTGGGATTGAACATTGTGTTTGAACCCGGCCTTACTCTTAGAAATCCAAAAAGAGGAGGAGAGGGTAGTGTGTGAATCTAGTTGGAAGAAGTTGAGAGAGAAGGAGGAGACATAGAATGACGATATGACATTAAGAGAAGATGATGTTTTACTTTTATAGTCTTTCTCGTTGGACTCCTTGGTTTTGGTAGTGGGCAGGTGAGATGTTCACCCATAAAAGTGTGCAGGTGAGATGTTTTTGCTTAGGCCAATTAGCATTATTATTATGGTTTTCTTAGCTTTCGTGTTAAATGTTAATGCATCAATTATTTGGGCACAAAAATTAGAAAATTTAAATAAGATATATGACACAAAATTAGAGTTCAATTTATAATCTAATTAGATTTTTTTTTTTTTTTTTTTGAGTTTTGGTTAAGACAAGTGGCGCAAAATTGAGAATCCAAATCTAGACACATGGCACAAAATTGAAACTCTAATTTGAAATTCTATTTGAGTTTCTCTCTACTTTACATATTATTATATATATAGATAATGCTATAGTAATTGTAGAAGTCAAATGTCCAATTTTAGATGTTGGGTCATGGGCTGGTCCGAAGAGGTATATCTGTCCGAGGACAGTGAATTACGGGAAAAATGCATGGTTACAAATCTCGCAAGGATTTGGCCGGTATGTGAACAAAGAAGAGTTGTCCGAGGAGGATTACCTCTTTGGATAATCAAAGAGAAAACCAGAACGTACACTCTAGCCTTTATTATGATATTTTAGGGGATTCTTCTGATACATTAACGTCTAGCAAGCAAATAGGACAAATGGAAGCAGTAAGATATTATATAGAAAGCTGCTACCACCGCATTAATTCTCCTGCAACTAACCCTCTGGCCGCATTAATAAGGAAAGGATGTCTGAACAGTGATTCTCAACCTTTACAACTGCCATGTAAAGACTTTAAGGAAAAGTTGATGGGACAAGTATCAAGAAAAAAATCATCTAATCGGTATGTGAGAAAATGGGATATAAAGAAAGCTAGAGGCAAGGAAAAAAGGGGATCGAACGATCTTGAGAAGAAAGAGGAAGCAGTAGAGAAAGAAAGGGAGAGACAAAGTTGTAAACATTCAAGTAAATATATCACTTTCCTCCTTGAACCAAGCCAAGGATGGTTTTATATAAGCATCTGATTTCACTTAAAGCCCAATTTTTCTAGCCCACTCTCTACAAATTCATTGCAAGGACTTTTCAGGCCTGAGTCCATTCAACTTGTGGGCCCGGCCTTCCAATTTGTGTTCTTACAATTGACACAATTTGTGGGAATTACTAGTGCGTTGGTGAGCTGAATACTTAATTATGGTTGGATCAGGTCCTAATAGGGCGGAATCTGATAGTTCACAACAGCTTGATCATTTTCTACACCTTGAACAAGAAAGGGACCAAGAGGGGAGTGTGCATACCATCCATACCGGAAGGAGTCGACTTCGAGATGAGGGTAACATGTCCCATAAAGACACTACGAGAAACACGCAACGTAAAATTGATCACCTAAAGGAAAAGTTACGCCTTGTACGGAGAAGGCATAGTCCATCCATCTCTGATCTTTCTTCAGATGGTGAAGAGGATGGTGATTATAGGCGCCAATCACAGACACCCCCTAGCGAATCTTTTTCCCATGAAGAGGAATGTTACCATGACCGTAGAGGCAGAAACTCATCCTCTAAGGGCTTAGGTAATGACGCAATAAATAGAGCACTTAACCAGATTTCCAGGTCACCCTTCATGCGCAGGATTGAAGGAGGAAAGCTTCCACAGCGGTTTACTCAGCCCACTTTCACCATGTACAACGGTCAAACTGATCCTGTAGAACACATGAGTCACTTCAATCAGAGGATGGCTGTTCACTCTAGGAATGAGCCCTTATGTGCAAGGTGTTCCCATCTAGTTTGGGGTCTGTAGCGATGAGATGGTTTGATGGCCTTGCAGCAAGTTCTATTGGATCTTTTAGAGATCTCACTAAGGCTTTTTGCTCTCGGTTTATTACGTGCAGTAGAGTTCCTTGGCCGTTGGATTTCTTGTTATCTCTGTCTATGCGAGAGGAGGAGACTCTGAAAACATACTCAGACAGGTACTGGGAGATGTTTAATTAGATCGAAGGGAATTTTGATGATGTGGCTGTGAGAACCTTTAAGGTTGGCTTGCCAGCCGAGCATGATCTGAGGAAATTGCTGACTAAAAAGCCTGTGAGAAGCGTGTATCGACTAATGGATCGTGTTGATGAATGTAAACAAGTTGAGGAGGATCTGCTACAAGGCAAAGGAAAAGCTAAGGTTATCCCTTAGGAGAGGAGAGATTTCAAGTCGGACCGATACAGCAACAACAAGTCACGAAGGGACTACAGTGTGCAGTCAACACCCACTGCGTCTCAAGCAATCAACGCCGTATTCCGAAAGCCAATACACCAAATATTGGAGAAGATTCAGAATAAGCCATATTTTAAGTGGCCAAATAAGATGGAAGGAGATCCCATGAAGCGCAATCAGAGCCTTCACTGCCAATATCACCAAGAACAAGGGCATACTACGGAAGATTGTAGAACTCTAAGGAATCATTTAGAGCAACTTGTTAGAGAAGGAAAATTACAGCAGTTCGTACATCAGCTCAATGGTCAGGGAGACCACATTAGGCCTGGGGCTTCAAGGAGTGCTTCTTCAAGACCCTCGTTAGGCACGATCAATGTCATCTTTGTAGCACTCGAAAGGACTGGATCCTGCCCTTCCAGAGTGATGTCCGTTGCTCGACTGACTGCTGAGGACATGAATCATGAATCAAAAAGGGCCAGAGTAGAGGTTCGACCAACACTAAACTTCTCGGACGAAGATAAGAGAGGGACCATACAGCCACATAATGACACTCTGGTGGTCACCCTTAGAATAGGTGGATACGATGTGAAAAAGGTGATGGTCGATCAGGGAAGTGGGGCTGAGATCATGTATCCGGATCTGTATAGAGGTTTGGGCTTAAGACCTTGAGGATCTAACAGCATATAATTCACCTCTAGTAAGCTTTAATGGAAAAACTATCATCCCCAAAGATCAAATCAGGTTACCCGTACAAGCAAGGTCAGAGGTGGTCGAGGTAGAATTCATTGTGGTAGATGCATATTCTCCCTACATAGCCATTGTAGCCAAACTCTGGCTTCATGCCCTAGGGGCTGTTTCTTTGACTTTGCATTTATAGGTAAAATTTTCATCCGGGGATCTAGTCGAGGAACTTGTAGGAAGTCAATTTGTGGCTAGACAGTGCCTCATAGCTGCCATTATGCATCAGCCTGCCACCGAGTCTACAGCTTCCGTAGATGTAGGCCCATAGCAATCAAGAATCCCGATTCCACCTAAGGTTGTGGAATTGGATGAGGTGAAATGTGAGATGCTGGAGAAAGTCGCTATTGATGGGGACCCAGAAAAGTTTTTCCAGATTGGAGCTTAGTTGCCTCCTCAGGACAGAGAAGAGCTATTAGCACTACTTAGAAGTAATATCGATATGTTTACCTAGAATGTTTATGAGGCTCCGGGGGTAGATCTAGGGTTCATCTGCCATCATTTAAACGTTAGTCTGGCCACCTTTCTCAGGAAGCAGCCACATCGGCGTTCATCCAAGGAATATTCTGACACTATTAAAGAAGAGGTGAATAAGCTTAAGCATGCAGGGGCTATTAAAGAGGTTTTCTATCTCGAATGGTTGGCTAATATAGTGGTGGTAAAGAAGAAAAATGGGAAATGGCGTGTGTGTGTGGATTTCACATATTTAAATAGAGCCTGTCTGAAAGATCCTTTCCCCATGCCACGGATTGATTAATTAGTAGACGTGACTGTAGGGCATCCGCGGATAAGTTTTTTGGACGCCTTTCAAGGGTATCACCAGATCCCTTTAGCTTTGGATGATCAAGAGAAAACAGCTTTTGTCACCCCCGTTAGGAATTATCACTATAAGGTGATGCCTTTTAATTTGAAAAATGCAGGCTCCACTTATCAAAGAATGATGACAAAGATGTTTGAACCACAACTGGGGAAGTGCATTGAGATTTACATAGACGACATGGTGGTCAAAAGTAAGTTGGAATCCGAGCATGTCAGCGACCTCAAAAACATATTTGAAATCTTAAGAAAGCACAAGCTACGACTCAATGCTTCCAAATGCTCTTTTGGTATCGAATCCGAAAAATTTTTAGGCTATATGATTACCCATCGTGAGATTAGAGTCAATCCAGACCAGATAAAAGCGATCAATAACTTGCAACCACCTCGGAATCCTAAAGAAGTTCAGAAGTTGACTGGGATGACTGCTGCTCTAAATTTATTCATCTCCCAGTCGGCAGACAGGTGCAGGCCTTTTTTCCAATTTTTGAACAAATGGAAAGGGTTCGAATGAATTGAAGAATGTGTCTTGGCCTTTCAACAGCTGAAAGAATATTTATCTCGGCCCCCCATCATGTCCAGTCCCATGACGAACGAGGTTCTGTTCGCTTATATCGCTGTAGCCGCCCATGCAGTGAGTTTAGTATTTATACGGGTTGATGACGGCGTTTAGAAACCTGTTTATTATGTGAGTAAATCCCTCCATGAGGCCGAAATCTGTTACTTACCACTAGTAAAGGCTATCTTCGCAATGGTTCATGCCACTCGTAAGCTCCCTCACTACTTCCAATCACACACGGTCGTGGTCCTTACCCAACTTCCACTCAAGTCTCTACTTCGAAGCGCAGATTATACAGGAAGAATTGCAAAGTGAGGTACAATCTTAGGGGCTTTCGATATTAAGTACATGCCTCGCACATCTGTTAAGGGGCAAATCCTGGCTGACTTGGTAACCGAATTCACTTAACCTTAAAGAAGAAAATGCTGTGAGGTCGAACATGGATGAAAATTCAGTTGGCATAATCTCCGTGCAAAGACCTTTATCTTGGAGGGTGTATGTGGACGGTGCAGCCAATCAAAGAGGATCTGGAGTGGGACTAGTTCTGATATCTCCCGAGAGTGTCATTATTGAGAAATCCCTGAGGTTGGGCTTCTCAGCCACTAACAATGAGGCTGAATACGAGGCATTGTTGGTCGGCATGGCCATAGTTCAAAGAATGGGGGGACGCTCAGTAGAAGTATTCTCGGATTCAGCTTTGGTTGTCGGCCAGGTTAGAGGAGAATTGGAAGCGCGCGACGAGAGAATGTAGAAATACTTGAGCCATGTAAAGCAGATGCAGTCGCAGTTCGAATCATTCAACCTGCTGCATATCCCTTGAAGTAGGAATACACATGCAGACTCTTTAGCCACTCTTGCAACCTCCTCAGCGCAAGGTCTACCTCGGCTTAACCTTGTCTAAGATCTGCATAAACTTGCCGAAGTGGAAGAAGGGCTCAGCATTCATCAAATTAGAGTAGAACCAAGTTGGATGGACCCTATGGTGGCATTCCTTAAAGATGATATCTTACCTGAAGACAAGGCCGAAGCAGACAAGGTACGGAGGAAGGCTCCTCGATTTTGGTTGTTAGAGGACAAGAAATTATACAAGCGCTCCTTCTCGGGGCTGTACTTGTTGTGCATACACTCTGAGGCTACAGAATTGCTCCTTAAAGAACTACACGAAGGGATTTGTGGGAGCCACACAGGAGGCATGTCTCTAGTTCATAGGGCTTTAATTCAAGGATACTGGTGGCCGAATATGCAAAGGGAAGCGCAGGAGTTCGTGAGGAAATGTGATCAATGCCAAAGGTTTGCACCGAATATTCACCAACCAGGGGGAGTCCTTAATCCTCTATCCAGCCCGTGGCCTTTCGCTCAATGGGGCTTGGACATTGTAGGTCCTTTCCCTAAGGCAGCTGGGAGTAAAAAATATCTGATTGTCGGCACAGATTACTTCACCAAGTGAGTCGAAGCCGAACCATTGGCAAACATCAGGGATGTAGACGTCCAGAAATTTATATGAAAAAATATTGTCACTCGGCTTGGAGTACTTCGCACACTCATCTCAGACAATGGTCTTCAGTTTGATAGTAAAGCCTTCAAGAGATACTGCTGCGAGCTAGACATCACTAACAGATACTCCACCCCAGCATACCCACAAGGGAACGGTCAATCTGAAGCCATTAACAAGGTCATAGTGAGCAGCTTGAAGAAAATGTTGGATGATGCAAAAGGAAGGTGGATAGAAGAGTTGCCACATATTCTTTGGACTAATCAAACAACTCCTCACAAACTACGGGAGAGACTCCATTCTCAATGACTTATAGGGCTGAGGTTGTTATTCCCCTAGAGACTGGATTTCCAACGTTGAGAACGAGCTCTTTCGCCCTGGCTGACAATGACAGACTGATAGAAAGAAGTTTGGATCTGATTGTCGAGCGGAGGGAAAATGTCATGGTTCAATTGGCCTATTATCAACATAAACTCAAGCAGAGGTATGATACCAATGTTAAGTTAAGACCACTCGTACTGGGGGATTTGGTTTTGCAAAAGGTAATGAGTGCTACAAAGAACCCAGCTAGGGGAAAACTTGGGCCCAATTGGAAAGGGCTATATTGCATCCTTTCAGTAGCTGGAATAGGAGCGTTCTATTTTGAGGGTTTAAAGGAAAAGGCTATCCCACATCCCTGGAATGTAAATAATCTAAGAAGGTATTACTATTCATAAAAGTTTCAATTGTTGTACTTAAGTTTATTACACTACTTGCGTACTAAGTGTTAAACAGAACATTGGTTATGCCTGGTCTCTCGGATCACATACCTTGGGTAAATTAATACTCTAGTCCATTTTACTAAGTGTTAAACAGAACCTCGGTCATGCCTAGTCTCTCGGACCACATACCTTGGGTAAATTAATACTCTAGTCCATTTCACTAAGTGTAAAACAGAACCTTGGTCATGCCTGGTCTTTCGGATCACATACCTTGGGTAAATTAATACTCTAGTCCATTGCACTAAGTGTTAAACAGAATCTTGATCATGCCTAGTCTCTCGGATCACATACCTTGGGTAAATTAATATTCTAGTCTATTTTACTAAGTGTTAAACAGAATCTTGGTCATGTCTGGTCTCTCGGATCACATATCTTGGATAAATTAATACTCTAGTCAATTTCACTAAGTATTAAACAGAACCTTGGTCATGCCTGGTCTCTCGGATCACATACCTTGGGTAAATTAATACTCTAGTCCATTTTACTTAGTCCATTTTATTAAGTGTTAAACAGAACCTTGGTCATACATGGTCTCTCGGATCACATACCTTGGGTAAATTAATACTCTAGTCCATTTCACTAAGTGTTAAACAGAACTTTGGTCATACATGGTCTTTCGGATCACATACCTTGGGTAAATTAATACTCTAGTCCATTTCACTAAGTGTTAAATAGAACACTGGTCATGCCTGGTCTCTCGGATCACATACCTTGGGTAAATTAATACTCTAGTCCATTTCACTAAGCATTAAACAGAACATTGGTCATGCCTGGTCTCTCGGATCACATATCTTGGGTAGATTAATACTCTAGTCCATTTCATTAAGTGTTAAACAGAACCTTGGTCATGCTTGGTCTCTCGGATCACATACCTTGGGTAAATTAATACTCTAGTCCATTTTACTAAGTGTTAAACAGAATCTAATTCATTTTACTAAGTGTTAAACAGAACATTGGTCATGTCTGATCTCTTGGATCACATACCTTAGGTAAATTAATACTCTAGTCCATTTTCCAGTTCAATTTTAGTGATTCAAAGAATTAAGTTCACTTATTTCCATTACTGCTTTGGCGTGTTTTATCCGGTAGATTCAAACTCCCGACGGGTTTAAAAAAATAACAACATTAAAAGAAATGAAACTGAATATAATAAAGAACAAATTTGAAATTCTCATTAATTGAACTGAAAAGTACATTACGCTTAAGTATGGGACATCATTACAAAATAAGAAAAGCTTAAAGCCCTAGCACTAAGTCTCGGTCATTGGAGGAAAGGGTTGTCTTGTTCGCTCGGCTCGACCTCCTTGGAACCGGCTACGGTCTCTAAAGTTGCAACTTCATTGGCCTTGACGGCATCCGCAGCTATGGAAGAGGTGACTAACTCCGTATCTTTGTTCCCTTTTTCTGCCGCTTCTTCCTCTTGATCCTTGTTGCCAGCTTCAAGTGGAATAAGTGTCTGTTCGAATAACTCTAGAACATGAGATGACGGAGGCATAGGCACATCCAAGATTACACGAATATAGGGGTGAAAGTAAACCTTCCTGGGCTGCCTCAATTCCAAGTCAACAAGGACTCTTGCAAGGTTAAGAGCTTCCACCCAGGTAAGCTTGTAGTTTTCTCTGCATACTTCAGATACCTCCTCCGCTAGCCTTATCTCCGTCTCTTCGATCCCACAGAGATAGGATGCATTCTTCTCAGCCTCGGCCGCCTTCTCAGCATTCCGAGCAGCCTCCTTAGCCTTCTCCAGGTTGGCCTTGAGCTCCAAGACCAATTGTTTTTGGGTTGCCAGCTCTATCTCGATCATATGCAGTTTCTTCTGCTGGTCCTCGGCTTGGTTTTGGGCACTCCTCAGCCCGGCCTCAGCACTTCTCCTCTCCCTCTCCTCAATGACTAATTTCTTGGCCAGCTCTTGCTTCTCGTGCTTGATAATCCCCAGGGTCTTCTCAGCATAAGCACGAGTTTGGGCCTTAGCCTTGGCCTGGTTACGGGCTTCTTTGACCCAATCCTCGACCACATAAACCTGCTGAGTAACCTGCATGAGAAGAATGAGTGCATTACATCAAGACAGATTGAAATAGAAAATAAGTTTCGGGAAATTAACTTTAGTTTAGAAACTCACCATAGCAAGGTCTCTTTTTAGAGACATGAATAGGTCCGCCTGCCTCCAAGACCTAACAGTTTCCATGTCCCAGGGCAGAAGTAGAGGCTGCTCCAAGGCCTCGGCAATATAGGCCGAGTGTCCTTTCTAGAATTCCCTGATGGAAGAGTTTCAGGGAATTGGAGCGCCGTCTAGCTCCAACTGCGGGGCCCAGGTGCGCGGTTGGCGGACATTTGAGGTATTGGTGTCTTCCCTTCTTCTAGTTGGAGACACCCATTTGTCCTTGGCATTTCTCTGTTGTTTAGCCCCCTTTTGTGGAGGCACCTCGCCCTTCTCCAAGTCTACTATCTTTCTTTTCTTTTTCAAGTCTTGATTTGGGAGAAGGCCAGTCACGGTTGAAGGAGAAGGAGGAGGAGGAGGGTTATCAGTAACCTGGGACCTGGGTGCATCCTTGGAAGGTGCGCCCTTGCTCCTTCCAGCCAAGAGATCTCTTAATCCCTTCCTCGTATTCAAAGATATCTCTTCTTCTTCTTTGGTACTCTTGGAGTCTGGGATGTTAAGGGGTTTAGCTTGTATTTCTTCTTCTTCTTCAAGGTAGAATATGTCTATCTCAGTTTCAAGAGATAGCCGAGAAGAAGCAGTTTCTTCCCTTTGGATAACCGGCGAAGGGAGAGCTTGCTGAAGCAGCCACTCAACCGGGGGAAGGTCCTTTTTGGCTAGGAACCCCAGCCGAGATACGTCAATCCTATGGATTCGGGGGTAACGTGGTCGAATTGCTTTCCCAACCTCTTGGAAGTTGTCCGACAGAGGAGCAAAGTCCAATGCCAGGTGCACGACACGCAGCTGACCATCTACACTCATGAATATCTCGGATCTAAACAGCTTGTTCAGGCCCGCTACGTTCACGTGTCTGATCTCGGGAGCAATGAGTTTTCTATCTGTAATGACAACTGAGAAACACAAAGACAGTTAGATCGTCTGATCATATCAAAAGGAAAAAGTTAAGCAACAAAGCAAAGCAAAACCTAGAATTTAAAATCTATGTTAACGTTACCTAGTCCTAAGGCATCCCACTTGGCTCTCTCCCTCTTTGGTCAGACAATGGTAGCTGTTATGCCATGCCCCGGAGACGATAACGTAGTCGTCCTTCATGCCCTTGTTGGACTTTGAAAGACACGACACCAGTTTGACAATAGGGGACCTGGATTTTAGGTAGTATCCCCCGTCAGCAAGAATGACATTCGTACATATGTACGACGTCATGCCAGGTACGTTGCAAGCCCATCATTTGATTGAGGGTATCGACGCAACCCAAAACCCTAAATAGGTTGGGTGCGCATTAATGTGGACATAACCTATGGTTTCGAAGGTACTCTCGAGTTACTTCGCCCATGGGGATGGTCATTCATCCCTCTAAAAAAGCGATCACGGGAATGACCACTTCACCAGTTTTCCTGTCGGTCAAAATCTTCTCCGGTGGGCGGTACCGTAGGCTTACTCCCTCGAGTATATGATATTTTGCTTTAAAGGCCTCTATGTCGGCAGGCAACTCAACAAGGTACTTGAATCTACCCATCTAGGTATGTAAAGGCATACAAGGTCAAGTTCTTAGTAGGGGTAAATATAACAATTAATAGGCCGAGAAAACCAGCCGAGAAGAAAATAGAATGGAAATTGAAAACTTATAAAAACTAATGAAGTTTCTACCTCAGTTACTTCTTGAAAACCTAGAGTTTTTAGTGAAAAAGGCTTTAGAGATTTTTGAAATGAGAAGAGTTCTAAAGACTGAAGCGCTCAAGGTCTCTTGATGATTCTAGAATGTGTGAAATGAAAAAGTAACTCCCTCATGGCGTTTTATATAAGGAGTGAGGGTAAGTAGGAGTTATACCGCTCAAAATTTCAAGAAGAAATCTCAGCCACACGATTTACATCTCACCGTTGATAAGGGGGACAAGGCACCGCCTGGAGCACTAAATAGCGTATCATGGTTTCCGAAACGTCAACAATAATTAGGAGACGCACGAGACAGCGTTCCCACATGTGTAAATTGAGGAAATTTATGAACTTAGCTCTTAAGGAAATCAAAATCCCACCTTTCTCCTCGGATAAAGGAGAAAACCGAAATTTTGAGGGGCTACTGTAGGGGTCAAAGGCCCAATTTTAGATGTTGGGCCGTGGGCTGGTCCGAGGAGGTACATCTGTCCAGGACAGTGAATTATGGGGAAAATGCATGGCTACAAACCTCGCAAGGATTTGGCCAGTATGTGAACAAAAAAGAGTTGTCCAAGGAGGATTACCTCTTCGGATAATCAAAGAGAAAACTAGGACGTACACTCTAGCCTTTATTATGATATTTTAGGGAATTCTTCTGATACATTAGCGTCTAGCAAGCACATAGGACAAATGGAAGCAACAAGATATTATATAGAAAGCTGCTACCACCGCATTAATTATCCTGCAGCTAACTCTCTGGCCGCATTAATGAGGAAAGGATGTCTAAATAGTGACTCTTAACCTTTATAGCTGCCATGTAAAGACTTTAAGGGAAGATTGATGGGACAAGTATCAAGGAAAAAATCATCTAATCGGCACGCGAGAAAATGGGGTATAAAGAGAGCTAGAGGCAAGGAAGAAAGGGATCAAACGATCCTGAAAAGAAGGAGGAAGCAGTTGAGAGAGAAAGGAAGAGACAAAGTTGTAAACATTCAAGTAAATATATCACTTTCCTCCTCGGACCAAGCCGAGGACGGTTTTATATAAACATCTGATTTCACTTAAAATCCAGTTTTTCTAACCCACTTTTTACAAATTCATTGCAAGGACTATTCAGGCCTGAGTCCATCCAACTTGTGGGCTCGGCCTTCCAATTTGTGTTCTTACAGTAATTATATTTATACTTATAAAATGGAACATCTGTTTATTTATTATATTATTTCTATATTTATATTCAAATAAATATATATTGTAAGGACGCAATTTGGCTCTTAAGCCCAAAAGGTGGGTGGAATTAGGCCCAAAAAGTCCAATACAATGAATTTGTAGAGAGTGGATTAGAAAACTAGGCTCTAATGAGTTGGACAACAATTATAGTGGGTCAATACGACAAGAAAATAAAGATGAACAGGTTTTATTCAAAGAAAATCGTCATCGGCACAATCCGAGGAAGTTGGTTCTTGTATAAATTTCTTTTGAATTTGATTACAAGTACAGTTCTTATTGCTACAATATTTTTCTCTTAATTTTCGACCCCCCTTTACAATGGGATGTTCCTTCCTTCTATTGCCCTCCTCTTTATATCCCAGTCATTCACGTGTTGATCAAATGGCTAGCCCTCCTTCTTGTCCCATCAGCACCTTCTTGAAGCCTTTAGAAATAGCTATAAGGTTGATTATCATTGTTCAGGTATCACTTCCTCATTAATACGGCTAAAGAGTTAGCTGTAGAGCAATTAATGCGGTGGTAGCAGTTTTCCCTTAGATATTTCTCATTTTCTTTTCACCTTATCCCCTCCTGGACACTTATCCCTTCCAGCAGAATCACCTAGGACGTTGTCCCTAATGTCAAGCTAACCTCTTTAACCCCCGCCCCTGTTAAGTAGAGGCGAAATCTGTCCTCGGACATATTCATCAAAACCTTAAACCAGACTCCTTCGTTAATTCACCATATTGCACTCCATCTTTGCGTTTACCTGTTCTCGGACTATTGAATGTCCTCGGACAGGGCCCATGACCCAATATACCCTTCTGGGCCTGCCAACTCCACATATATTATTATTAAGAATAATAATAATTATTATTTTATATTAATAATATTATTATTAGATATTGTGTGTGTTAAAATACTTAGTATTCTCAAACAAAAAAAAAATTCAAAACAATAATGTTTTATTATAATGTATAATGAATAATATTATTTTGAATTATGAGTGTCGTTTCCTTAGGTTATGACAAGATTTTTCATCAGCTTGTTGGCTTGTTGGAATGGGCACTTTTAGGCTTTCGTCCAGTTAGGGTGAAAACAATAAGAATAGAAAACTTTTGGTGAAATTTTTTGTGAAAAATTGATATTTTTCATTATTTGATTAACTAGGAAAAACAAGAAGGAAAATGGTGGGACCTAGGTGTCACTTGTGTCTATCAAAGTGTTTTATCCTCAAATTAGGGAGAGAGAAAATAAGGGTGAATATGGATAATTAACTTAAAATGATTCAATTGCCCTTCCCACACCACTTTTTTATTTTATTTTTCCCTGCCCACCAACTATCATGTTTGTCTTATTTGGTTATTTCTACCAATTTTTAGTAAATTTATATAAATTATATTTTTTATCTTCTTATTTTTCATCTCAACCAAATAAGAAATTTAATATTTATTTTTCATCCTTCTAACCAAATACATCGTGAAAAAATAAAACATTTTATCTCATTCTACTTTTCCATTCTCACTAAGGATGACAAAATGACTCGCTCTACATGACCCACCATGCTTCACCCCCTAAACCCAAGTGGAGGTTTTGCTTGTCTCACCTGTCTTAACCTGCCCCCGAAACTCTCTCTCTCTCTCTCTCTCTCTCTCTCTCTCTCTCTCTCTATATATATATATATATATATATATTTAATTTATTTATGCATAATAATGTAAAAAATTGTTATATATAACCTAATTATAATATTTTATTTTATATACATATTATAGATTATCTTTAAAACATTTTAAGCTCTCACTGTAGCACTTTCTCTTTATATCTCATCTTTATCTTATCCATGTCAGAGTAATCTTGTTGGGATTAGTAAAACATCTTCTATCTACTTAAACTCGTCCTACCCCACTACTACCTCACATGAGATTCTGACTTTCTTCTGCCCTGACCCAACCCCGCTCTGCCCCGATGCCATCCCTAAATTCCTCACAACCAAATGGAACAATAGAAATACGACATGGTTGACACTTGGAAGGTTGTTCCTTTGTGCAGATGTTGACTATCTGAAAAGAACTCAAATTTGAAGACAATGAACTGTTAGTGTTGAAGTTTAGAATTTTTATTTTTTATGCACCGTACATGAGTGGGATTATGCTTGACATTGTTCTTAGATTCCATTAATCATCTGAATTTCAGAGGTTGAATTCTTCACCTTTTGCCTTCTCTTTTTGGCTTGTATAATTCTCACATACTGGACTTGCCGGCGTGTTTTCTAATGAATTTTATTTACTTATCAAAAGATTATCGTGTGCACAAAAGTCCCATTTACCTTATGCAAATAACAACACACCACCATCAAATCAAAGAAAAAGAAAGATTAGTATTATCTATTATTTATAATACTAGATGTCATAATAAAAAATGGACTTCTTATGTGCCTTAACTCGTAATCATTGCCATTTTTTGGCATATTTGAGAATTTAAGTACTTCCATAGCATTATCTCTTTCATGTGCATCCCCTGCAATTCTAGAACTACCAAATGTAACATGGCAGGCATTTTAGGTCATCCATTGCCAAGCATTTGCTTTTCCTATAATAGAGCTTATTTCAAACTAAAGCGTGTTTTAGGTCATCCATTTCTGTATTATTTAGATTTCAGACTGCTAATGCTGTGCTAAATTTCCTAATTGTTTCCTTTATTATTTATTTTTCAAATTTGGTTTTTTCTCAGATTGCTAAGATTTGTCATATGTGCAACTGGTCCTGTCCTGTCTCATATGTAAATGAGAGAAACTGATAACAAACTAACCATTTACATTGAAAAAGATAACCATTTGGTTTCAGTCTAGAAGCATTGCCTGGAGACTCTTAAGAGCTATTCACAGCTTTTGATGCTCTTTTGTGGGCAGAACCTGTACCTAAGTTTTATCCATTTTCAAAAAGAAAATGACAAAGGGGCACCCTTCACAGGCAAGAAATGCTAAGACAAAACTGATCTCTTCTCTACATTTACATAGAAAGAGATAAACATTGAGAAAATAAGGTGTTAAGTCAGCTGGTGAGCTCCTCCATCAAACCCTGTTATCAAAGGAATAAGATGGAAGGTTACAATAACTCACAAAAACCATTCTGCTATGAGAATTCAAGTTTAGAGTTACCGCAGACAACCCACCCTTGAGATAAATTGCTCAGCATCAGTTCGTTTAAGAAAGTGCATTGAGTGTCGAGCAAAATTGGTTGTCTTATCGTCACTTAGTACCACACCAATATTGTCAAGGACTCTCACCTGGATGTACGGATCTTCGGGTGGCACCATATCCTGTCAAAGAAAAGATATAGGTATTACTTTTGAGGTGCAGAATCAATCTATATAAATAATTCTTAAAAAAAAAAAAATCAGAATATGGATACTTCCAACTCTGTAGCATTGATAATCCCATAATATAAATTTTAATTTGCCTATTTGTGTGTGTGTGTGTGTGAGAAAGAGAGAGAGAGAGAGAGAGAGAGAGAGAGATTACCACAGTCAAATCAAGGTCAAGTCTCGACATATATGATCGCAAAGTTCCTGCATGTTTCTTAAAATAGTCTTCCTCTGCGTGACTGAGCTTCTCTTGAATTTCTTGAGGAAGCACAGGCCCTACTTTCCATATCAAACTTCGTATAGCTTCAGCTCTGTTGTACCTGCATGGTTATCAATACCATATCCATATACCCATGATAACTGGTGAAGATGATGAACCTCCAACAAAAGAGAAAGCTAGAAAAGGTTGGCACATAAAAAATAAATGGCAAGAAAGAAATAGTTACAAATATGCAATTAGACAGCGCTTATTGTGAACTAAAGAAAGGTGGTGGATGAGCGCTCCATAGTGATCTGCATTTCTAGTTGTTTGCACATCCAATCCTTCTTCCTGCATTTTTCTGTGGTAAAATAAAGTCGTATGAGGCTTATGAGCCAAACCAAACCAAACTGATGTTAATATATCATTGCATATGAAAATGGTAATAGAGTAGTAGCCGTATGCAATAATAGTCAATGAATGAAAGGAATTCCCAAAAATAAATTCCAGCCGAATGAGTTACCAGAATTTTCAAATTGCCAACTAGCTAAGAAAACAATCCCCATCCACCCCCACCCCCAAAAACAATAATAATAAAAATAACTCAGCTGCTATGCAAAATTGTCCCATGGTTGCGACTTAGCCACACACACACACACAAAAAAATGAGCTAATTTTCTCTTATAGAAGTAGAAATTTTGGGGTTAAGCTCATTGGAGAGGATGTTTTTTATAAGAACTTGCTAGAATATGAATATGAATTGTGGAAAGTAAGAATGGTGAATGGGAATAGTAGTTGTTGGAGGCCACTTCTTCAAGGGGACCTAGACCTCCATAGAGAAAGAGAGAGATTAAGAGAGAGAGATGCACTAAGAAATTGGTTTATTCTTCATTGATATCTAATGTTGAATTACAATTATGTATTTATAAGAAACTAGTTCTAATCTCATTGGCCCACATGGCTTAAGATAATTGGCTAGTTAATTTAACATGTGCTCTATAAATTAAGCATGTATTAAATGAGCTATATGTGCTCAAATCCTAACTAACTCATCCTAATCTCAACTAAGTAACTAACTAAAAGGGTTATAACAACTATAAGGAGATTACAAGGCATATGACATAATTTGGGGTTCCTATCAGTTTTGGATCTTAGAGTGCTACTTCCTTTTATGTTTCCTCTAATTGCAATTTGACTATTTTAAAGAATTATCCAACAGTTATCTATGTATGCATCAAATATGCGCAGGTATGCTAATATGTATGCTTGTACATGTCAATACAACTATATGCACATTTGAGTGCGCCTTGGAAACACGTTTATATTTGCTAGTTGAAAAGTTAGAAGAAGACATTAGAGATCAGCAAGGGAGGGTGCTTCTTAAAATTATTAGACCTATGTTTAGCATTTTTTAATTAAGTTCAACTCTAAAATCTGGAGTTCTAGGAATTTTGGATCCACATCAACACTTAGTGGGAGCAAATAATGGAGAAAAATTAGCCTCTGATTCATTATCCAAGTAATTAAAGCAGTAGCTGCAAACTATTTAGGAGGAATCTGTCACTATAACTAAGGCTTTTATCGCTATATTACCAGAACAGTAACCTCAAAGCAGGCAAACCGCACGCAGGAACAAGGATATCCAAGCAAAAGATGACATGTGATATATATCATCTACTGGAACAGTATTGCAAAGGTAAAAATATAAGAATAAAGAAACCCAAAAATAAATAAATAAATAAAAAGTGAGCAAACCAGGAAAATAGCATCACCTTATCAAGGACTGAAGCTCGAGGTGATGCTGACTACATTCTGCAATTACTTGATCAAACAGGTCGCTCTACGAGATCATAGTAAAAGAGAGAGTCAAGTTAGAGGTAGCATGACAACGGAATTGAAGGGGGAGAGAGACAGTTGTCAATAGTAATGTTAAATCCTGAGGGAAAGTTGAATATGAGATAGGGGATGCACCATGTATCAAGATAAAAGTTTCAAAATATTTTATCAAAAGACACTAGGGAAAAATTATCAAAATAGATAATCTGAGTTTTGCCACGTTTGGGCGTCTAAAGTGTTGCCACACGACATAGATTGCCATGTCCTGTAAAAGAAAACAAGTGGGCTTATGTAGCAATTATGGCCCCAAGGCTTAAGAAATTGGAGACAAGAAAGTGAGAAAGATCCAATTTCAAGGAAAACATTTATTTTCTTCTGTTTAAAGAACAATGTAAAATTCAAAGGTCAAGTTCTACGTCCTCAATGAATTTTCAAACATTATTAAGAAAGATAACGTTCAACAAAGAATGCACTTATCATTCAGGTGACAAGCATTAACAAGCTATGAAGCGCCGATGCGGCTGGGAGGGTGCTGCACCGGAGTCCAACACGGGGTGCGACATCTGACACGGCTGCCTGTGCGTCAGTGCATCTGAGGTTTTTTTTCGGATTTGCGCCGAATTGGGCCGATTTGGCCAGAATCAGGCCGTATCGGCCGGTGACCGAAACAGGCTGAAATCGGCCTTGAATCATGTTGAAACAGCCGAAATTGGCTTTGAATGAGGCCCAAACATCCAAAATCTATCCTTCCTCAATTTTATTCTAAATATTTGTGTGCTTCTTTTGTGTTTTTTTTTTTTGTTTTGTGTTACTTGCCTTCTTCTTTCTTTGTTTTGTGAATCAAGGCCATAGTAATGTGTTTTTTAAGAATATTTTAATAGTAAAAATATATAGAAAATATAAATAAAAATATTTTTAATAATTTTTTAATCGCCGCACCCGCATTCTACTTTTTCAAAAATTGCCGAGTCCTGCACCCGCACCCAAATTCGGAAACGCACCCATGCTTCATAGTTAACAAGATCCTGTATGTTTTGCAAAATGCTATGTTCTAATTTAAGAGAAATTATAAAACAGCAAAGATTATGGCCAAAAGAAATCTACAGAAGTAGAATTTATCTAAATAAAATATATCCAATAAAAGGTTAAGTTAAAGAGCAGAAAGGAAAAACTCGCAAAAAATGAAGTAATATTGTTTTGGAACCAATAGCACCAAGCACCTACCCATTAATAAAGCTATGCTAACAAACAAACCATGTACCATCAAATTTTGAATAATTTTCAAAAAGAAAAACAGGGTGCAGGGGGGTTCACTGGTGCTACTTTTTATTTTGACGTGAGTGTCAATTAAGTCCTCGGACTTTCAATTTGAACAATTAATCCCCTAAACTTTAGGTTTGTGACAAATCAAACCTTCTATTAATCTTTTCTGCTAAAACCTGATGAATTTAATCATGTGATATGCATATGGCGATAGGGGTATTTTAAAATTATTGACAAGAAGGTAGAAATTATGTGCACATCACTTGATTAAACCATGAATTTTCAACAACAATTTAAATTCACAGCCATAAATCACCAAATTTTGATGAACAGAAACATACCCACCAGAAAAATTTATAAAAATTTCCCCAAAAAAATACTCCATCCTCCCATTTCCAAAAGCTTTGTTTTCATTAGGACACGAAACAACCAAAATCTTTTGCTATGCTAGCTAAGCATAAAAAAAAAAAAAAAAAAAAAAAAAAAAAAAAAAAAAAACCAAGCCCCAGGACTTACATTGTAAGGAGTGAGCTGCCCCTTTTCACCACTTGCAAGTTCTTTCACCAGCTGGCATGCCTTTCTCCCATACATCTTTCAATTCAAAGAAAAAACCAACCCTCCTAGTCTTCAAATCTGCCAGAACTATCCCTCATAAACCTACACTCATTGAAACATTTCGTCAAACAATTGTTATGCACATGAAGAAATAAAAAATTACAACATCTACAATGCCAAAAACCCAGAACATAAATACAGGCATACAAAAGTACTTACAAAGCAGAAGCAGACATACAGAAACACATCCATTTTGTGCATATAGGGTGAACTTGAAGCGAAAGGATCTGGAATTTCTTGGGACTGGTAAACAGTACAAAGGTAGGAGAGAGACTGAGAAATGGAAGTCTTCCTGTTTCAGTGTTTGCTGGGATAGAAAACTTAAGAGAAAGCGAAGAAAATTAGTGAGAGATATGTAAAGTCGCTACTCTAGTTCAATGGCTTTGGCGGTTGTTTTTTTACACAATAATTTATTTTTAAAACTTTTTTTTTTTTTTTTTGAGAAGATAAAATAATTTAACTTGAGCAATATACTAAGGTTATTCTATTTTTCTCAAAAAAAATAAAAATAAAAATACTAAGGTTATTCTTTTTAAACAGAGGGTTTTACTAATATAGTAATATATATCAAATTACTATAACAAATTACAATATATATCAATAATGATTTTTTTTTTTTTGAGAAATATCAATAATGAAAATTTTAGCTTTTCTTCCTACAAATTCAGACATACTTTTTCACCTATCCTGGAGAAAATTATTGTTTCGAAGAGAAAATTATTGTTTCGAACTTCAATTTCCAATCATACAAAATAACATTAATCTTTTCATCAATAAAACAAAAAACAACATTAATCATTATTGGATATATCTCAACAATTTACTTTTATGATTAAAAAAAAACACACAAATCTAAATATAAGCAATAATACAAATGTGATAGGCAAAAGCAATAAAAAGATATTGTATATATATGAAGAAATCTGCAAATAATTAAAAATTCACAGATCAAATACGTGAAGGATGAATAATAGAAATCAAGTCTTATGTTTAACACAATCTTCTTAAAGCAGATTTCACCCCTCACACAATCTGTGGTACTTTGAGACTCACGAATGTCTACCTCTCAAGATAAAATGATATACAGTACGGAGAAAAAGTACACAAAGTTCGTACTCTAAGAACTAATCTATGTCTCTTTCTCTTTTTTTGACTCAAATGAATGCATAAAATATTTTCTCTCTGGAAGAGTTTTTCAAAAGTTTTTTTTCATGAATGAGGGACTATGAATATATATATTACTAAATAAACACACTGTTTCAAAAATAACCAAAAAATAAAATAATAAAAATATTATTATTAATTAGACAAGAGGGCCCAGTCTACACATGCCTAAAACCCAACTCAATGTCTAACTCAAAACTCATATTCTCTATCATTTCTATGTGGGACTTAAGGATTCTTACCACTTCAATATCATGTTCAAGTGAACACATTAGGAGTCAATTTCTTATTCATTCCATAATATTTATCTAACAATCCCCCTCATGAATGGAAATTGATAAAACACAATGCAAGTGATAATGCAAACACACAAAGAGTAGAAGAAAAGTTATTATATTCGGAGAAGTAGCTTTTGGCTTTGAGCTTTTCTTTGTGAAAAACTATCGGATATACTGGCTAATCAGTGAACATAATGTCTTGAACTATTCAGCTGTTTGTGTATACCAAGACAATAAAATTCACACAGCTCCTTTTCGAGCACAGTTCATGCTTATAGTTTTGTTCATTTTGGCCCTGAACATATCTTGGTAAATTCATAAAGTGCTTTCGAGAATTCAACCTTAAAATTCTCATGGAAGCAGCCCTCTACACACTTATATAGGTGACTTTTATTAAGAATATCCTACTATACCCCACTTGGATTTCCAAAATATAAGAATCATTAAAAGGAAAGCTTACCCTGAACATCGCTTACAGTCATCACTATTTCATAGAAATGGGTGGGAGATGTTATCTCCATAGTGATAAAAACTAGTTTACATGATTCGATTGTCCCTTTGAACCTAGATCTTAGGATCTCCAATTAGCTAGGTTGGGTTGTCATCCCGAAGACTTTTATGTCATAGACTTTAACTCCATTCACCTCGATGAGCAGTTTACTTGCTCTCTATTTAAGCCTTTGGTTAACGGATCCGCTATACTCTCTTTCAACTCTATGAAGTTAATGGAAATAATTCCATTAGAGAGCAATTGCCTTCGATATTATGTCTACGACGTATATGTCAAGATATACTGTTGTACATATGACTCTATGACCTACCAATAGCTGGTTTGCTATTACAATGTATACAAATAGAAGGCACGGGTTTGATCCACATTGGCATATCCTCTAGGAAATGACGAAGCCACTCTACTTCTTCTCATGCTTTGTCCAATGGAATAAATTCTGATTCCATTGTGGACCTAGCAATGTATGTTTGTTTAGAAGACTTCCAAGATACAGCTGCAACACCAAGGGTAAAGACATATCCACTCGTGGATTTTGTGTCTTTTGTGTTGGATATCCAATTAGCATCACTATACCCTTCTAGTACAGCTGGATACCAAGTATAGTGCAATCCATAGTTTAGGGTGTATTTCAAATACCTCAAAACCCTAACTAATGCCTTCCAGTGGTCTTCCCCTGGATTACTAGTGTACCCACTCAAATTGTTGACAGAATATGCTATGTCTGGTCATGTGCAATTCATTATATATATAAGATTGCCTATTATTCTTGAATACTCCAATTGAGATATTTCTTGCCCTTTATTCTTACTTAGATGTAAATTTACATCTACAGGTATTCTCACTGGATGTTATCATATTTCCTGAATTTCTCTAGAATTTTCATAACATAATATGATTGAAACAAGATAAGTCCATCAGATTTTCTAGAAATCTTCATTCCTAGTATCACATCTGCAATACCTAAATCTTTCATGTCGAACTCCCTAGTCAACAATTTCTTAGTAGCTTTAATGATATCATTATTGTACCTGTACTGAGCATATCATCAACATAGAGACACATAATGACATAGCCATTTGCGGTATCTTTAATATACACACATTTGTCACATTCATTGATTCTAAACCCACTTGACATCATTGCATTGTTAAATTTCTCATGCCAATGATTTAGAGATTATTTTAATCTATAAAGAGATTTGACAAGCCTACACACTTTCTTTTCTTGACCAAGAACAATGAACCCCTTAGGTTGTTTCATATAAATCTCTTCATTTAATTCATCGTTTAAGAATGCACTTTTGACATCCATTTGATTTATCTCTAGCCATCAACATCTGAATGGATGTTATTCTTGTAACAAATGAATATGTGTCAAAATAATCCACACCTTCCTTTCATTTGTAACCCTTTACAACAAATCTTGCCTTGTACTTGTCAATAGATCCATCAACTTTCAATTTCCTCTTAAATATCCATTTATATCCTAGAGGTTTACAACCTAGTGGAAGATCCACTAGTTTCCATGTGTGATTTTGTAAGATGAATTCAATCTCACTATTGATAGCTTCTTTCCAGAAAGGTGCCTCAGGTGTAAAGATTGCTTCCTTGAAGCTTTGAGTTTCATCTTCTAACATATAAGTTAGAAAATTTGGACCAAACGGTTTTGACGTTTTAGCCCCTTACTACGTCTAGGCTCAACCTCATTCTTCTCTTTCATCAACTCTTGATCATGAGAGGTACTAAACGTAGACTCAAAGTTTCTCTTAAGAAAACTTGATTCTTGTGTCGATTTATAAGGAAATATTTCTTCAAAAAATATTGCATTCCTTGATTCAATAATGGTATTCACATTCATGTCAGGAATGTCATATTTATGAATTAGAAACGGATATACATTGCTATTATGAGCATTACTAATGAAAACACAATCCATTGATTTTGACCTTATCTTTGTCTTTTTAGGAATAGGGACAACCATCTTTGCCAGACACCCCCACACCTTTAAAAATTGATAGGAAGACGTTTTACATTTCCATAATTCATATGGCGTCTTTTTGGTTTTCTTTCTAGGCAATTTATTAAGAATATAATTGGCGGAAAGAATAGCTTCCCCCTACAAGTTCTACGGTAAACCAGAACTTAACAACATCGCATTCAGCATATCCTTCAAAGTTCTACTTTTCTTTTCAACAACTCCATTTTGCTGAGGTGAATAAGGTGCAATGGTTTGATGAACAATATCATGCTATAAACAGAGATCACCAAAAGGTGATTCATATTCTCCACCTCTATCACTCCTTAGAACCTTAATCTTTTTGTTGAGTTGATTTTCAACCTCATTCTTATATTAAACAAATGCCTCAATTGCCTTATCCTTGCTCCTTAACAAGTACACATAGTGCAATCATCTACGAAAGTGATGAAATATTTCTTACCACCTTTAGTGTCCGTTTGGTATGATTAATTTTGCCAACTTATTTTACTATTTAGCTTATTTTTGCTACTATGCACGACTCCATTACACTTTTTGGTACTATTCATGAGTCTTACTGTATTATTTCATCTAACTTTTATATTTTTCTACAATACTTTCAGCAAAAAGTTTTCAGTTTCAGTAAAATAAACGAATCCTAAATAGACCCTTAGTTTGTACAGATTTTAAGTCATATACATCACTATGTATTAAATCTAAAGGTTCAGTTCTTCTTTCAAATGATATAAAAGATGCTCTGGTCATCTTAGCTTCCACACAAGTTTCACACTTATGATCAAAATCAATTTCAAATTTAGGCAGTAAATTTAAATTAATCAATCTATGTAAAGTATGATAATTAACATGACCTAATCTACCATGCCAAACATTAGATGACTCAAGCATGTAAAAAGAAGATGTACTCTTATTATTATCAATAATAGGAAATACAGTTATGACATTCATCTTAAACAAGCCATTACTCAAATATCCTTTGCCCACATACATTCCACTCTTAAAGATTGTACATTTATCAAACTCAAAATCCAACTTAAAACCATTGTTGCTTAATAATGAGCCAGATACAAGGTTCTTTTGAATGTCTGGCACATGCAGTACATCCTTCAAAGTAAGATACTTGCTCGTAGTCATCTTTAGCACAACCTTTCCATTTCCTTCAACCATAGAGGATGAGGAATTGCCCACGAAAATTTTTTCTCCATCATCCACAAGATTATATGTACAAAATGTTTTCTTTTTTAGAGATTACATGACGAGTAGCCCCAGTGTCCACTCACCATTCCTTGGTATTTCCTCCTACCAAGTTCAATTTAGAAACCACCGCAGAAACATTTATGTTGGTTTGAGCCACAACAGGATTCACAACAATTTTGTTTGACATCAATGTTAAATAAAATCAAATTGAATCCTCAAAACCAACCAAGTTTAAGAGAGATATATAAATTTTAACTGTCAAACTACATTACTATGCAAAATAGAAAGTCAAACCAACTATTTGTAAAACCAAATGACAGAAACAGAGCAAGCAATTCATATAAACTAAACAAATGAATCTAAAACAAAGCCCAGCCAAACAATGATTCGAAAGAGACTAATTTGCCTAATATTATATAATATAAATAAAGAAGATGGAAAGTCCTTTAATAATCAATACCAACAAATAGTATCAAAAATTCAACTGTAGGCCAAAATGGTCAAATATCATTGTTTGAGAAAATATGTATGGATCTACCATTGTTTGCGAAATAATTAGGGATATATTACTTTTTTAAAACTCGAGTTTGTGAAACTTGAGTTAGCTGTGTAATTCGAGTTTCACAAACTCCAGTTCCATGGAACATTTCCACCAATTTTTTATGTAACTCGAGTTTCATAAAAAATAGCATGACAAATTTAAAGGTTATTTTTTCAAAGAACTCGAGTTTATGGAACTTGAGTTACACAACAAACTCGAGTTTTAAAAAGGTGGTAGATTGCTAAATATTTCGCAAACAGTGGTATGTTATTAAATATTTTGTGAAACAGTGGTATATGGCCATTTTAGCCATCAACTGTTAAACATGAAATCAACGTTATCAAAAAGCCAAAGATCACAAATTAACTTTATAATATAAACAAGTACATATTTGCGATAAACAACAAACCCAAAAAAATTCAAACGCAGTTTTTTCTAGTTTTGCCTAGGAGTAGAACAAATTGCCGATTAACGTTGGCACACAAGATTGTGAAAAACACAAAAATCCTTTCACCGTAAATCAAAAACTAATTTATAGAAATTCTTCTTTAAGATTGTTGGATATATATCAACAATTTACTTTTGTGATTAAAAAATAAGAAAAACATACATATCTAAATATAAGAAATAACAGAAATAGATGCGATAGGCAAAAGCAATAAAAAGATATTGTACATATAATAAGAAATCTGCAAATAATTAAAAACTCACAGACCAAATGCATGAAGGATGAATGATAGAAATCAAGTCTTGTGTTTGACACAATCTTCTTAAAGCAGATTTCTTCCCTCACACAATTAGTGGTGCTTTAAAACTCACAAACGTCTATCTCCTAAAATAAAATGATCTACAGCATGGAGAAAAAGCACACAAGGTCTATACTCTGCAAACTAAATATATGACACTTTCTCTCTCTTTGACTCAAATGAATGCATAAAATATTTTCTCTCTAGAAGAGTTTCTCAAAAGTTGTTTTTAATGAATGAGGGACTATGAATATATACGTTACTGAAAAGACACATTGTTTCAGAAATAATTGTTATATACAAATGTGGGGTCATGGGCCCAAATCATGCAATTGGGTCTTGGGCTTTGGCCGAGAGCGTGGGGCTTTAGCCAAAATCGTGAGTAGTCCGAGTCCGAGGAAGAATATCTCCTCGGATAAGCTAAACACAAATCAGCTATGGATCCTAGTGATCAAAGTGACCTTCCAAGAAACTCTAGTGATAAGGACGTGTGCCACAAACGTACAAGAAGGATAGGAACTCAAAAATATCAAGGGGAAAGCTGCTGATATCGTATTTATGTGGACAGGACCCCTGAACAGTGCTACCTCGGTTACCGCAACTCACAAACACTAAAGAGGGTGTCTGATGGGACAGACACTCAAGTATAGGCTTAGATGATCAACAAAGGGAAGGCTCAGATTGTTTGAAAGGGACTATATAATAGGAGAAACCCACCATGGAGAAGGGGGAGGAAGCACGGTAGCAATCTCAAGAACTCTTGTAACCGTTCTCATTCAACATTTACTAGAACAAAACTCCTCAGATTGTGCCGAGGACAAACTTTCTTTAGTAAACTCGGTCCCTCTCTATTTGATTGTCACGAAATCCATATTAACTAGCTCTTTGTCTCACTCTCTACAAATTTATTGTATTGGGCTCACTGGGCCAAGATTCCATACATTTTGGGATTGGTCTGAATATCGTGTCCCTACAATTGGCGCCATCTGTGGGACGAGCTTGTGTAATAGTGAGTGCAGCGGTTAATTATGGTAGGATCAGGCCCCCATTAACAAGAGTCCTTAGATAAAGCCATTGTGGTGGCCAGTTTACTATTTAAGCAAGTCACTACATGAGGCCAAGATCTATACTTCGAGGTGCTGATTACATGGGGAGGATTGCTAAATGGGGCATAGTTTGAAGGCTTTTGACATCAAGTACATGCCTCGAGAACCTTTATTCTAGAAGGTATATGTTGATGGTGCAGCAAATCAAAGGGGCTCCGCGGCGGGGTTAGTTCTATAAGGTATGTATTGATATCTTCTAATCTTTGTTCTAAGTGCTAAGCAGATCCTTAGCTACGCCGAGTCCTCGGACTCTCTGCTAAAAAGAGCCTTAGCTACGTCGGGTCCCTCAAACCTCCTGCTAAGTGTTAAACAGAGCCTTAGCTACGTTGGGTCTCTCAGACCTTCTGCTAAGCAAATCCTTAGCTACGTCGAGTCCTCAGACTCTCTGCTAAGAAGAGCCTTAGCTACGTCGAGTCCTCGAACTCTCTGCTAAGAGGATCCTTAGCTACGTCGGGCCCCTCAGACCTCCTATTAAGTGTTAAACAGAGACTTAACTACGTCAGGTCCCTCAGACCTCCTGCTAAGCAAATCCTTAGCTACGTCGAGTCCTCAGACTCTCTGCTAAAAAGATCCTTAGCTACGTCGAGTCCTCGTACTCTCTGCTAAGAAAAGCCTTAGCTACGTCGGGTCCCTCAGACCTCCTACTAAGTGTTAAACAGAGCCTTAGCTACGTCGGATCCCTCAGACCTCCTGCTAAGTAGATCCTTAGCTATGTTGAGTCCTCGGACTCTCTGCTAAAAAGAGCCTTAGCTATGTTGGGTCTCTTAGACCTCCTGCTAAGCAGATCTTTAACTACGTCGAGTCCTCGGACTCTCTGCTAAGAAGAGCCTTAGCAACGTCGAGTCCCTCAGACCTCCTGTTAAGTGTTAAACAAAGCCTTAGCTACGACGGGTCCCTCAGACCTCCTGCTAAGCAAATCCTTAGCTACATCGAGTCCTTAGACTCTCTGCTAAGAAGAACTTTAGCTACGTCGAGTCCTCGGACTCTCTGCTAAGAAGAGCCTTAGCTACGTCAGGTCCCTCAGACCTCCTGCTAAGCAGATCCTTAGCTACGTCGAGTCCTCGGACTCTCTGCTAAGAAGAGCCTTAACTACGTCGAGTCCTCGGACTCTCTGCTAAGAAGAGCCTTAGCTACATCGAGTCCCTTAGACATCTTGCTAAGCAGATCCTTAGCTACGTTAAGTCCCTCAGACCTCCTGCTAAATATTAAATAAAACCTTAGTCATGTCTGAATCCTCGAACCACATGTTTTAGGGAAATTAACACACTATGGTATCTCTTAAGTATCAAACGGAACCTTAGTTATGCATGGATCCTTGGACTACATACTTTGAGGAAAGTAACTGATGCGAACCTCAACAGACTCGCTTTGAGACCCAACAAACAATATTGGAATATTGCCCCAGAAAGCTAAAATTCAGATTTGATAGAAACCCTGACCCAACGTTTATAAGAGAAACGCGAACCAAAGGTATAAGTAAAAGAACCTTGACCCAATGATTATAAAGGAATCACGAACCGAAGGTATAAAGTTTGAACGCCACAAGGAAACGCCACAAGGAAGAATCCTTGATAAGTTCACAGTTCTTGAAGAACCAAAGAGAAGAGCAAAGCCTCACCTTTTCTGATTTTTATTCAATAATTCATCAAAAAACGTTTACAGACTTAGGGGCCTATTTAAAGGCTCCAGAAAACTTGGCAGACAAGAAAATATATTCTAAAATAACTCCTAATTGATACCTAACCATATCAGGAATCAAATTTGACCTAAAAAACGTACTAAATAATAAAACCCTAATTAAAAACTGATTTGGTCTGAAAATAGCAGATCCAAAATAGGAAAAACCCTAAAAAACGTTCTAAATAATAAAATCCTAAAATTAAGGAAGATCTGGTCCAAAATTAGAAGATCTAAATAAGGAAAAGTATCTGTTAACTGATTTAGAGCTGGAAAGTCAATCAGCCATAATTCTTTGCCATAAATAACGCCCAATTACATCAGATCAGCCCTCAATAGCTTGGATTAAATTTATTAGGCCTTCATATTCTTTTGGGCCTAGCTTGGAATGTGAATCAGCCCAAATCCCTTGAATCAGCCCATTAAGTGCTTCTTTGATCTTCTTGGATCTTGCTCTTGTAATTGGCCCAACTGGAACTTGCAATGGATCCTTGAAAGCTTGTTGATTCTCATCAGTAACGTTCCATGGTATCTATTTATTTCTCACTAAGTGTCAAGACAGACCTAAGATTATAACCAACTCCTCAGATTGGTAACTCTGAAAGAAGCAATTTACAGCACAAATATGAAGCGCGTAAAACGGCACTCCCATGGGTGTAGGTCAAAGTATCCAGTAGAATTAACTCCAAGAATTCAAAACCTCACTTTTCTCCTCGGGTGTGAAGAAAAAACCAAAGTTTTGAGAGGCTATTGTAGGGTCATGGGCCTAAATCATGCAATTGGGTCTTGGGCTTTGGCCGAGAGCGTGGCGCTTTAGCCAAGATCATGAGTAGTCCGAGTCCGAGGAAGAATATTTCCTCGGATAAGCTAAACAGATCAGCTATGAATCCTAGTGATCAAAGTGACCTTCCAAGAAGCTCTAGTGATAGGGACGTGTGCCACAAACGTACAAGAAGGATAGAAACTCAAAAATATCTAGGGGAAAGCTATTGATATTGCATTTATGTGGACCGGACCCCTGAACAGTGCTACCTCGGTTACCGCAACTCACAGAACACCAGAGAGGGTGTCTGATGGAATAGACACTCAAGTATAAGCTTGGATAATCAACAAGGGGAAGGCCTAGATTGTTTGAAAAATACTATATAATAGGAGAAACCCACCATGAAGAAGGGGGAGGAAGCATGATAGCAATCTCAAAAACTCCTGTAACTGTTCTCATTCAACATTTACTAGAACAAAGCTCCTCAGATTGTGTCACGAAATCCATATTAACTGTTATCCATACATTAAAACCTAGCTCTTTGTCTCACTCTCTACAAATTTATTGTATTGGGCTCACTAGGCCAAGATTCCATACATTTTGGGATTGGTCTGAATATCGTGCCCCTACAACAAACTTACTGACTCAAAAAATAAAATAATAAAATATTATTATTAATTTGACAAGAGGGCCTAGTCCACACATGCCTAAAGCCCAACTCAATGTCCAACTTAAAACTCATATTCTCTATCATTTCTTATGTGGGACTCAAGAATTCTCATTACTTCAATGTTATGTTCAAGTGGACACATTAGGATTCAATTCCTTGTTCACTACATAATATTTAACTAACAATCAACTAGTTCTAATTACTAAAATATATCAAATGTACATTTCAAAAAAAAATTATATATATACTAATTTGATTTTATGATTTTAAATTCATTTTAATAGATTAGATAAATAAAAAAAATAATAAGTTAAATTACTAATTTGATTTTCCAATTGTGGACTAGTAACATTTAATTTAGGCTCTCAACTATTATTTGTGCCACTGTCGTCTCTCAATTTCCAAACTCATATCAATTTCATCCTATTCAACTAATAACCTTAACTGAAAAAAAAAACAAAAAAAAAGAAGATGAAATTTAATTAATTAGTAGTTGAGTTACATCATTAAAATTTGGGAGTATTTGAATTTTACATCTTAAAGTTTCAAAATTTGGCTTTTATCCCCTGAAGTTTGAGGTTTTTGGATTTTACACCCTAACGTTTTAAAATTTAGATTTTACTCGATAAAGTTTGGGGATGTCAGATTTTACACTCTCAAATTGTGAAACTTCAGGGTGTAAAATCTAAACACTCCTAAATTTAGGGGGTAAAATCCAAATTCTGAAATGTTAAGGTGTAAAATTCAAGTACCCTCAAACTTTATGGAATAAAATCTAAATTCTGAAACTTCAGGGTGTAAAATCCAAACACTCTCAAACTTTAGATGTGTAATTTGCAATTTACCCTAAAATATAATACAAAAAATTTGCTAGTTACCATTAAATTGATCTTGATGAGATGTCTTCTGCCTATTATGTTTTTTCTTTTTCTTTTTTTCAAATACATTTTGTTGAGGACAAATTTTTTCACGCCACATGGCTTAATTTCATTGGCGACCTGCACCACGTCAACACTATCATGAATTTTGGAAAAATCTCTTTTAAAGCCCTAAAAGCCCATATTTACACAAAAAAGGCGTCAAAGCCCATAGTTCGAGCTCGTGGCACAACATCTCATTTTTGGCTCATGATCCAAGCTCATGAGTCTCATCGGGGGAATTTTGGGAGTCGTGGTTTGGAGGGGCAAGAAGTATGTTCAGTAAAGCTCCAGCGGTTCAAAGTTGATAAAGGAAAGCATGTTGCTTGGCATGTCTTCCCCAATTCCCTGAACTCTGACGGGTCAGTGTGCAACAGGTAACATTGGGTAAGCCTCTCATATCACATAACACTTAAAATGATAAAACTCCTCATGCTCTTTACATAAAAATTAATGTCCATCATATGATATAAGTTTTAAAATATAATTATATCACATTATTATTTTTCATACAAATCAATTCCAAGCACATGGCTAAATAAATAAATATATATATATATATATATATATTAGCATCTCATATCTAGCATTAAATGCTCTATTTACTCTCCAAGATTTTATTAAAATACAAAAAGATAATAGTTACATCTCTAAAATTTCATCAAATATCAACCAACAAGTTTACTTACCAAAATTATATATGGATTAAACATATAATTTTTTCCAAGAGAGGAAACTTAACTGAAAATACCAAAAAAAACAGCTCCAGCGGAAGCTGCAATAGCTTTAGCAGCTCCAGCGGAAGCTGCAACAGCTTCTGCAGCTCCAGCGGAAGCTGCAGGCAGCTTCTGCAGAAGTTGTAACAGCTCCAGCTAAGTTGCAAAAGCTCCAGCAGATTGACACATGTCCTAAAATGATGTCATTTGCCCTTTAATACCCAAAGAAACAAGAGGATTCCATAAAGATTACCTTACCATTTTTAGTTTAACCATGAGTTTAATGCCAAGTATTCTCCTCCAAGCAAATGATGTCATTTAAATGACATCATCTAGTTGTGTCATCAACAATGATGTCCTAAATTTTCTTCTTTTAGTTGAAAAACAAAAGACCACTTACCTTGTCAAAGATTTTTCCCTATTTGCTAATTTTCTCTTCAACTAAATTTTGATCTAGTTACACACTTGGCTCTATATAAAGAGGACCAAGCTACACACTAGAGCATTCCATTCCTCTCCCACTCCATGGTTTTGAAGCTCCACTCATTTTGCTACCACATACATATTTTCCTACTTCCCCATCTCCCTTACCAAATTCCTCTTCATAAATAACAACACAATACACATATTACAATACACCATTATCCATTACTCATCTTTCCCACACTCCATGATTCTAAAACTTCATCATTTTTGTTGTCCAAAAACACATCTCCATCTCATTCTTTATTTTCCTTACAAAAATCTTTATTCTTAGAAAGCAACATAACTCATGACATAACATAAAAAACCACTCCAGCGGTAGCCCTAATCTCATGTATTTACCACATTTAACCTTCATATCATCTATTTCACACTTCCATATATTCCACAAACACATTCCCCGCAAAATACTCATACATACCTTTCATACATCTTTAAATTCCATATCCAACAAAGTATCTACATATAATTCTCATATATAATACAAACATCATATCTCACAACATATATATATATATATATGTATGTATGTATTTCTTACCATCTCCACACATCTTAAAACATACCAAACACTTTTCCAAGAACTCATTACTAAAAGCCCTTTCTTATAAAAAGCAAAAACTTATAAGATCAAAAGCCCTTCTTATAGAAGGCAACATCACTCAAACTTGACAAAAAGCTAAAAGAGCATTACATGGGGAAAATCATTTAAGTGCATGATTAAGGGGGACAAACTTAACCAACCGATGCACACGGCTGGACATGCTCTCTCTCCCTCCAGTTGCACCCATTTTTCCCTTTCAAATATAAAGGTTGCTAAAATGTTAAGTCCACTGATGCTACGGCTGGAGCTGCAGAGCATGAAGGTTGCTGAAATGTTAAGTCCACTGATGCTACGGCTGGAGCTGCAGAACATGAAAGTTGCTGAAATGCTAAGTCCACTGATGCTACGGCTGGAGCTGCAAAATATGAAGATAAGTCATTACATTTTATCCTCAAATTTATATTATTAAATATATTTTATTCATTATTATTTTACCGCTGGATGCAAGCCATCTAACATCATCTCACCATTTAATAAATATGGTCTCACTAATACTTTATTAATAAGCATATGTACTAATAAATTGAATCCATATCACCATTGGACACATATTATTTGGACATGAACCACCATTGGACACATATTATTTGGACATGAACCATCATTGGACATATTATTTGGACATGAACCACCATTGGACATATATTATTTGGACATAGACCATTGATGGACATACATTACTTGGACATGGACCATTATCGGACATACCTTATTATATCGAACATGAACCATGAACAGCAACTTGACATGGACTATTAGACTCATCCCATTGTTGGACATTTGACACCTAATTAATTATTTTCTAACATTGGACATCACTTAACATACATGATAATAACATACCAACTCACCATTTAATCAAAGCTATCATGCTTAGCATATTATTATTTATTTATTTATTTATTTATTCAACCATTATCATGATTCTAAGACTTTGGGCTTTATTTATTTTGTAGGCTTAAAAATACACCGGAAGCCATTGGACTATGCGGCCCAATGTCGAGTTCCGGGTTGGACTCCCCAAAATAAATCCGGGCTTAGCAAAGTCACGTGAAAGACACGTGGCTACGCGCAAAAACGCCCCCGACATTCTGGCGACTCCACTGGGGAGTCATAAAGTATAGCCTTATTATGCCTCCAAAAGTCTAGAATCACATATCATGAAGGAGATCTCATCTCCGACATATCACACCCTCAATATCTCTTGATCCAGCAGCTCGCAGAACAATATCACATCACACATGATATTGGCTTTATCAGTATAGCGGAACCATTTAAGGGACCTCCAGCAGTACCTAGCGTACCTTCTCCATCTAATGAATAGTACATTGACATCTTTGCTTAGGGGTACAACATGATGCTCAATTCAGATCCTAACTTGGTGATACATGCTCTCAATGTCAAACCATGGAGAGACTTATCGTGGCATATGGACTCTCCACTGCTGTACTCATGTCATCATGCTGCTAGACTGCCATTAGTTCACTGATATACGGCTAGAGCCATGAACTTTTAAAGATAAGTCATCACATCACTATCTTTCAATTTGTATTAAATATATGTTACTCTATTATCGTTATATCACTCAATACAACTTACTTTAATATTATATCACATTCATCATTTAATTAAAGCTATCACGTTAAATATATATTACTTGATCTTTACCATTATTGCAACCATTGATCGAATTTATTATGTGAAACATATTGTTTGTTTCAACCATCGTTATGCTTCTTATAATTCGAAATTTGCCCATTTTGTAGGCATAAAACCCATAAGAATTTTCATCCCAATATATATGCCCGAATCATTTAAGAAACTCAATAACTCCTTGCCACTGGAATCTCCAATCTTATTCCAATCAATAAAAGAAAGTTTTTCTGCATCATCCACTGAACCAAGCAGATTGGAGGTCATCAAAGAAGCTTTATTAACACCATCAAGGCCGTAGTAACCCCATGCCCCCTAAAGCCATGGCAGCACTATGCATAATCAAGACCATGGTGACTCCATCATGTTGCTAGAATCATTATATTTGCATCATTGGAACCCTTGGAATCTCAAGCATCATCAAGGGTATCAACCACCTCACGCCAGGGGGCTTTGATCTAAAAGGCCCAATCAATCTGACATCCCTACATCCAGGGACATTTGTCTTGAAAAAAAAAAAAAAAAAGAAGAAGAAAAAAAAAAAAAAATCTATAACAACAGCTATTATTGTCTAGCCATGGCGGAAGGTGAAAATCTCATGGAACTTATCAATGGCAAACGGTTGGAGCTATGTCATACATAACTCAATCATCATATTTCCAATAAACTACCTCGAAAATAACGAGTAAGCATTATCTTTTGCCTTAAACCAACTATGAATATTTCAAGATATTTTTTCTTACGTTGATATTTATATCTTACTCACAATGATGATCTTTTACAACTTGATATCTCCAAAATAAACTATCATGATTCCAACAAGCTATTTTTTACAAAATAAAATTACCATAGTTTTGGTTTAAGTGCATCATTTTTTTTTTTATGATCAAAACATATTTCAAACTTATAAACATTCAAATTTGATAACAGCCTCTATGGCTGGACCTTTTCAAAATAAAATGGTCATGTGATTTCAAAAGTAGATATTGCCTCCATGGCCATACTTTGATATTCTTGACAACATCAAAGCCCATTACTAAATGGCAATATCAAGCCCAATTTTCATTGGCAATATCAAAAGCCCAATTCTCGCTGGCAATATTAAAAGCCTAATTCTCATTGGCAACATCAAAAGCCCAGTTATCACTGGCAATATCAAAAGCCCAATTTTCATTGGCAACATCAAAAGCCCAGTTCTCACTGGCAATATCAAAAACCCAATTCTTATTGGCAACATCAAAGCCCATTACTAAATGGCACTATCAAAGCCCATTACTAAATGGCAACATCAAGCCCAATTTTTATTGGCAATATCAAAAGCCCAAGCTAATTACTTGGCACTATTTTATCAAAAACCGAAGCTAACTACTTAGCACTATTTTATCAAAAGCTCAAGTTAACTACTTGGCATTATTTTATCAGAAGCCTAAGCCAACTACTCGGCACTATTTCATCAAAAGTCTAAGCTAGCTACTTAGCTCTATTTTGTCATAAGCCCAAGGTTATTAATACTTGGCAAAAAATCATATTATAAATATTTTACTAAGAGCCCAAGTACTATTTTTGGCAAACCATCATTTCAAAAAAAAAAAAAAAAAAAAATCCAAAATCACTTTACAAAAATATTATATCTTGCCCAAAAGCCCAAAGTTAATAACCTTTGGCAAAACAGATTTTTTTTACAAACGCATTATACTTGAAACCCAAAGCTAATAGCCTTTGACAAATTAATTTTCCTAAACAAGTATATAAGCTAATAAATCATGGCAAATATTTATACCATATTATCTATCTTATGAAATAACACCATTCATTTTTCCAAAACCCATGGCAAACATATATCAAGCCCATGGAAAAATGTGAGTGTGTGTCATTAATAATTAAGCCCACAAAAATTATATTCAAGACCTATGGCAATTTTATTTATCTTGCAAACCCATGGAAAATATTCATAAAAATCCATGGAAAATTATGTTATCAAAGTTATTACTTATTCGATGATTATAAAGCCCATGGTAATTATCTTAAACCCCATGGCAATTATTATTTACATTGCTATTTCACAAAAACACATAAAAGATTCAAATAAAATTATATTATGATAATTACTTATCTTACTAACATTTAAAGCCCAAGGCTAATAATACTTGGCAATATCTTAAGCCCAAGGTTAATAATACTTGGCAAATACTATATTACAAATATTTGAAACCCAATAATGAACATTTTTTTTTAGCTCTTAAGCACATAGTTATAATTTATGCCATATTATAAACCCATTGAATCTATTTTGTAAAACCCATGGTAACTATTTATGTTACGTAACACTATTCATTTTTCAAAAACCCATGGCAAACATACATCAAGCCCATGGAGAATTATGAATTTGTGTTACTAATATTTAAGCCCATGGAAATTATATTTAAAACCTATGGCGATTAATTTTAACTATTTATCTTATGTAACACTATTCATTTTTCCAAAACCCATGGCAAACATACATCAAGCCCATGGAGAATTATGAATTTGTGTTACTAATATTTAAGCCCATAGAAATTATGTTTAAAACCTATGGCGATTAATTTTAACTATTTATCTTACAAAAACCCATGGCCAACATACATCAAGCTCATGGAGAAATATGAACTTATGTTACTAATATTTAAAACTAATAAAAGTCATATTTAAAACCTACAACAATTACATTTATTTTACAAACCCATGGCACACATTTGTCAAAAGCCCATGAAAAACTATATTACTAGATAATTATTTATTCTATAATTACACTAAATAATAAAAGCCCATGATTCAAGTCCATGGCAAAACTTTTTTATCAATGGAATTCAATCTCCTAATCAAAGCCCATGGTTCAAGCCCATGGCAAATTATTCATCAAAACCCAAGCCCAATAATGCTTGGTAATATCTTATCAAAAGCCCAATATAACTTGGCAATATTTTAAGCCCATGATTTAAGTCCATAGCAAAGTTATTTTATCAATGGAATTCAATTCCATAATCAAAGCCCATGGTTCAAGCCCATGGCGAATTATTTAACAAAGCTCATGCAGTTAAGAAGAAATAGCTGGCAATTCAGTAGTGATACATGCAGCAAATCTAGCTCATACTATTCTACCGCTGGAACTCATATCAACCATACCTTCCTAAGAGCTTCCAACAAAAAGATGGAGATCCAATGCTCTCAATTATTATCATCTACTCAATAACCATCAAAACATTCAGCAAGTCACAAAGCCGCCAAGGAACGAGGAACCATTTATTCAAAACAAGAAAAGATTACTTCAGCGGTAACTAAACACATATCCAGCAGCCTACCTGGACAAACAAAACAAGCTCCTTATGGCTGGAAGATCTCAACTATCTCTTTGCTACAAAAAAAAATTGATCATCTCAACTACTGGATATGCCATGTTCTATTTTACAAAGGAATCTAGTGGTCACATCCAAATCAGAATTCTAACTGCTCATGTTTTGAATAATAGTGGTATTGCAACCTATACAAACACCTCCAGCAGTCAGAATTTGATTAATCAAGCATATTCAAGCAAATGACCATTATACAAGATCATTATACAAGATCCTTACTACAAGTGCATGCACTATTTCAAACATCAAAGTGCCAAGATTACACCATTGAACTTGTCACAGTGCTTCCTACCTTCTAAATCTATGCTCATCCTCTCTCTACACTCGGGGGCTTGATTCACTAATCCAAAGGATTTCATTTCTAAGGGCTACAATTGGGTGTTGATAAAAAAAAAAGTATCAAATATGTCAATAGAGGCACTTCCACTACATAACTCTAATGATCCAACAATGGCCAATCCCTTTCAAGAAACATCTTCACTCGTGCATGCCCTTGCAAAATAAGCCCTTGTGTGACAAGACCTTGAAAAGCAAGCCCATGCACTCGGGGGGCTGAATGTTGAGGACAAATTTTTTCACGCCACATGGCTTAATTTCATTGGCGACCTGCACCACGTCAACACTATCATGAATTTTGGAAAAATCTCTTTTAAAGCCCTAAAAGCCCATATTTACACAAAAAAGGCGTCAAAGCCCATAGTTCGAGCTCGTGGCACAACATCTCATTTTTGGCTCATGATCCAAGCTCATGAGTCTCATCGGGGGAATTTTGGGAGTCGTGGTTTGGAGGGGCAAGAAGTATGTTCAGTAAAGCTCCAGCGGTTCAAAGTTGATAAAGGAAAGCATGTTGCTTGGCATGTCTTCCCCAATTCCCTGAACTCTGACGGGTCAGTGTGCAACAGGTAACATTGGGTAAGCCTCTCATATCACATAACACTTAAAATGATAAAACTCCTCATGCTCTTTACATAAAAATTAATGTCCATCATATGATATAAGTTTTAAAATATAATTATATCACATTATTATTTTTCATACAAATCAATTCCAAGCACATGGCTAAATAAATAAATAAATATATATATATATATATATATATTAGCATCTCATATCTAGCATTAAATGCTCTATTTACTCTCCAAGATTTTATTAAAATACAAAAAGATAATAGTTACATCTCTAAAATTTCATCAAATATCAACCAACAAGTTTACTTACCAAAATTATATATGGATTAAACATATAATTTTTTCCAAGAGAGGAAACTTAACTGAAAATACCAAAAAAAACAGCTTCAGCGGAAGCTGCAATAGCTTTAGCAGCTCCAGCGGAAGCTGCAACAGCTTCTGCAGCTCCAGCGGAAGCTGCAGGCAGCTTCTGCAGAAGTTGTAACAGCTCTAGCTAAGTTGCAAAAGCTCCAGCAGATTGACACATGTCCTAAAATGATGTCATTTGCCCTTTAATACCCAAAGAAACAAGAGGATTCCATAAAGATTACCTTACCATTTTTAGTTTAACCATGAGTTTAATGCCAAGTATTCTCCTCCAAGCAAATGATGTCATTTAAATGACATCATCTAGTTGTGTCATCAACAATGATGTCCTAAATTTTCTTCTTTTAGTTGAAAAACAAAAGACCACTTACCTTGTCAAAGATTTTTCCCTATTTGCTAATTTTCTCTTCAACTAAATTTTGATCTAGTTACACACTTGGCTCTATATAAAGAGGACCAAGCTACACACTAGAGCATTCCATTCCTCTCCCACTCCATGGTTTTGAAGCTCCACTCATTTTGCTACCACATACATATTTTCCTACTTCCCCATCTCCCTTACCAAATTCCTCTTCATAAATAACAACACAATACACATATTACAATACACCATTATCCATTACTCATCTTTCCCACACTCCATGATTCTAAAACTTCATCATTTTTGTTGTCCAAAAACACATCTCCATCTCATTCTTTATTTTCCTTACAAAAATCTTTATTCTTAGAAAGCAACATAACTCATGACATAACATAAAAAACCACTCCAGCGGTAGCCCTAATCTCATGTATTTACCACATTTAACCTTCATATCATCTATTTCACACTTCCATATATTCCACAAACACATTCCCCGCAAAATACTCATACATACCTTTCATACATCTTTAAATTCCATATCCAACAAAGTATCTACATATAATTCTCATATATAATACAAACATCATATCTCACAACATATATATATATATATGTATGTATTTCTTACCATCTCCACACATCTTAAAACATACCAAACACTTTTCCAAGAACTCATTACTAAAAGCCCTTTCTTATAAAAAGCAAAAACTTATAAGATCAAAAGCCCTTCTTATAGAAGGCAACATCACTCAAACTTGACAAAAAGCTAAAAGAGCATTACATGGGGAAAATCATTTAAGTGCATGATTAAGGGGGACAAACTTAACCAACCGATGCACACGGCTGGACATGCTCTCTCTCCCTCCAGTTGCACCCATTTTTCCCTTTCAAATATAAAGGTTGCTAAAATGTTAAGTCCACTGATGCTACGGCTGGAGCTGCAGAGCATGAAGGTTGCTGAAATGTTAAGTCCACTGATGCTACGGCTGGAGCTGCAGAACATGAAAGTTGCTGAAATGCTAAGTCCACTGATGCTACGGCTGGAGCTGCAAAATATGAAGATAAGTCATTACATTTTATCCTCAAATTTATATTATTAAATATATTTTATTCATTATTATTTTACCGCTGGATGCAAGCCATCTAACATCATCTCACCATTTAATAAATATGGTCTCACTAATACTTTATTAATAAGCATATGTACTAATAAATTGAATCCATATCACCATTGGACACATATTATTTGGACATGAACCACCATTGGACACATATTATTTGGACATGAACCATCATTGGACATATTATTTGGACATGAACCACCATTGGACATATATTATTTGGACATAGACCATTGATGGACATACATTACTTGGACATGGACCATTATCGGACATACCTTATTATATCGAACATGAACCATGAACAGCAACTTGACATGGACTATTAGACTCATCCCATTGTTGGACATTTGACACCTAATTAATTATTTTCTAACATTGGACATCACTTAACATACATGATAATAACATACCAACTCACCATTTAATCAAAGCTATCATGCTTAGCATATTATTATTTATTTATTTATTTATTTATTCAACCATTATCATGATTCTAAGACTTTGGGCTTTATTTATTTTGTAGGCTTAAAAATACACCGGAAGCCATTGGACTATGCGGCCCAATGTCGAGTTCCGGGTTGGACTCCCCAAAATAAATCCGGGCTTAGCAAAGTCACGTGAAAGACACGTGGCTACGCGCAAAAACGCCCCCGACATTCTGGCGACTCCACTGGGGAGTCATAAAGTATAGCCTTATTATGCCTCCAAAAGTCTAGAATCACATATCATGAAGGAGATCTCATCTCCGACATATCACACCCTCAATATCTCTTGATCCAGCAGCTCGCAGAACAATATCACATCACACATGATATTGGCTTTATCAGTATAGCGGAACCATTTAAGGGACCTCCAGCAGTACCTAGCGTACCTTCTCCATCTAATGAATAGTACATTGACATCTTTGCTTAGGGGTACAACATGATGCTCAATTCAGATCCTAACTTGGTGATACATGCTCTCAATGTCAAACCATGGAGAGACTTATCGTGGCATATGGACTCTCCACTGCTGTACTCATGTCATCATGCTGCTAGACTGCCATTAGTTCACTGATATACGGCTAGAGCCATGAACTTTTAAAGATAAGTCATCACATCACTATCTTTCAATTTGTATTAAATATATGTTACTCTATTATCGTTATATCACTCAATACAACTTACTTTAATATTATATCACATTCATCATTTAATTAAAGCTATCACGTTAAATATATATTACTTGATCTTTACCATTATTGCAACCATTGATCGAATTTATTATGTGAAACATATTGTTTGTTTCAACCATCGTTATGCTTCTTATAATTCGAAATTTGCCCATTTTGTAGGCATAAAACCCATAAGAATTTTCATCCCAATATATATGCCCGAATCATTTAAGAAACTCAATAACTCCTTGCCACTGGAATCTCCAATCTTATTCCAATCAATAAAAGAAAGTTTTTCTGCATCATCCACTGAACCAAGCAGATTGGAGGTCATCAAAGAAGCTTTATTAACACCATCAAGGCCGTAGTAACCCCATGCCCCCTAAAGCCATGGCAGCACTATGCATAATCAAGACCATGGTGACTCCATCATGTTGCTAGAATCATTATATTTGCATCATTGGAACCCTTGGAATCTCAAGCATCATCAAGGGTATCAACCACCTCACGCCAGGGGGCTTTGATCTAAAAGGCCCAATCAATCTGACATCCCTACATCCAGGGACATTTGTCTTGAAAAAAAAAAAAAAAAAGAAGAAGAAAAAAAAAAAAAAATCTATAACAACAGCTATTATTGTCTAGCCATGGCGGAAGGTGAAAATCTCATGGAACTTATCAATGGCAAACGGTTGGAGCTATGTCATACATAACTCAATCATCATATTTCCAATAAACTACCTCGAAAATAACGAGTAAGCATTATCTTTTGCCTTAAACCAACTATGAATATTTCAAGATATTTTTTCTTACGTTGATATTTATATCTTACTCACAATGATGATCTTTTACAACTTGATATCTCCAAAATAAACTATCATGATTCCAACAAGCTATTTTTTACAAAATAAAATTACCATAGTTTTGGTTTAAGTGCATCATTTTTTTTTTTATGATCAAAACATATTTCAAACTTATAAACATTCAAATTTGATAACAGCCTCTATGGCTGGACCTTTTCAAAATAAAATGGTCATGTGATTTCAAAAGTAGATATTGCCTCCATGGCCATACTTTGATATTCTTGACAACATCAAAGCCCATTACTAAATGGCAATATCAAGCCCAATTTTCATTGGCAATATCAAAAGCCCAATTCTCGCTGGCAATATTAAAAGCCTAATTCTCATTGGCAACATCAAAAGCCCAGTTATCACTGGCAATATCAAAAGCCCAATTTTCATTGGCAACATCAAAAGCCCAGTTCTCACTGGCAATATCAAAAACCCAATTCTTATTGGCAACATCAAAGCCCATTACTAAATGGCACTATCAAAGCCCATTACTAAATGGCAACATCAAGCCCAATTTTTATTGGCAATATCAAAAGCCCAAGCTAATTACTTGGCACTATTTTATCAAAAACCGAAGCTAACTACTTAGCACTATTTTATCAAAAGCTCAAGTTAACTACTTGGCATTATTTTATCAGAAGCCTAAGCCAACTACTCGGCACTATTTCATCAAAAGTCTAAGCTAGCTACTTAGCTCTATTTTGTCATAAGCCCAAGGTTATTAATACTTGGCAAAAAATCATATTATAAATATTTTACTAAGAGCCCAAGTACTATTTTTGGCAAACCATCATTTCAAAAAAAAAAAAAAAAAAAAATCCAAAATCACTTTACAAAAATATTATATCTTGCCCAAAAGCCCAAAGTTAATAACCTTTGGCAAAACAGATTTTTTTTACAAACGCATTATACTTGAAACCCAAAGCTAATAGCCTTTGACAAATTAATTTTCCTAAACAAGTATATAAGCTAATAAATCATGGCAAATATTTATACCATATTATCTATCTTATGAAATAACACCATTCATTTTTCCAAAACCCATGGCAAACATATATCAAGCCCATGGAAAAATGTGAGTGTGTGTCATTAATAATTAAGCCCACAAAAATTATATTCAAGACCTATGGCAATTTTATTTATCTTGCAAACCCATGGAAAATATTCATAAAAATCCATGGAAAATTATGTTATCAAAGTTATTACTTATTCGATGATTATAAAGCCCATGGTAATTATCTTAAACCCCATGGCAATTATTATTTACATTGCTATTTCACAAAAACACATAAAAGATTCAAATAAAATTATATTATGATAATTACTTATCTTACTAACATTTAAAGCCCAAGGCTAATAATACTTGGCAATATCTTAAGCCCAAGGTTAATAATACTTGGCAAATACTATATTACAAATATTTGAAACCCAATAATGAACATTTTTTTTTAGCTCTTAAGCACATAGTTATAATTTATGCCATATTATAAACCCATTGAATCTATTTTGTAAAACCCATGGTAACTATTTATGTTACGTAACACTATTCATTTTTCAAAAACCCATGGCAAACATACATCAAGCCCATGGAGAATTATGAATTTGTGTTACTAATATTTAAGCCCATGGAAATTATATTTAAAACCTATGGCGATTAATTTTAACTATTTATCTTATGTAACACTATTCATTTTTCCAAAACCCATGGCAAACATACATCAAGCCCATGGAGAATTATGAATTTGTGTTACTAATATTTAAGCCCATAGAAATTATGTTTAAAACCTATGGCGATTAATTTTAACTATTTATCTTACAAAAACCCATGGCCAACATACATCAAGCTCATGGAGAAATATGAACTTATGTTACTAATATTTAAAACTAATAAAAGTCATATTTAAAACCTACAACAATTACATTTATTTTACAAACCCATGGCACACATTTGTCAAAAGCCCATGAAAAACTATATTACTAGATAATTATTTATTCTATAATTACACTAAATAATAAAAGCCCATGATTCAAGTCCATGGCAAAACTTTTTTATCAATGGAATTCAATCTCCTAATCAAAGCCCATGGTTCAAGCCCATGGCAAATTATTCATCAAAACCCAAGCCCAATAATGCTTGGTAATATCTTATCAAAAGCCCAATATAACTTGGCAATATTTTAAGCCCATGATTTAAGTCCATAGCAAAGTTATTTTATCAATGGAATTCAATTCCATAATCAAAGCCCATGGTTCAAGCCCATGGCGAATTATTTAACAAAGCTCATGCAGTTAAGAAGAAATAGCTGGCAATTCAGTAGTGATACATGCAGCAAATCTAGCTCATACTATTCTACCGCTGGAACTCATATCAACCATACCTTCCTAAGAGCTTCCAACAAAAAGATGGAGATCCAATGCTCTCAATTATTATCATCTACTCAATAACCATCAAAACATTCAGCAAGTCACAAAGCCGCCAAGGAACGAGGAACCATTTATTCAAAACAAGAAAAGATTACTTCAGCGGTAACTAAACACATATCCAGCAGCCTACCTGGACAAACAAAACAAGCTCCTTATGGCTGGAAGATCTCAACTATCTCTTTGCTACAAAAAAAAATTGATCATCTCAACTACTGGATATGCCATGTTCTATTTTACAAAGGAATCTAGTGGTCACATCCAAATCAGAATTCTAACTGCTCATGTTTTGAATAATAGTGGTATTGCAACCTATACAAACACCTCCAGCAGTCAGAATTTGATTAATCAAGCATATTCAAGCAAATGACCATTATACAAGATCATTATACAAGATCCTTACTACAAGTGCATGCACTATTTCAAACATCAAAGTGCCAAGATTACACCATTGAACTTGTCACAGTGCTTCCTACCTTCTAAATCTATGCTCATCCTCTCTCTACACTCGGGGGCTTGATTCACTAATCCAAAGGATTTCATTTCTAAGGGCTACAATTGGGTGTTGATAAAAAAAAAAGTATCAAATATGTCAATAGAGGCACTTCCACTACATAACTCTAATGATCCAACAATGGCCAATCCCTTTCAAGAAACATCTTCACTCGTGCATGCCCTTGCAAAATAAGCCCTTGTGTGACAAGACCTTGAAAAGCAAGCCCATGCACTCGGGGGGCTGAATGTTGAGGACAAATTTTTTCACGCCACATGGCTTAATTTCATTGGCGACCTGCACCACGTCAACACTATCATGAATTTTGGAAAAATCTCTTTTAAAGCCCTAAAAGCCCATATTTACACAAAAAAGGCGTCAAAGCCCATAGTTCGAGCTCGTGGCACAACATCTCATTTTTGGCTCATGATCCAAGCTCATGAGTCTCATCGGGGGAATTTTGGGAGTCGTGGTTTGGAGGGGCAAGAAGTATGTTCAGTAAAGCTCCAGCGGTTCAAAGTTGATAAAGGAAAGCATGTTGCTTGGCATGTCTTCCCCAATTCCCTGAACTCTGACGGGTCAGTGTGCAACAGGTAACATTGGGTAAGCCTCTCATATCACATAACACTTAAAATGATAAAACTCCTCATGCTCTTTACATAAAAATTAATGTCCATCATATGATATAAGTTTTAAAATATAATTATATCACATTATTATTTTTCATACAAATCAATTCCAAGCACATGGCTAAATAAATAAATAAATATATATATATATATATATATATATATTAGCATCTCATATCTAGCATTAAATGCTCTATTTACTCTCCAAGATTTTATTAAAATACAAAAAGATAATAGTTACATCTCTAAAATTTCATCAAATATCAACCAACAAGTTTACTTACCAAAATTATATATGGATTAAACATATAATTTTTTCCAAGAGAGGAAACTTAACTGAAAATACCAAAAAAAACAGCTTCAGCGGAAGCTGCAATAGCTTTAGCAGCTCCAGCGGAAGCTGCAACAGCTTCTGCAGCTCCAGCGGAAGCTGCAGGCAGCTTCTGCAGAAGTTGTAACAGCTCCAGCTAAGTTGCAAAAGCTCCAGCAGATTGACACATGTCCTAAAATGATGTCATTTGCCCTTTAATACCCAAAGAAACAAGAGGATTCCATAAAGATTACCTTACCATTTTTAGTTTAACCATGAGTTTAATGCCAAGTATTCTCCTCCAAGCAAATGATGTCATTTAAATGACATCATCTAGTTGTGTCATCAACAATGATGTCCTAAATTTTCTTCTTTTAGTTGAAAAACAAAAGACCACTTACCTTGTCAAAGATTTTTCCCTATTTGCTAATTTTCTCTTCAACTAAATTTTGATCTAGTTACACACTTGGCTCTATATAAAGAGGACCAAGCTACACACTAGAGCATTCCATTCCTCTCCCACTCCATGGTTTTGAAGCTCCACTCATTTTGCTACCACATACATATTTTCCTACTTCCCCATCTCCCTTACCAAATTCCTCTTCATAAATAACAACACAATACACATATTACAATACACCATTATCCATTACTCATCTTTCCCACACTCCATGATTCTAAAACTTCATCATTTTTGTTGTCCAAAAACACATCTCCATCTCATTCTTTATTTTCCTTACAAAAATCTTTATTCTTAGAAAGCAACATAACTCATGACATAACATAAAAAACCACTCCAGCGGTAGCCCTAATCTCATGTATTTACCACATTTAACCTTCATATCATCTATTTCACACTTCCATATATTCCACAAACACATTCCCCGCAAAATACTCATACATACCTTTCATACATCTTTAAATTCCATATCCAACAAAGTATCTACATATAATTCTCATATATAATACAAACATCATATCTCACAACATATATATATATATATGTATGTATTTCTTACCATCTCCACACATCTTAAAACATACCAAACACTTTTCCAAGAACTCATTACTAAAAGCCCTTTCTTATAAAAAGCAAAAACTTATAAGATCAAAAGCCCTTCTTATAGAAGGCAACATCACTCAAACTTGACAAAAAGCTAAAAGAGCATTACATGGGGAAAATCATTTAAGTGCATGATTAAGGGGGACAAACTTAACCAACCGATGCACACGGCTGGACATGCTCTCTCTCCCTCCAGTTGCACCCATTTTTCCCTTTCAAATATAAAGGTTGCTAAAATGTTAAGTCCACTGATGCTACGGCTGGAGCTGCAGAGCATGAAGGTTGCTGAAATGTTAAGTCCACTGATGCTACGGCTGGAGCTGCAGAACATGAAAGTTGCTGAAATGCTAAGTCCACTGATGCTACGGCTGGAGCTGCAAAATATGAAGATAAGTCATTACATTTTATCCTCAAATTTATATTATTAAATATATTTTATTCATTATTATTTTACCGCTGGATGCAAGCCATCTAACATCATCTCACCATTTAATAAATATGGTCTCACTAATACTTTATTAATAAGCATATGTACTAATAAATTGAATCCATATCACCATTGGACACATATTATTTGGACATGAACCACCATTGGACACATATTATTTGGACATGAACCATCATTGGACATATTATTTGGACATGAACCACCATTGGACATATATTATTTGGACATAGACCATTGATGGACATACATTACTTGGACATGGACCATTATCGGACATACCTTATTATATCGAACATGAACCATGAACAGCAACTTGACATGGACTATTAGACTCATCCCATTGTTGGACATTTGACACCTAATTAATTATTTTCTAACATTGGACATCACTTAACATACATGATAATAACATACCAACTCACCATTTAATCAAAGCTATCATGCTTAGCATATTATTATTTATTTATTTATTTATTTATTCAACCATTATCATGATTCTAAGACTTTGGGCTTTATTTATTTTGTAGGCTTAAAAATACACCGGAAGCCATTGGACTATGCGGCCCAATGTCGAGTTCCGGGTTGGACTCCCCAAAATAAATCCGGGCTTAGCAAAGTCACGTGAAAGACACGTGGCTACGCGCAAAAACGCCCCCGACACATTTTAAATGAAAAGGATTTCAAAACGATCTAGATGTTGAAGCAGGAGGTGCCTGCTGGTGAACTTAAAGTTATGATTGGCTTATACATATCCCTTTCTTTTTTATTTTTATTTTTTTTCTTTTTTTTTTTTATAATCAATACATATCCCTCTTGATGGGTAATTTAAAAAGTATACGTGGTCCATAAGTATCGTCCAAGAAACTTACGTCCTAGATGGTCATCACAAGGAGAAGAGTAAAAAGCAGCTAACACCAAGGAGCAAGGTCGTCTAAGGAAGATAAGTTGTCTACACTTCAAGAGGACATAGACGACTAATAAACACTTAGTGAATTTTAAGCGTTTTCTGCAAATCAAGACCAAATGCACCACAATTCACTATTCCAAAACGTGCAGTGAGTTTCCCAAAATTCGCTCCACTCTCCCCACTAAGTCCACACATCTCCCACAATGTTAGTAGCACCTAACAAGCTGACCCACTTCAAACTTTCTATAAAAAAGGACCCAATCTCACTAGACTAAGTTATATTTTACTATTCGTCCATTTACTATACTTAGTCCTGAAGAGAAACTAACTTAATCATCAAAGGGTCTTTGGCCGGTTCAACCTAATTACCTTCAATAGTCTTTATTTCTCTTTTAGGTCATCGATCCGCCGTTGAAGCTTGGAGCATATGGCCTAATGATTTTCAAACATCATCACCTTTCAATCAATGATACACTCATATAAGTAACGGATTTATAACATTGTGACGGCCTAGTAGTTAAGCACCTTGCTTTTAGTGCTAAAGTTTGAGTAGCGCAAAAGATATTGATGATGCCAAAATCGTCAGTTGGGTTACTTGTCCAATCCAGAACTCTTGACGATCTTGTAGGACCTGCGAGATAAAGAGAGTTCATCGAAAAGACCACCGGGTTGTGCCCGGTGGGGGAGCCTCCGATGCTTAAATCAGTATCAACCCCTATCTTTCGTATATAAATGGTATTTTATAATAGTTTCTGACGTACCTTCACAAGTGAGATGGATTGTCCTTTTTATAGGTGATTTGGACAGCTGTTGTACATAATTGGAGGTGATTATTATCCATGTTTAATAGTTATCGCATTGATGGGCGTTTAAGACCGATGAGTAACGGTCACCATTAATGTGTTGAATGTGCTTGAGCGGTTACATCTTTTGGTCTACTAATGATGCAAGGTTGTCCATCTTAATGGACGACCTTAGTAATTTTTATGGACTCATCAATTGCCCCCCATTCCCAAGTCTGATTTTGCTTTGTGCTAGTCAGGCTTTGGGAATATTCTTGGCTTGTTTAGATTCAAACTTCTTTATCTTCAACTACTTTCTTCTTCAAGAATGGTAGTATTTTTGCAACGACTTCTTAGTATTTGCCTTTTGAAGGTCTTTTTGGTCGTTCGAGGGATCATAGCTTGATCTTGAAAGTGAGTAATTTCTTTGAACGAACATTTTTTATCACTACTGAAGAGCAAGGTGATTTATTTGGATGACCATTTTTTATCACTTCGATGCTTCTTCTTTTATTCATTTTCTGGTTGTCACGTTTGATATTCTTGATTTGCGTGCGACTTCCGCTTGTGCAAGAATCTTTGTCTGCTTACACTTGTCTAAGAGTATTTAGTCACTTAGCCACTTTTGGGTGACTTACATCCAGTTACGGAGCTTCCTCATTTAGGCTTCGTCAGTGATTTACATCCATCTTGACAGAATCTTATCACTTAGCCATTTTTTAGTGACTTACATCCATTCAAGGAATCTTGTCACTTAGGCTTCGTCAATGATTTACATCCGTCTTGGCAGAATCTTATCACTTAGCCATTTTTTAGTGACTCACATCCATTCAAGGAATCTTGTCACTTAGGCTTTGTCAGTGATTTACATCCGTCTTGGCGAAATCTTATCACTTAACCATTTTTTGTTTTTTGGTGACTTACATCCATTTAAGGAATCTTGTCACTTAGGCCTTGTCAGTGATTTACATCCGTCTTGGCAGAATCTTATCACTTAACGCTTTTTTTTTTGGCGACTTACATCCATTTAAGGAATCTTGTCACTTAGGCCTCGTCAGTGATTTACATCCGTTTTGGCAGAATCTTATCACTTAGCCATTTTTTGGTGACTTACATCCATTTAAGGAATCTTGTCACTTAGGCTTTGTCAGTGATTTACATCCGTCTTGGCGGAATCTTATCACTTAGTCATTTTTTGATGACTTACATCCATTTAAGGAATCTTGTCGCTTGTTGTTGGAAAGATTCCTTGACACTATGTAATTTTGGACCTTCTTGAGGCCATGTTGATATCTACAATTGCCAAGACTTGGTTAAACAGGAATTTTAGAACAATAATAAGTTACCAATAGCCTAGGTAGACCTTTGTCTTATTTCCTTGCAATTGCTTGCTATACAATTATGGATGTCAGTTGACGAAGTGCATTCCATATGAATCATAGAGAAGTATTCTGTGATATATAAAAATTGAAGCTATTTGACTATATGCTTGTTTTAAACTGGGCTTTGTTAGGTGCTTGCACCGTATATAATTTTTAAAGCAATTTCAAAAGATTTTGGTGAGTTGATGGAGATAGTAGGAATTTATTGAAACTTAAACTCATGACCATATTGTGAATACGATCATCTAACGTTTTAAGTCTAGGAGACTTAATAGAATGACGATGGAAGAGATGTACTAATAATATAGTCATATTAGTTGTGATAATTGTAATAATTTTATAGCAATATTTTCAACATGATTTATATGTACATATTTGTAGATAATCATGCAAGCTTGATACGAACTTAATTCTAATAAGATAATATTTGGCATGACTAATTAAAAAGAAAGAAATAAATGAGTTACCTTGACAAGAGACCTTAGATTACGATACTATGTACATACCTTGATCTTTTCATTGTTGTAGCCTTCTTGACAAGTTTTAAGATCTCTTTTGCTCCATTCCTTTAAAGGTGCAAGGACTAGGGCATGTTGACCGTTCGAGGTTATATTTCCTTCCTTTAGGGATGAAGGCTATCCCAGGGGCTTTTATTATTACCTCCTTTATCGTTTGATGACGACTAGTGAAATGACCCTTGCTTCTAGTCTTTTTGCTGAGACAGTGGCCTAGTTGGCCAATTTCTTTTCTTATTCTTCTTGGGCTATTCACTTTACTGACTGTTTAAAGTCCTGTTATTTTGCAATTTATACATGTACTTGCAAAGTGTTTCATTAAACACATGTCATACAAGTAAAGAAACCACTAGTAAGATTTTATAGGGCATTTAGCCTTTGTTCCAATTTGTTTTAAGGGGTGATCCCATTAGGGTCAAGATTGACATGTGCATAGGATAAGATTCTTCCAAACATATGCCTAATTGGTTATGCATATACTACAATTTAAAAAGAGTACTTATGCTTGATACATGATCTGTCATCATACTTTCACATTCAATAAATTTTCAAGCTAAAGTTTTAATACCATGTCTCTTACATATCATTATGTGAGCCATTATGTATCAATCATATAGCATACTTATATATATATATATATATATATATATATATTTAAAGAAAGAATTATTCATAATGCAATGTAAAGACTCTAGGCATTTCCATTATTTTTGCCCTTGGTACAAAATTACCTTATAGTAGTGTCAACAATTATATATAGATAGAGATGGGGTGGTATGCTGCTATCATGTCACATACCTCTGATCTCCTTTTTAGCAAGCTCTTCTTGATGAGTTCTCATTCTTAATCCTGTGGACTTAAGAGTATATGTACAATCTAGATAGTTTAGATACTCTAGTTTGGTTGTTGTACTATTAGTATTCTTGCTGCGTAAAACATTAGGCTTGGAGCAACATTGCCAAGCAAGAAATCACAAATAACATTAAGACAAATGTATAAAATTTGTTGTGGTTTGAGCCTAGAGGCATTATGACTTTTCAAATGGAGTCATCTAAGCAGTAAAAATATCTCTTAGAAAAAGAGAAATCACAATTTCTAAGTAAGATTCAGATTTGATATTGCCCAAATATCATAGTTTTTTTTTTTTTTTTTTTATTCTAATACACAGAGATGTAAATTTTGCTTTTTACATAAATGTATAATTCTACTGATCTCTTTATCAGTTGGTCATTTTCTTAGACCATATATCATCAACGTAGAAAATCCATGATGTTGCAGTCAACATTATTATTTTATAATTGTTATCATATATATCCTTTTCTGTGTGGATGTTTTTAAAAGCTCATAGGTGACTATTACTATGTTAGCTTTTTTTGGACATATATATATATATATATATATAATGCTCTTGCCAAACTTGTATCTCATGTATAATCGATCTATTTAAACCTAATGTTGATTAGTTTTGGCTAGGCTCATTGGACTTTCTTTTATGTCCAAATATAGTGTTTTTAAATTTGGTAAGATAGTAAAATTTGACATTAGCCTCTTTAGTGTCTAAACTATAAAATCATGATATAATTTTGGAAAGATAAAAACACTTTGGCAAGGAAATAATACTAGGTTTCACCTTTCCTATTTTCGCATGACATATTAGGAAAGAAGAGCGGTGATAAAGCATCTCTGTATTTTTCTTTACTACCCAATATGAAGTTTACAACTTTGTCTGATATCTACTGTAGTATTCTTGAAAATAACTAAAATAGTTGACTGAATTCTTTAAGGAACATTTGTAAAATTAACTTTCCTTAGGAAAGTAACTATAGAAAGTAAAAACATATATTTACTAACTTTCTATATCCAAAAATTCTTTGAAATTCTTAAACTTAATTTCAAAATTATAAAATGGCAACTCAATAATTTCTGGTTTTTAATGCCTTCTAAATCTTGAAAGACATTAAGGTTTGACTTCATATATTTAATATACAATTTCGGTAAGATGGTATATTTTTGGCTTCATTTTTCTTTAATATTCAAAATTAGTATCTTTAAATTTGGTAGAGCCTTTACCTTAAGTGGTCCTTAATTGCAATACTTAAGCACCATAAACTTATTCACCGTGTAAGGAAGATAATCTAGCAGTTTTAATTTGTAACCAAAATAATATCTCCTGATTATTCCTTTATTTGGTTTCAGCCTATAATTAGTTATTCAAAGGCTTGTTTAATGATTCATTTCAAATGACATAAGAAACAATAACATGAAATTGGTGAATATGATAAATATGAAAGGCTCATGACGACACATGTTGCTAGTGGGTAACAAAAGGCTTAGCCTTGTGGGTAGATAGTTAAGATAAATAAAAGGTGCTTTACACCTATCCCATCTTATTACCCATCTAGCCTCATGACTTATAACTTATGAGTCATGAGTCATGACACACGGGCTTTATGGTTCCCCATCTTCTAGCAGATGCATGGATGGCCTAGACTTGTTAATCATAAACAATAAATTGAGTTGAAATTGCCAGATGACATACCAGGCATCATGCAGATTTGATCCTTGAAGAGAAAATTCCAATCTTTCATAGAAAACAGATTGCTCTCAGTTACCTTCCCTGAAATAAGGGCTCTCCAGCTTAAACACATATAACCGCGAAAGTTGATCTCTTTTGCCTCCTCTTGCATCTGGCCCTTCTTTTACCATCTCAGTGCTGCCTTCTAATCTGAGTTGAAATTTTCCAAGCTAAGATGTGGTGCTTAAGGAGCCCGCTGTTGTTGTTGTTGTTGTTGTTGTTATGGACGGTGAGGGAGGTTTGTTTTTCCTAAAAGAGTGTTTGGGATAGTGAGGCTTGTTTTGATCTAGCCAAAGATTGGGGTTAGCTGGTGGCGTCATTGCAATGGCCATGGACGTATCCATGGATCAATTACTTGGGGTCGTCCATTGCAGTGGCTGTGGTCACTTTTTTTTCTATTGACGTGTGTATATGCACTTTTCGTCAATAGTTTAGGACGAGCATTTTCAGCATCTGCGGCTCTAGATTGAACCGAGTAACCATTTGTCTCAGGAGAATGTGAATAGCTAGTTAATTTTCACAGACGGCGCCAAACTGATGATGCCAAAATCGTCAGTTGGGTTACTTGTCCAATCCAGAACTCTTGACGATCTTGTAGGACCTGCGAGATAAAGAGAGTTCATCGAAAAGACCACCGGGTTGTGCCCGGTGGGGGAGCCTCCGATGCTTAAATCAGTATCAACCCCTATCTTTCGTATATAAATGGTATTTTATAATAGTTTCTGACGTACCTTCACAAGTGAGATGGATTGTCCTTTTTATAGGTGATTTGGACAGCTGTTGTACATAATTGGAGGTGATTATTATCCATGTTTAATAGTTATCGCATTGATGGGCGTTTAAAACCAATGAGTAACGGTCACCATTAATGTGTTGAATGTGCTCGAGCGGTTACATCTTTTGGTCTACTAATGATGCAAGGTTGTCCATCTTAATGGACGACCTTAGTAATTTTTATGGACTCATCAGATATATTAGCATTAGGGTGGCAGGGTCATACACGAGTAGTGTTTATCTCATTAGATAAAAAGCAATTTTCTCTCATGAAGTAGTGTCGATACATTAGCATCGAGGTGGCAGGACCATACATTAGTAGGATTGATCTCATTGGGTGGAAGTGATTTACTACTATGAAGCACTTCCGGATACATTAGCATCAGGATGACGGGACCATGCACGCGCAAGTAGGGTTTATTTTCTAAAGTGGAAGTGGTTTGCTCTCATGGTTCTATCTTTTAAAAAAAACAAAAAACAAAAAAATAAAACAAATGAGCAAAAAAGACATATTCACGTTAAAGATCATATGGAAGAAGCATCAAGAATTTCGCGGTTGTTGACATGCTTTTCTCCCATTCCCATATATATATATATATATATATATATATATATATACATAAAGTTAGAAATATCGAGAGTCACATGTATGATTCTCTCTGAGTCCAAATCTTCTGTTTCATTTTTTCTGCTCTACTCTATATTCTACAAAAAAAACTTGTTATGTGTTCACTTAATTAATTAAATACTATAATTATTGACTTATTAATACTACTATTATTAATTAATAATAATATTTAATTAATTAGGTGAACATATGACAAGTTTTTATTTATAGAGTACAAAATAGAGCAAAAAGAATGAAACAGACAATTTGAACTATTCTCTTCAATGACCCAGAATAATAGATCCCCCCAAATGACGTAATCAGTAGATCCGGGCCAAAAAGTCCAAAAACCGACGTTCACCGATCCTAAACACACACGTGTACGGTGTATCTGAACCCTACAGCTCATGGGGATCCTATTGCAGTGGTGTCACACTCTGATTGGCTTAAGTGCCTCGCACAAACACGCAATTAGTGAACTAAAAAACACCGCTGGAAATATGTTTCGACTTACGACTTTCTCCATTTGAGAGGAGTTAATCATCACGCGCCACGTGTCCTATCAACATCCCCAGAATGCCACGTATGTAGATGTAGTTCCCTTTGGTCCTAGATTGTCACGTTACGTTTTGTGGTGGCACTCAGCTCACAACCCCTCAACTATATATATAAACCTATGTTTCGTTTTACTTCCTCCTTTCACCTTTGCTTTGCACCTTAATAATTCTTTCTTTCCAAATATATTTTGCTCTCTCTCTCTCTCTCTCTCTCACTATATATATATATATATATATATATAATGGAAGGAGCATCCATGGTACGGATTGATAGGAAATCATCAATCGAAAGTGAGCCTAGGACTTTGGGTTTTGATCAAATCCAATATGCAAGGGTTAGTCAATTTATATATTTGCTTAATGAAGTTTTGCATTAATTTTGTGCTTGCAATTGTGTGTGTGAAATGTTTATGAGTTTGTTATATACTATTGGGATGTTAATTTGGTGCGTCAATTTGTTTATAGGAGGCAGCCTTGTATGTGTTAAATACAAGGACCATAGAAGAAGCAATGACTATCTTCATGAAGGTAATGAGTCGAAAAAACTTTTGATCAATACAAATTTACAAATTTTTTTTATTTGAATTAATAATTCTTTGTTGGTTTTAATGATGTTGATTTTGTTTGAGAGAGAGAGAAATAGCTTCTTGCATATAAATCACCAAATATGCATAGGATTATATTTTGCATGATGGATCTTGAAGCAAGTATATCGCAAAATCATTTTGGCATACACTTTGATGAGTTTGAGATGGAAAACTGTTAGGTAGTCTGATGCATGGTAGGTACAAGAAAAAAAGGGCTTAATTAAATTTCATAAAATGTCATTATTCTGTATGTGTTTCTTCAGCTATAAAATCTGTTCTTTGGTTTTATTATCCATAAAATAAGAATTTGTTATTGAGTATTTTCACTTAGATGCATTGTTTTGAAGAGATGAAATAAAGTGCAATGGAAGTTTGATGATGATGATGAAGCTGCTATAATATTGATAACAACAACAACAACAACAACAATAATCCATTTGAGTAGATGGACGTGAGAAGCTAAAAATATTTGTATAAATCAACACATAAATTACTTGTGTAAATTATCTTAGCAAAAAGGAATCCACAAAATAAGAATTTGTGATTTAAGTTAGTAGCACTTAGATGCCTTATGTTGAAGAGATCGATGAAATAAATGCAATGGAAGTTTGATGATGATGATGATTTTGATGAAGCTAATTAATCGATTGATCATATAACAACAACAATAATAATCCATTTGTGTAGATGGATGTGAGAAGCTAAAAGCAATTGTTATATTACTTTTGTAAGTTATCTTAGCCCCACACACACACACACACACACACCAAAAAATTTAAAAAAAAAAACTTTTTTTTTTTGGTAGAGAAAAAAAAAAAAAAAAAAAAAACTTACTTGTGTTAAGTTATGATTTACTGTAATTTTTATAATCTCCCCCTTGTTTTTTTTTTTTTTTTAGTTATTATTACTACAATTATATTATTATATTTTTGAGGAGTTGATTGCTTGTATGATTCATTGTGTAATAATTGCAAATATTCGGCAGGGATTAGAGCCAGTTGTCAGTAGTACTGCAAGACGTAATGAAAATACAATGATAGACACAGAAGATGAAGAGCTCGAGTCTACAGAAGACCAACTAAGATTACCAGCTGGGCCGAGGGATATAGCATCAGCACCTTTCTAGTTTCTAGTCATTTCGTGAACTATGCAAATTTCTTTGTAAAAATATAATAGTACGTGTACAGGATGCAGTTTTGCCCTTCAATCATCCTATATATTTTGAATTTGTTATTTTTTGAATCCTTAAAATATTTTCCTGAAGTTAAAAATTTCTTCAGTAGTATTGATCAGCATTCAAACTGTCAAGCTGCATGCATGTGGCCATTATGAAAAGATGAATTTTTGGCTAATGGCTAATAACAATCTAATTTAGTATTGGGAGATAACTACCCAGTAAGATGGCAAAAATCATTGATAGTTGTAAGAGACTAAGATCTTAACGGGTTTGGTTTCTTATCGGGTCAAGTTACGGGTTTAGCCTTGCTCGGTCGTCTAAGAGGGTAAACCAGGTGCTTGTTTGACAAAACGACTTCTCAAGTGTTAAAACGGCAAGCCCAGCAGAAAGAAGTTTGAAGCCAAGCAGATTCTTTCAAACCCTAAAAATATCTACCTTTGATTGAAATTACTTAATTGTCCCTAACTTCATTTGTGAGCTAAATAAAAATAGGGCCCTTTTTAGTCTTTGTGTTGCCAACTTTATGGGTGCTGTCAAATATGTACAGGTTCAGAGGGCTTGAATTACTTTGTTGCTCTAAGGGTATGTGTGAGCTGAAAAAAGATTGGAGCCCTTTTTGGTCTTTTCCTCTTCAAATCTGGAGTCTTCTTGCCTTTATTTTCATCTATATCCCAGCCACTTTTGACTTAATCTTCATTCTTTTGATAACCAGAGTCACAACAGACAGTGAGAGGGATAGAGAGATAAGAAAAAGAAAGAAAAAATTGCTAGAGGCCGTCTCTACTTCGGCAACCTCTCTTATTAGTCACTCATTGTTCTCAATTGTTTGTTATGTTGTAGCTAGTCTCTTTAGTAAATTAACATTTTTTATGATTGTGTTGTGAGATGAATTTTATATTTGATAGTATAATGAGTTGTTGTGTGTCACGAGTAATTAGACCATTTTAATTCATTCCTTATAAATTTACATTTATGAATTTCCACTATATTAAATTTCTATATCTTCTCAAGAGAGCATCATTTTTACTGCCTCAGTGTTTAATATATATCCACTTCTGTTATTGGAGCTGCAATTATGGCACGGCGTGCCACCATGAAGGTGCTGGGTCTTGGGCTCGGAATTGGTATGATAGTGTTTGTGGCTATACTGATAGAGGGTTCGTTGGAAATGCTGCTGAGATTCAGTAGGGTGGGAAACTCTCACCCTTATGGGGAAGTCATGAAGAATGCTTTTGGCCGTGCTGGGAGGTTGCTGCTTCAGATTTGTATCTTGGTTAATAATGTTGGGACACTCATTGTTTACATGATCATCATTGGTAATATTTTATTTCTAATTCTTTCAGACCATAAGAGAAATTATTCTGCTTTTACTCTTTCTTGACTCTTAACATATAGTAAGGACTTTATTCAAGAAGATCAAGAATCAGTTAAAAAGTTTCCATTTTGATAACATATAAAGGTAAAGAAGATGTGTTTACAGATAGTAGGATTATTGGCTTAAAAATTTGGCATGAATTGATGAATGCTATCTTGCATTCTCTATTAGCAAATGAGGTAGTCTTCTTTATGCTGCCTAATATAATTTCTAACCCGGTTTTTTTCTTTTTCTTTTTGTGGGCATCATTTATTCTTTCAAAATATAGTAGTTTTAGCCAATAACCACTATAGTTCAAGGGCTACTTCTCCCTCTAAGAAAGGGCACCTCTAACTTGTCAATAATATAAAAAAAAATTAATTAATTAATTAATTACTATTCTAATAATGACTTAGTTTTAACTATTCTAAATCATATCATAAAATATTTATTTGAAGTGATGGTGTTTTGCACGTGCCTTGCACGTACAACAAAACTAGTTATTAGAAACAGAACACTTGAGGTTGTTTAAATTACAACTCACACGTTGAAAGTAGGTCATCAATTATTACATACAAACAATGGGAAAGAAAAAAAGTTTTTCATTTTCTTTCATCATTATGTTCTTTCCTTTTTCTTTTTCTCTCTTTTTTGTTTGAAGAATCCTTTTGAGAGAGATCTGGCACAGGTAACTGCTGAGCAGCATGACAGAAATTGACTGGAAATTGCTCTGGGTCATTGGTTTGAATGTGTTGAGACTCACCAGTTTCAGGGGGGCAGCACAATTTCTTCCAGAGATCATCTATGTCAAATACCAGAGAACTAGGGTGGACATCTCCCTGTCCAGATGTAGTAATGTCCAGATTTTCCAAGCCTTCAAAAAAATCAGGGTCATCTGAAGGAAATGATGCTTCAGCAGTTCGATTGTGACTGGCATTCTGCAAAATCATAAGATTCTACATCAGAAGAGATTAAATCTTCAAAGAAAATTTGCTAGCAAAGCAATCAGGAAAATGATATCTTATTTTATAAAATTTTATACGCCATTTAGGGTTTGTTTAAATACTGTTTATTGCTAAAAACTAAAAAACTTATTGTTGAAATGCTGTAGCAAAATAATTTTTAAATTATAAATAGTACCCGTGGGACTAAGTTTTAAAGTTATTGCTGCGTTTTTCCATCTTTGCTGGTTTGTGAACAGGGCACAGAACACGGGAAAAACGCAAAACACGCACCGCTGCTGCTACACAAATGCATACTTAGTCCAAACTGCTTTTCATTCATAAATGATATTTTAAAATTTTGGTGGCTAATATGTACATTCTCTCAATTTCTTTATTTATTTAAATGTTTGAAATTTAAGTTCAAATTTTATATGGCAAATAGCACATCAAATTACCAAACAAAATTCCAGCACCAACACAAAGCTAAGGGCTTTCAAGTAAGATAAAAAAGGAAATACTTAGGATCTATTTGGATACCGCTTATTACTGAAAGCTGAAAATACTGTAGCAAAATAATTTTTAAATGTATGAAAAGTGCTGTGAGACTCAGTTTTAAAGAAAAAGTTACTGAATGAAGATCCTTGTAGGGTCTGTGAACAGTGCACAAGATCCAGAAACCAAAAACACTTCTGCTGGAAAACGCACAAAATGCGCTTTCCAAATGGAGGCTAAGACTGATGGCAGTTTTAATCCCACCGAGGATAGGAGGACTAAATTCAAAACAGATTAGAAATAAAACAAAATATATAAGGGGGAGTTTAATCGACCAATAAGCACGAATAGATCATTACTACTATAAAAGGATAGAGGTAAGGAACTCTTAAAACAGTTGTTCTTTTTCTTGAATTGAAGATTCAAAACATTGACAACCATAATTTTTTAATTCATAAGCACCAATCCCTTATCTTTCACAAATACAAGTGAAGTGCAAGCAAAATATAGGAAACGGAAAAGATATGATGAAACTTGTAAAAGAAGAACGTCAGTAAAGGTTGATTATTTCAAAAGCTCACCTCAATTTCACAAGGTAAATCTGGCCACGGATCAGACTGCTGTGGCACATATAAGACCTCAGGAGCACCAAAAGAATTGGCCGTAAAGTGCTGAGATTCACCTGCTTCTGGATTCAGTGGCTTATCGAGATCCCTCATGTTAAGACCATTGTACAGAGAACCAGAGTGTAAAGCATATCCAACCTCACTTGGTCCAGCTTTGTTGCCCAGATCTTCCAAGTGTTCGAAAATAGGATCAACAAGAAGTTCAGCATCAACAGTTTCATCATGAATGGTATTCTGCAAAATCGTAAACAAATCCACATCAGTAGAGAGATTAGAACTTCAAAGAACATATGCAAGCAAAAGAGTAGTATAACAATTACGAAAAAAAATGTTAAATGCTACAATATCATCCCCCTGAATCCCCGATACAAAAAGTAAAGAGTTCAATGAAAGATTAAATACTAAAAGATTCAAGAATTGTGGTTTACTTTTGCTGTGGGAAACTGCTCTGAATCAATATAATCGTTGTGTCCAGCATTGAGGCCATTGAATGGAACATGCTGGGGTTCACCTGCTTCAGGATGGATATTCAGTGGCTTATCGAGATCCCTTATGTTAAGACCATTGTGCAGAGAACCAGTGTATACATCCTCATTTGGTCCAGCCGGATATCCTAAGTGTTTGTAATTAGGATCAACAGGGTGTGCAACTTCAGCAGTTCTATCATGAATGGGCTTCTGCAAATATCATAAACAAATCCACATCAGTAGAGATTAGAACTCCAAAGAAAATTTGCAAGCAAAATAGTATACAAATCAGGAAAAAAAAATGTTAAATGCTACAATATCATTCCCCTGATACAAACAGTAAAGATTTCAAGGAAAGACAAGATTACGTACTAAAATATTCAAGAATCGTGGTCTACTTTTGATGTGGAGCCTTTTTGACACTTTAGGGAGAAAGTTGCCGGTTCAGTTTTAATAATAGTTTTACTTCTTTTTTATTTTTTTAATTCAATTGTTACAATGGAGGAGGGGGGATTTGAACCTTGGGGTTGTCTTGAAAATACCAGGAAGTGCCAACCAACAGGGCAAATTCTTTATTTGTAACTTTTGTTTTCCTCAGTATTTTCTAACATTACTTTCCAATAAGGGCAAAGAAAGGAAAGAGATAGAATGAAATTTGGATAGCCAGAACAAGGAAATTATAATAAAAAAAATGTTTAACATTTTGGATCCAGGAATCTTGAGTTCACTAATGAAATTTGGTAATGATGGAAATTGACCTATACTTAAATGTAAATACAACATTGAAAAGTATAGCAATGTCCAAAGCTTTGGCTAAGTTCATAATGAAACAGTGTAAATTAGAAAATATAACCTACTTAAAATTCCCATTGCAACTAGATCTAGAACACTAGTAAGAAAAAAGGGCAGAGAAGTTGCACACCTTATTTTTCTTATCTTCATTTGAAACCAATGATGTTGAAAACCGAACATCATCACCCAAAACCTGAGGTAACTCCTTTGAATCAACATTATTGCTTTGAACCGATGGAAGCACCACACGCTGGGATGGCACAATTTCAGAAAAACATGATTCAGATGCCGTGCTGTTCAATTGCGAGGTGCCAGCAGCAAGTGAATTGCTATGGTTATTAGGCAGCACAGAGGCAGGGATAGACAAACCAGCAGAACGGTTAACTTCTTCATCATCAATCCAGTCTTCCTCCTTAAATGGTGGTCCGTATTGGGCATTATTTCTTGGGCCTAGGCCTTCCTTTTGGAAAATCTTACAAAGCACATGTTCACTCTGAAAGACAAACATCAAGAGAATCGATTTGAATTCAATCACCAGAACACCATCAATCACTTATATACATGAAGGAGTAGAAATAGATGTAGCAGTTGACCAACAATTCAAATACATTTTACTCCCTATCCCATTATATTTATCACCTCTTGGTAAACTCAACCTTTTAATGACACGCAATTTATTTCTGTGTCTTTTACTTTAGAAGGGAAAGGGTAAGAATAAATTATTACCATGTTTCTTTAACAAGAAAATTTTCCAAAATTATCATCACAAAGTTCCAAATTTTGAGTGAGTACACAACAACTTCCTAATGGTAATTTTGAAAAGCTGTTGAATTAGGAAGTGGGAAAATGGACTAACCACAAAAACAAAATTATGCCATGTTTGACAGAACATAAAATTCGATCAACAATAATCTTTTTTAAGTAGAGATTAAGGTTGTCAAGTTGCAGTAATATGTTTCTCAAGCATTTGCAATGCATGAGCTAGATTAGATGAGGTAGGGGGAAGACTATTGAATGTGTAATCAAAGAGAGAAAAAAATTCTTTTATCCATATTTGGACCATTCCACATAAATGAGGATAATATGTCATCCATTTAAAAGTATAACTGACAAGCTCATCAACCAACAGGGAAAAAAAAAAAAAAAGAGACTTCAGGTGCTGCAAACAGCAAAGTACAGTTACCTATAAAATAGTGAATTTTGAGATTTCTTCTATAATTCAAACAAAAAAACAAAAAAATTAACTCAAATGAAAAAAATTCAAGCAGTTGATTCAACAGACAAGTAAACCCTCTTAACAAAAAAAATGAACTCTATCTCTAAAACATGCCAAACTACACAGTACACAGGAAACTTACACATGCCCGGCTACCTCAGATTAGCTAGATATTTTGTTCTTTTCATCTACTCTGATCAGATATGGGGGGCTTTCACAGTTTTTTCATTGAATCCAAGTTTTTTCAATTAGTTATAGAGGAAGGGGGACGTTATTTCTCGCTACAAATTTTTGAGCAGGGCAAATATTTTACGAGGTCAGTTTTCATGGGTAAGAGTGCAGCACAGTGGTTGATGAAGAATATTGAGCACATTGTTGTTGGGGTTAGTTCCAAGCAGTTTTTTACATTCAGGGACAGTGATATTGCTTATACTCTCCAACGGGGCACCAACTCTTTTGGTCAGTTCTTATTATTTACTAAACTCAAAGTTGGCGGGTCTAGGAGGTTGGTCATTATCCCTGAAGGCATAGCAAAAAATAATTGGAGGATTTTCGGGCTTGAATTAAGAAATATGATGTATCCTTCCCAATATGTGGTGGGTGGCTCAGGCCATTCGAAATTTGTTGCTCAGATGCATAGGCATAATTCAGAGATTCAAAACTCTAGAACTTTTGCTGAAATTGTGCAAGGCTATTATGTAAAAGTAGAAGATAGAATGCATCCGACACAGTTATGTATCACAGATAAGGGAAAGACAGTTAGGAGAGAAGAAGATGGTGGTGCTGGATCCAAAACATGCAAAGACTGTGTTGAGTAGTAGACCGGTGGCCACTCCTTGCCCGTTAGCTGCTGGTGGAGGAGCTGTGAAACCTCGGAGCATTAATGTGGATATTAATTTGGGAGAGAAAATACCGGTAGGAAATAAGTTGAGATTTCCGTTAAGGTTTAATTCAAATTCAAAAGAATCTAATTATGGTATTGGGAGTGTTTTAAGGAATGCATGCTGGACAGGAAAAGGTTTGACTGTGGAGGTGCGTGAGAAAGGAAAGAGGAGGGTTTCATGGGATTGTAACAAAGGTGGACCTAAGTGTTTTATGTGGGTTCCACAGGAAACAAGTAAAAATAAGCCCACTGTGGGCCTAAGCTTGAATCCCACATTGGCCCAAAAATGTTTGGGCTCTACTCAGTCAACCGCAATTTGCTTCTCAGGCCCAAGTTCTTATGAAATGGGCGAGCCATCGTCTAAGGCCAATCCGACACCCCTGGCCCATTCGATGACAACAACGGAAGTTTTTTCAGACAAACCCGAGTTCTCGATGTTCACTGTCGCGGTGTCAGATCGACAGGCAAAGCCTCCGATGGATGTTAGCCATGGTTGTTCTGATGGGATCAGCTCCGACAGTCTCACAGTGGCTCAAATGGAGGCTAGGATCAGCTCTGATGGTCTTGCGGTAACTCTGATGGAGGTTAATCGTAATTTCTCTGATGGGTTTAACTTTGACAGTCTCGCAGTGGCTCTGATGGAGTTAAATAGTAGTTCCTCCGATCGGTTCAGCTCCGATGACTCCGTAGTGGCTCTGAGTAAGACCAACATGGTAGATTCGCAACTTTCGATGGGTTTTTTCTTGGCAGATGTCCTTCAAAGATTGTCGGATGCTGGGTTTGTGGATTTTGGTGTCAATGGTGTGGATAAAGTTGGAAGTGAGAGTAGTGTGCATTTGATTCAGGGGGTGGATGACAAGTACACCAGGCTGATAGATGTTGTTGAGATTGGTCAGCCTAATTTAGCGTTGATAGAATCGAAGTCAGTTTGTGGCCTATCTAATTTGAGTGTCTCAATGGAGGAGGAAGCGGTTTTCTTAGAAGTGGTTTCAAGTGAGGAGGAGAGTTTGGCAGATTGTAATCCGATGTTTACTATTGTTCCTCTGGGACTGGCCTTGTCGATGGAAGTGCACAATGATACCGAGGTGTTGGGTCTTGGTAGTACACTGGATGTTTAAAATTGGGTGAAGCACAGAATCCCAGGCTTTAGTAAAGTGGTTGGGCTTTTTGTGAATCGTCATGAGGCTGTGTATTGCTTATCTTCAAAGGCTAGAAAGGGAGATGGAGGTTGTTAACCAGCGACGGAAGAAAGCAGCTGTTAACCAAAAAGTAGCCTCCTCTGCTGGTAAAGGGAAAAGAGAGTTGAGGAATTTGATTTCCTCGGTTAATTATTATGGGAGATAGAGTGTTGGTAGTGTAGTAGAAACAACAATGGGGCAGTAAAAGTCTTTATGAAGCTGAAAATAATTTCATGAAATGTTAAAGGATTGAATGACTCCCAGAAACGTCTGGTAGTGAGAAACTTGTTACGTGAGTGGAAGTGTGATGTTGTATGCCTTCAAGAAACAAAACTCGCTAGCATGGATAGACAACTGGTTTGCAGTCTATGGAGCTGTCCATATGTGGATTGGGTGGCTCTAGATGCCGATTTGACGTCTAGTGGAGTCTTGATATGTGGGATAGGAGAGTTTTAGAAAAGTTGGAGGTTCTGGTGGGTTTGTTCTCTGTGTCTGTTCAGTGGAAAGGTGTGGAGGATGGTGTTATTTGGGTATGCTCAGGGGTTTATGGCCCAAATCATAACAATATGAGGGGTTATATGTGGGATGAGTTGGTTAGTATTGGGAATGTTCCTTGGTGCTGTATTGGGGATTTTAACATTGTTCGTTTTCCAAGTGAATGGAGGGGTGGTTCTCGCCAAACTCTGGCTATGGAAAAGTTTTCTGAGTTTATTGAGGATCTAAACTTGATAGATTTGCCATTGGAGGGAGGGAGGGAGGGAGTTATACTTGGTCTAGTGGTACTGACCAGCCATCCATGTCCAGGATTGCTAGAGCTCTGGTGTCACATGATTGGAAGCAACACTTTCTGGACGTGATCCAGCGGATTCTACAGCGACCTATTTCAGATCATTTCCCAATTCTTTTGGAGGTAGGAGGTATGGCGAGGGGGAAAAGTCCCTTTCGGTTTGAGAACATGTGGTTGAAGACGGATGGGTTTGTTGATAGAGTTGATTCATGGTGGAATCGCCATTCTTTCTCGGGTACACCTAGATATGTGTTTGCTAAAAAGTTGAAAGCTTTGAAAGAAGACATTATTCAGTGGAATCGCCGAGAATTTGGCAATGTTGGTCGTCAAAAGAAAGAATTATTGGGGGCTTTAGAGTTATTAGATGCTAAGGAAGGGGTTCTTGGACTCACTGAGACGGAGATAAATGAGAAAAATGGAGTGAGATCGCAAGTAAAGCATCTTCTTTCTCTAGAGGAGATCTCATGGAGACAAAAAACGAGGATGTTTTGCATCAAGGAGGGTGATAATAATACTAAGTTCTTCCACAAGATGGCTAACTCTCATAGAAGGTATAATCAACTGAGTTTTTTAGAAGTGGATGGGGCGATTTATGAGGAGGGAGCAAAAGTGGCTACTCAGGTTGTTCAAATTTATAAAACTATAAGGAGTCAGAAGAGTGGAGGCCTTTTGTGGAAGGTTTGGAGCTTGATCAAATTGGGGAGATGGAGAGGGCGAGATACTATCAGTTGTCAGAGAAATGGAAGGGAATAAAGGTCCTGGTCCAGATGGATTCTCTATGGCCTTTTTCCATCATTGATGAAGAGTTGTGGAAAGAGATGTCCTAGCAATTTTAGAAGAGTTTTATTAGCATTGTAAGTTTGAGAAATCTCTTAATGCTACCTTTATAGCTTTAATTCCTAAGAAGAATAATGCCTCTAACATTCGAGATTTCAGACCTATTAGCTTGTTGGGGAGTATTTTTAAGATCTTGGTCAAAGTTTTGGCAAATCGATTGAAAGTGGTGTTAGATCAGTTGATATCTAAATCTCAGAATAGCTTGGTGGGGAGTATGTATAAGATCTTGGTCAATGGGCCCCCATCTAACTTCTTTGGTAATTCTAGAGGTTTGAGACAAGGGAATCCACTATCTCTCATGCTATTTTTAGTTATGATGGAGGTGTTTAGTAGGATGGCGAAGAGAATGGAGGCAGCAGGATTACTTAGCGACTTTATGGTAGATGGTCGGAGGGGCAGAGGGAAATGTGTTTAGCACTTGTTGTTTGCAGATGATACTATTCTTTTTTGTGATATAGATGGGGAGCAAATCCTACATGTTCGGTTGTTGCTACTTTGTTTTTGAAGGTCAACGTATCTAAGAGTGAAATAGTTTCTATAGGGGAGGTGAATAATGTGTATGCTTTCGCAGAGATCTTGGGTTGTAGGGTTGGGTCCTTGCCAATGACTTATCTTGATATGTCGTTGGTTGGGGGCGTCTCATAAGTCCCCCTCTATTTGGAACCCTATATTGAAAAAAATTGAACGAACGATAGCCGGGTGGAAGAAGTTGTATTTGTCGAAAGATGGTAGACTGACATTGCTTAAAAGTACTTTATCTAGCCTCCATACTTATTTTTTATCTCTTTTCACCATTCCTACACATGTGGCTAACAAAATTGAGAAGTTGCAAAGGGTTTTTTGTGGGGTGATTCGAAGACACATTTGTTGGGATGGGATAAGGTGTATATGCCCATTGCCAATGGCGGTTTAGGCAGTGTTGTTAAAAGCGTTGAGCACACTTAAGCACAAAGGCCTCCTAGAGCCTAGGCGCAAAGCGCAAGCGCGCGCCTGATCGATGTGAAGCGCACATTTTAAAAAAAAATTTAATAATTTAAAAAAAATATATATTAATGATCAATACAACAATCAAGTGATCAATTAATCATATAAATTACAATAAAACATTTTATATAATTTATATAACATTTATATAATTCTTTTGTGTTTTACAAAATATATGCAACTATGATATTTGATGGCCATGATTACAAAACATGGTTGAATCAAAATATAAGTATAGAACCAAGAAGGAAAAAACTAAAAAGTACTAGAATGTTAAGTAATGTTATCTTTGTGAGTGTCTGATTTAGTGTATGTTTGTGCGGTTGTGGTTAAAAGTTTAAAATATCTAAAGAGATAGGCTTAGGTGTATGGTAGCACACCACACTATTAGTTTTTATGTATTAAATTAATGGCTTATATCAAACATATTTAGATCTAATGGCTAAAAATCAAATCAGGATTTTTAAAAAAAAAAAATTACAAAAAGCTCAAAAAAGCGCGCTTTGCGCTTAATAAAAAAGCTCAAGCACGCTTTTGTGAGGGCGCTTTGCTTTAGAGGGAAAAAGCCCCAAGGGCTTTGCGCTCTGCGCTTAAGCACGCTTTTAACAACACTGGGTTTAGGAATTCGGAAAATGACCACTTTCAATAAAGCCCTACTAGGAAAGTGGCTTTGGCATTTCTGGGTCAAGGAGACCCAGCTTTGAAGGAGAGTGGTAGCTTTGAAATTTGGGGAAGATTGGGGGGGGGGGGGGGTGGTTGGACCTCCAAGCTGGGAAGGGGGTGTTCATGGGTATGGTTTGTGGAGAAGTATCCGAATGGGTTGGGAAGTTTTTAGCAAAAACATCAAGTTTAAGGTTGGGGTGGGGAATAGAGTGAAATTTTGGACAGACCAGTGGTGTGGGGATCTTCCTCTCCATTTGGCCTTTCCGGTCTTGTACAATATTGCTGCAAACAGAGCGGCTTCTATAGACTCATCTTTGATATGCCAAAGTGCAGGGGATAGGAGAATTTGGGATGTTCATTTCATTCGGAGTCCTAATAATTGGGAAGCGGATGTGGTGGATGATTTCTTTCGATTATTGGCATCCAATTTACCTTCAGCGACTGGTGATCGTATGAGATGGAAGTTGACAAAGAATAGGGATTTTAATATCCGTTTGTTTTATCATAAGTTACATGGTTCTTCTTTTGTTGTTTTTCCATGGAAAGATATTTGAAGGTTCAGGCACCCCGGCGTGCCTCTTTCTTTTTTTGGACAGCCACATGGGATAAGATTCTCATGATAGATAACTTGCAGGTTAGGGGCTTTGATTTCATTGACTGGGGCATTATGTGTCATTGTTGTGGGGAGACAGTGAATCATTTGTTGTTACACTGTGAAAAGGCTTATTGGCTGTGGAGCTTTGTCTTTAAAACTTTTGGGATTTCGTGGGTTCCCTCACGTTCGGTAACAGATTTTCTATTTGGTTGGTGGAATTGGTTGGGGAGGCATTCATCTCACATTTGGAATTTAGTTCCGTTGTGTTTGATGTGGTGTATTTGGAGGGAACGTAATCGGCGGACTTTTGAGGACTTGAATAGATCCGATGACCAATTGCTTGCTCTCTTTTCTGGTTTCCTTTTTAATTGGTCTAGGGCTTGGGGACTAATATCTAGTGATTCTCTCCCTTTGTTCCTTAGCGCTATCTTTCTTTGTAATTAGTGCTTCTTTTATGTTTTTCTTTTCTCTCTTTTTTTTTTTTTTTTTTGTACTTTTTGATACATTTTGTGCTACTTTGCATTTAGCAATTTTTTGAATATACATCTTTCTTACTTATCAAAAAAAAAAAAAAAAGAGACAATTTGAGTCTCTCAAAAACAATTTTACAGGGAATAACAGAAAGTCCAGTAAGTGCATTTAAACAATTGGCTGTTGACGTGGGATACAAAGTATAAACAGCTTTGGATTGCAACAAGTGCTGCGCCTAACCATTGAGATCGACATTTGAATCCAGGGAACAAACTTTGGACTGTGAACAAATAAATTAGAGAAGTCTGGTGAATAGGCAAGTAACACATATGTCAATTCAGATGCACATGCAATATAATCTCTGAACCTCTGTGTGGACTAGGAAAGAAACAATATTCACAAACAGCTTATACAAAGACTACACCAACAGACACAAGTATTATACTAAAGAATGATATATAACCAAACATTACCTGAGCAACTCCTCTCTCAGCCCGATACTTATCATCAAGTCTGTACTCATGCATAACCCAATCCGTCCGCTCCCCTGGTGCTTTTCCCTTGTGAAAAATCAAAGTTTTTATTGAGCCCACCAATGCATTGTTGTGAAAAACTGGTCTATCTTTTCCAGTGATTTTCCAGTGCCCAACATCAGTGGCACGATTCATTCTAACCCCACTTAAATATTTCTTCTCAATTGGACAAAAGAAGTACCATTGCAGATCCCCTTTCACAATAGACTCATCTGGTAGAAGAACAAACAAACTTTAGTAAGAAAGCATAATGTGCTAATCAATAAAACAAAATAGAGTAATTTAATGAAATAAAAAGAAAAGACAAAAGAGTGTAAATATATATTTTTCCCATATACCTGCAAGTTTCCAAGGAGCAAACTTGTATACATCAACCTCTGCAATGAGTTCAATGGGGAATTTTTTCTTGGTAGCTTTCCACAATAGATAGTACACAACAAGCTGAACATCTGTGGGATGAAACCCAAACCCAGGACTGGGAAACAACTTTCTCCCCGACAAGCAATCCAAAAAGTACTCCCTCGGCTCCATAACTTTGAAAATCTAGTATACAATTTCCTCACGAGCAGTGAAGAATAATAACGTGTAATCTGCTCTTACTCAACAAAACCCAAACCCCTTTCCCCAATAACGCAATGTTTTCACAGGAACAAGAAATGAACTCTACCCTACAATGCGATGACACTTGAGTATAAAAAATCAAGTGCCGAACAGGACCTTCAATGAACACCAGAGCCTCCTCCGGTTTATGAAGCTAGAATCACACCGAATGATTGAAAAGTGTTTCTTGTTGAGATTAGAAATAGACATTTGGTGTGGAATAATTACCTGTTATCAACATTATTAATTGATTAGGCACACAATGACAAGAAACGCCCCCACAAATTCAGAAATAAAAAATAAAAACCCAAAACAGATACCAAGACTAAATGATAAGAAGATAAATCAATAACCAACCAATCAAATCTTGATTTAATTTGTTTCTTTTTTCAAGTAGAGAAACCCCCTGATAGGACGTTATTAACATCAAGAGGACATAAAATTATAAAGTAGAGTACAAAGTAGCCTAAACAAAACCTGAAAACTCCTGAATAACAATAAAAAATTAAGCTATAATCAAATTAAGTAATACGACTTTGACTAAAACAATCAAATCAGGGAGGAGTAAAATAAAAATCAGATAATGATTCATAGATATAAGACCCAAATCGCCCAGATTATAAACCAACCAATCAAATCTTCATTAATTTTGACCCTTTTTCAAGTAGAGAAACCCCCTGATAGGATTAAAATCAAAAGCTCATTAAATTATCAAGTAGATTATAAAGTTATCCTAAATAAAACACAAAACCCATCAGGAACAATCGGAAATTAAGCGAAAATTGAAATTAGTAAGTATATCTTTGACTAAAAAAATCAAAACAGGAATGAGGAAAACAAGAATCAGATAATAAGTCAGAGATATAAAACCCAAATTGCCCAACAAAAACAACGAAATTTCCCATTTTTTAATCAAATGAAAGCAAACCCAGATTAAAAATCAATCAGGATTGCCCAAATTTTGATCGCATAAACACAATAAACCTAAAAGCCCTAGAATATGAAACTAAGATCAAAAACCGAAAAACAAAAGGCAAATAATAGAAAGATTCAGAGAGAGAGAGAGAGAGAGAGTAGAAACAGTACCTGAACTTGAAGCGAGGGAGAGAGAGAGAGAGAGAGAGCGCCAGAGAGAAGGGTTTTGATATTACTTTACGAAATGCGAAATTGGGGATTGGAATTTTGTGTTGTTAAATAACGTCGTAGTAAGCTGTTGTAATTGTTTTGTAGTACTCAGTAAACTACAATTATATATAGAGACAGACAGTGGAGCGAGAGCGAGTTGAGCACACAACGTGTATCGTTTCTCCTTCAACCTTATTGGTCGGCTTGCCTCATTAAGCAGATTGTTCTTCTTTAAAATATATACATACATTATGTGACGTACTTCTCTCTTTTTTTTTTAAGTATTTATGACGTAAATATCTTCTGTTCACACTTCACACTACTTTTATTTATTTAGTTTTAGAACAAAACCTTGCTTCCATTCATGTACACATCCACTTTCAATTCAATCAGCATATTCTTCTCAAAAAAAAAAATTCAATCGGCATGTTATTGTTATTGTAAATATTTTATAGTAATAAAATTATCATATATTTTTATTTCGAGTCTTCTAGATGCTCAAATTGATTTTATCATCATCACAATAAGTTTACTAGACCATAATATCAAGCAATGAAGTCCTAATTCATCAAAAAAAAAAAAAAAAAAAAGGTAATATACAAATTGTTTGCAAACCGTCTCTTGCCTCTAGAAAATCATTATAAAAATTAATGTCCTACTTCTCGAATCATACGCCACAATGCATAGGCATATATATGTAGGCTCAAAACCATTTACCATAATGCAACAAAAATTGGTGCCCTTTCATCACTGCCCTGCCCACATGTTTACACGTTTTCACTTTGACATCCTCCTCTCTCTCTCTCTCTCCTAAGACTTACAACAATTTCAACGCAAATATATATATATATATATATATATATATATATATTCCCTATCAAACTTGCTTTTCCTTGATTGAACTCATTAATAAAGCAAATGCTTCTTTAATAAAGCAAATCCAACACCATGTTTGCAGAAATCAAGAGCAAAGCAAAAATAAATAATGGAGCTATTAAAGATAATCGATTGCGAACTGGCCTTGCTGCTCTTTCATCACTGCCAACAAGTTTACACATTTTCACTTTTGACACATCTTTATTTGTCTCTCCTCTCCTTGCTAATCACATTTCAAAATCTACAACAAAGCTGCCTACAATTTCAACACATATTCTCCCTCACCCCTTGCTTTTCATTGATTGAACTCATTAATGAATAGTTAAATGTTGTCCATAGCTTTATTCTTACTCTGAATAAATGAAATAAGTATAATGAAAGTTTGATGATGAGGATGAAGATGAAGATGAGGCTGAGGAGGGATTAAATTGATATATATATATATAAAGAAAGACTTGGACTCTACTAAGTTCTCCGACTTTCTTTACATAATAAATCTTCTTTTTTCAATACAAATATGCTAATTAAAGAGAAAAGTTTGATTTGTGAAGACAGCTTGACAATGTGTAATGCTAAAAGTATTTTTATGAATCTAAAACGTTAATTACTTGATTAAGTTATGATTTACTAGATTCTCAACCAAAAAAAAAAAAAAAGTATGTAGGCAAGAGATCTGATTGTGTACAAATTGTAAATGGTCAACATGTATTAAGATTAGTACCAGACCTATGGATGTGGCACCAAATACCTTTTTCTTCTTTCGTTTTTTTTTCTATCTATATATAAATAGCGCGAATACGTGTGCCTACAGTAGCTACAGTGTCTTTTGGCTTGTTCAACTGACACTGTAGCTATAGTTTTTTTTTTTTTTTCCAGTCAGTTTGTGCTTTTTTTTTTCTTTTAGATATTTATATGAGCTAGCATATATATTGTTATACTGAGACAATAAATTATACAATATTTTTATAATTATTGAGGTGTTAATTTTTATATGTCAAAATAAAATAATAAAATATGAGACTATGACCAACCACGGCTGAAAATTAATGTTTTGTGAAAATGTTGTAACACTTGTTGTAATCACAATATTTTTTACAATTGTTAAGATCTTAGTTTCTTATAAATCAAATAAAAAAATGCTAAGTCCACAACATTTTCACAAAAAATCATAAGTAAGCTACTGTGGGGACGATGGGCTTCTAGCAGAGATGGGCCGAAACAGGCGTTGGGCCAACAAGGATAATGGGCTCAGAGGTTCCTACCAATTTGTGCAGCGCGCCTACTGGCCCAAGCCGAGGACTGTGGGACGTCCGAGGATGGTTCACCTCGGAATATTATTGCCGAGGTGATTCTCAAAGCTCTGCCAACCAGGAGAACCTTCCGGGGAATCCCATTGGATGGGAACGATTCTGTGGAAACGTACACTAGAAGAAAGCCCCCAAAATATCAAGGAAGGCTGCCAACGCCGCATTGAATGCCCCACAGCTAATCCCCTGGCCGCATTGATGTGGAGGGGACATCTGAACAGTGGTAGATAGTCCCATCGTTTTTATGAAGCAGGTTCTGGAAAAAGTCGGGGGGACAAGTGTCCAAAGACAAAGGAGAAAATCCACACGTGGATGGCCAAGAAAGGTGGAAAGGAAGTATAAAAGGGGGAGAAGAAGGAGGAAAGGGGGGATCTTTTGGCGGAAAAAGAAAGAAAGAAAAAAGAGGGTCATGCTCGGACGTAAAACAAAAATAACACTTTAAGTCAAGAACCAGAACTTTATCATGATGGAGGATCTAGTCCTAACCAATTGTTAATCTAAATCATTCCTAGCCCAGTCCTTCTCAACCTACCCTCTACAAATTCATTGTTTAGGACCCCTTTTGGGTAAATCCAACCACCTTTGGGCCTTTACCACGAAATTGTGTCCCTACAGCTACTATTGATGGATAAAAAGTGATATTAGTCGTGGGTCCATTTTAAAATCAGCAACAACTTGCCATCTAGAATTTGTTATGAAAATTTAATGAAAATAGCATTTCTATAAAGTAAATAATAATATATCAGACTGAAACTTACCATGCCTGAAAATAAAGGTATTATGAAAATATTGTGATATTTTATTGTGTTCCTAGACTTTTTTTTTGTTTAGTCAAATTTAGTGAGCAAAAATTCATTGTTTCACGCACAATTTTCTTCTGTTAGTTTTTTGTTTGTTGTTCTTTTAATGCATAGTTTAAAGTGGTTGTCCCAATTAATAACTAATAATAATTTACCACCTATGATTCATTGTGAAAATGTTATGGATATAGCATTACTCTAAAATAAAATTATAAAAGATCATATCAGGACCCATCATAGCTAAAATAAAAGTATTGAAAAAATATCGAGACATTTATTGTGTTCCTAGCTTCTTCTTTTTTTAGCTAATTTGTTGAGCTAAAATTCATAGTTTTACAGATAGTTTTCTTGGGCTGACTTTTTTTTTAATTTTTTTAAACACATTGGTTAAAGTAAAAAACACATAGTTTTACTAACAAAAAAGAATTATAAAAAAAAAAAAATACTTTCTCCCTTTATATTTGAGGTAGTTTCATTCCCCAATTTTAAAGTTGAACAATTTCCTCTTTTATATTTTGTAGACAAGAATATAGTCCTTGCTGTTACTCTCTTAGTTAAACCTTAACAAAATCTTATGATTCTTAGAATATTTCATTATGCAATATCTAAAATGCCTCACAAAATTTTAATGTCCCAAATTTTTTTTTTCATGTATTTTGAGTTTTATGTCTTACTCGTATTAGAAAGTAAAAATGGTGATGTATGATATTTTATTTGTTACCTAAATAACACTAATTTATTAGTGGTTTAAATCTTCTAGATTTATAATTTTATCTTATAGAAACTTCAATGATATACGTCTTTTGTTATTTTGTTCTTTTTTTTTATTTGTTTTCTTTCTCAAAAAGGTGTTCATTAAAAATTAAGTAAGCTGCTCATAAAATAAAATGATAAAGAATGAAGTATGAATAACAAAATATTTATTGCAAATGGTTGTAAGTATTTAATTTGATGAAAAGTTTCAATTGTAGCATATGTCATCATTTATTACGAAAATTTAAATATTGTGGCAATGTTTTATCAAATCTTAGTTGTTTATTGTTGAAAGATGACTACATTTGTTATCATTCTTAGTAGAGTTTTTTTGTAAGTAGATATATTTTTTTTTTTAGTAAATAGGCACTACAAAATGAAAAAGTATTTAATATCAAATAATATCACGTCATCCTTATCTGTATCAAAATCTAATAAAAGAAAAATATGTGTGCAAAAATAACTACCCACTAACACATGTCTTTCAATTATTAGTGGGTTAGTTATTTTTTGCTAACATGTCTCACATTTATTGAATTTTGATACTGCTTAGTATCATTCGATACCAAATACCTTCTCCTAAAAAATTATCGTACTAAATAAATAGTCATATGTTAAGTAATTATTCTAAATTTAAATACATAATTTGATACTGCTTAAAAAAAATTTAAAAATTTTTTTAAATTTTCTCACTCAAGGGAAAGCACGCGCCTTGCACATGCAACCCTTACTACTTTCTAGTCATTTTGTGAACAATGCAATTTTCAATGTAAAAAATACGTTAGCATGCGTATAGGACGAAATTTGGCCCTCCATCATTCTTCTGTTTGATTTGCTCTTTACTGAATCCCCTACCTTGTTTTTCAAAGTTGATAATTTCTTTACAGGTAAAAATTAAAATTAAGACTGCTAGGAGGGGATCTAATTTTTGCAAATACCTAATGACAATCTAATTAATCCAATTTACTAGCGAAATTACCACATACTCTACACAAGATGCCAATCATGATTGCATTTTTGTTATTTTGTTTTATTGGTAAGTTATACTTGCACTGGATGAACACAAATAAGGGACGCGGTTGTGTCCAGTGAAACTGGCCACTGGACACAAGCCATGTCCCAAAAATAAAGGGCCAAAAGTTGCCTGAAATAATATAACAAGATCTTTACGGTTTGAAAATGCCATCAGGTAATAGTATAACCATTCAAAAGTTAATGCAATAAGCTGGAAATTATTAAAAAAAGAATACAACTCTATAAAACAATAATGAACTGGACCACATTTTTTGATACCATGAAAGTAATCATTATTAATTTTCAGAAAGAAATACTACTTCAGATTTCAGAAACAATCGAAATGAAACATTGATAACACAAGCTACACATATCAGTCACTTACATTAATTCATTCAATTTTTATTTTATTTCATCATCATCTTCTTGTCTTTTTCTTTTTCTCTCTTTTTGGTTTGGAAAGACCATTTGGTAGAAGCATCGTCCAAATATATATTCAGTCTCAAGATCCTCTAGGCTAAAAGCATCGTCCAAATATCGTCCAGATGAATTGCCCAGATCTCCCAAACCTTCATAAATTTCAGGTTCATCAGAAGGCAATTCAGCAAGTTCATTATGACTAACATTCTGCAAAATCATAAGATTCTACATCAGAAAAGATTAAAACTTCAAAAAACACTTGCTAGCAAAGCTATCAGGAAAATATGTTAAATGTAGCTATGCAAGTGATGGAAAAATATAAACTCACTAACTATGGTTACGCCATTTAGTTCAAACTACTTTTCTTTCACAAAATGATCATATACTTTCAGCGGGTAGAATATATATTCTCTCAAATTAAAGAATGCTTTGCAATCTAGATTCAAATTTTATAGTGGCAAATAGCACATGAAAATACCAAACAAAACTCCAGCACCCTACACGAAACAAGGGCTATGAAGTTAGATAAAAAGGGAAACCGAAGACTGTGAGCCGTTTTAACCCCACCAAGGATAGTTGGACTAAATTTAAACAGACTGGAAACAAAACAAGATATATGGAGTGGGGAAACTATTATATTAGCTTTAATGAATACACATGAGGAGATCATTACTACCAAGAAAGGATGGAGTCTTTTTTTTCAATTCAAGGAATTTTTGCAACATAACTTTTTTATTAAAATGCAGATTCAAAACCTGGATAACCAAGATTTGTTTCTTCATAAGCACAAAACGGAAAAGATATGAAACTTCCTGGTCAGTAATGGTTGATTATTTCAAAAGCTCACCTTAAACCCAGGCAGCGGATCACACACATCTGACACAGATATTTGCTGAGCAGCATCACAAGAACTCAACGGAGACTGCTCTGAATGAATGTTAGCATTGTATCCGGGATACTGGTCATTGGTTGAAACATGCTGAGATTCACCAGCTTCAGGAGGCAGTGGCTTTCTGAGATCCCCAATGTAAAGACAATTGTCTGGAGAACCAATGGAGAAATCGTATCCACCTTCACTTAGTCCAGCGGTGTTGACCAGATCTCCCGAGTCTTTGTTAATAGTAGATTCATCAACAGGCAGTGCTTCATCAGTTCCATCATGAATGGGATTCTGCAAATCGTAAACAAATCAACATCAGTAAATATTAAAACTTCAAAGAACATTTGCAAGCAAAAGAGTAGTATATCAATCAGAAAAAATATGTTAAATGCTAAGAGATGGTCCCCCTGATGCAAACAGTAAAGAGTTCGAGGAAAAACAAGATTAAATGCCAAAATATTCAAGAATTGTGGTCTAGTTTCAATGTGGGGCATTCTTGACACCTTTCATTGGCTACTTTAATTATTACTGAGTCTTGGTGCTAAGTCTCTTTGGGTAGAAAGTTGCTGGTTCAGTTTTAATAAGAGTGTGGTAATTCCACTCTTCCATTATATATGTAACTACGGTTTTGCTCAATATTTTCTAACATTACTTTGTAAACAGGGAAAAGAACGGAATGAAATAGAATGAAATTTGGATTGCCAAAATTAGAAAATTATAAATAAATGTATTACATTTTGGATCCAGATATCTTGATTTCACAAGTGAATTTTGGAAATGATGGAATATGACAGATACTTAATGTAACTACCACATCAAAAAAACATATCAATGTCAAAAGCTTGGAGCAAGTTCATAGTGTACGTTAGAAAATATTTCATACCAGAACACATTTGTGAGAAAAATGGGCAAAAGTGGTTACAAACCTTATTTTTCTTATCTTCATTTAAAACCACCAATGTTGAAAAAGTAACATCACCATCGTAATCTTGATTAAACTCCTTTGAAACAACATTAATACTGTGAACTGCTGGAAGCACCTCACGTTCAGATAGCACAGTTTCAGATAAATACGACTCAGAAGCTGTGCCATCACATTGGGAGGTGCCAGCAGCAAGTGAACTGCTATAGTTATTAGGCAGTACACAGGCTGGAGTAGGAAAACCAGAAGAGGCAACTTCTATGAAGCAGACTTCTTCATCATTATCCCAGTCTTCTTCCTTAAACGGTGCTCCGTATTGTGCATTATTTTTTGGGCCTGGGCCCTCCTTATGGAAAATCATACAAAGCACATGTCCATTCTGCAAGACAAAAGCATCAAGAGAATCAATTTGAATTCAATAACCAGAACACAATCAATCAGTTTTATACATGGAGCACAAACAGAAATAGAACTTGCCCAAAAGTGCTAGGTCATCACAATACAACCAATACATTTTACTCTGTCCCATTATATTTGTCCATCTTAGTAAACTCAAGCTTTTAAACAAACACAATTTATTTCTTTGTCATCTTTCTTTAGAAGGAAAGGGTAAGAAGGAAATCACTGCTATGTTTCTTGAACAAAAAAAAAAAAATCAAAACTACCATTATTTTGAAGGAGAGCACAACTTTCTAGTGGTAATTTTGGAAAGTCATTGCTGGAAGTGGGAAAATGGAATCTTTGCAAAATGGAAAAATGGACTAACTGCAAAACAAAATTTTGACATGTTCAACAGAACATAAAATTCAATCAACAAGAATATTTTTTAAGTAGAGATTATGGTTGTCATGTTGCAGTGTTATGTTTCTCAAGAATTTGCAATGTAAATGCCAGATGAGGTAGGGGAAAGACTATAGTATGTGTAATCAAAGGGGGGGATATATTTGGAACATTCAAACAAGTGATGATAATATTTTATTAAATTAAAAGTATAACTGACATGCTCATCAACTGAAGAAAAAAACTTCAGGCGCTGCTAACACCAAAGTATAGGTCCCTATAATTAATTTTTAAAATTTTCTCCCATAATTCAAACACAAAAGAAAATGTAACTCATAAAAATTCAAGCAGATGATTCAACAGACAAGTAAACCCTCTTAACATTCTCTAAAAAGTAACCAGGCCTGGTCGTGTCAATCCAGGTAACAAACTTTAAATTGTGAGCACAGATGGTTATAAAAATGAGGAAAGTCTGGATCAAAAGGCAAGTAATGCATTAGTCAATCAAGAGGCACATGCATTATAATTTCAGAACCTCTAGTGGAGGAGAATGGATATAAGAGTATCATACAACAGAATGACAAATAACCAAGCATTACCTGAGCAACTCCTCTCTCAGCCAGGTACTTATTATCAAGTCTGTACTCATGTATAACCCAATCCGTTCGTTTCCCTGGTGCTTTCCCCATGTGAAAAATCAAAGTTTTTATTGAACCAACCAATGTGTTATCGTAATGAACAGGTCTTTCATTTCCAGTGATTTTCCAGTGCCCAACATCAGTTGCACGATTCATTCTAACTCCAGCTGAATATTTCTTCTCAATTGGGCAAAGGAAGTACCATTTTAGATCCCCTTTCACAATAGATTTATCTGGCAAAGGAACAAACACACTATAGTAAGAATCAAATATAGAGAGCACGATATACTAATCAATAAAAAAAACAGTGTAACTAACTGAAAAATAAAATATAAAACAAAGAAGTGTTTTAAATGAGAACTTTCACAAGTACCTGGAAGGTCCCAAGGGGAAACCTTGTATACATCAACTTCTGCAATGACTTCAACGGGGCACTTTATCCCCATAACTTTCCTCAATAGAAAGAACATAACTAGCTCAACATCTGTGGGATTAAACCGAACCCCCGGAAAGGGAAACAACTCCTTCCCCATCAAGTAATCCAAGCCAGACTTCCCCGATTCCATAACTTTGATTCCCAGTATACAATTTCCTTACAAGCAGTGAAGAATAATAATGTGTAACCCGCTGTACGTTAATCAACAAAAAACAAAACGTCTGCAATAACTCTACTGTGCAATACAATGCAAAGAGAATGACAAAAGAGAACAGTCAAGTCCAATGCCAAAACAAAAACTTCCAAGAACACCAGAGCCTTCCTCGGTTCATGAAATTAAAATCACACCAAATGATTGATGACTGCTTCTTGTTGAGATTAAGCGACATCTGGTGCGCAAGATATTCCTGTAATCAACATTATTAGGCACACACAATGATATGAAACACTCACAGCAATAACACAGACTAAATTATAAGAACAGAAATCAACAATCAACCGATCAAATCTTCATCTATTTATTTTTCTTTTTTCAAGTAAAGAAAGAAACCCCCTAAATCGATTTTACATTAAAAGGACATAATATTATAGAGAAGCCTAAACAAAACCTAAAACCCAGAATAAGTGAAAATTGAAACAACTAATAGATGTTTGACGAAATCAAAACAGACCCAGATAATTTTTTGATAAAAAAAACAGACCCAGATAACTTTTTTGATAAATAAAACGGATAAACCAGATAATTACTCATAGAAACAGCCCAAATCGCCCACAATAAGAACCAAAAAGAGTAACAAGCAACAAATTTCCATTTTTTATTAAAATAAAAACAAACCCAGATTATAAAACAATAAATAAAAAAAACCCCTAATTTTGATCACATAAACGCGATAAGCGTAAACACAAGAAGGGAGAAAAACCCTAGAATTTGAAACAAGATTATAATCAAAAGAGTTAAAAAGTGAAATTAAAAACCTAAAAACAAATTCAAATAATAGAAAACATTCAGAGAGAGACCATACCTGAAGCTCAGAGAGAGAGGGGGGGAAAGAGACCGAGAGAGAAAGCATGTGAGTAAGGTAACACAGTTGTTTAAATAGCAGTAGTAGCAAAAGAGTCGAGGATTGAGTAAGCGTGTTTAGTTTTTCCTTAAACCTTATTGGTCAGGAAGCTTCACTGGCAATCCAAGGCTTCTGATTGGTCTGCTTACCACATTAATGGTCAGGTTGATGACTAGATTCTGTCTGCACTTATGACGTACTAGTACATTTCTTTTCTTTTTTTTTTCTTTTTTTTTTTTTTTGGAGTGAAACGTACTAATACATTTTTTTTTTTTTTTGGTTAAGAAAAAGAGGGGTTCACTAGGTTACGTTAGCCCCCGGACAGGGCGCCAGATTTTTGGCCTGTGTGAGAGTCACCTCATATTTGCGAGTACACCCCTCACCAAGGATGCCCACTAACGGACTCCTGTGGTCAGCGGGATTCGAACCTCAGCTGTCTAGGCCACAAACTGAATCCTTGACCGCTTAGCCAAGCCCCCGTTGGCAAAACGTACTAATACATTTCAGATGCATAAATGGTGCCCACTTCACTTCACACCAATATAGTTATACAGTAGGTTTTAGAATCCAAGGCTTCTGATTGGTCTGCTTACCACATTAATGGTCAGGTTGATGACTAGATTCTGTCTGCACTTATGACGTACTAGTACTTTTCTTTTCTTTTCTTTTCTTTTTTTTTTTTTTTTTTTTTTTTTTGGAGTGAAACGTACTAATACATTTCTGATACATAAATGGTGCCCACTTCACTTCACACCAATATAGTTATACGATAGGTTTTAGCAAGCTCAATTAGTCAAGTTTTTTATAATTGAATAATAGATTTTGAGTTTAATTTCTGTCTATACTAAAAATTAATTGATATTTTAATCTGATGATAAAGAGTTAATATAAATACTTTTCAACTGTTGTTTTGGCCATGTCTCACATGAATTAGGTAGAGTAGTGCCATTGCCTCTCAAGATAGAATGGAAAGGTTCCACGGTTGTTATCATACCTCCTAAATTAAAAATTGTATAATGGAATTGCTACTTATTTAATTGAAAAAATAAGAAGACCAAATTGAAAAGTATATCATTTATTGATGAATTGAAAAAGATATATGTCTTTAATAATAATAATAATAATAAGGCGTAAAACTCATTTTCGTCCCTACATTTTCACGCGATTCTCACTTTGGTCCTTAATTTTTTTTTCCACCGCTTTTAGTCCATGTCCCGGAAAACGCGTCACGTTTTAGCCTTTTCCGTTAGTGCCTTAACGGCAGAGTTCTACGTGGCAGACGAAATTATTAAAATAATAATAATAAATTTATTTTGGCATTAAAAAATGCCACTTCAGCATTTAAATTAAAAAAAATTAATTTATTAATTTTAACTAAATAAAAAAATTAAAAACAAAAATAAAAACAAAAAATTACATTTATTGAGATCTAAGTATGTCTTGAACAAGAACACAAACCCACATTTAAGAACACAAAATTAAAATCCAAAAATCACAAACCCAGAAACACAAACACAAACCCAGCAACTTCCTTGCCAACCAAACACAAACCCAACAATTGATTTTTCTTGTCAACCAAACACAAACCCAAAAATACAAACACAAACCCAGCAATCCATCTTCAGAAAACCCAAACCCAAACACATACCCAAATCCAAACAAGTAAAACCCAGATGAAAAAAAGAAGAAGAAAAGTCATAAAACTCAACACAAACACAAACACAAACACACACACACACACACATACACACACACTCTCTCTCTCTATCTCTCTCTCTCTCTCTCTCTCTCTCTCTCTCTCCAGATCTAAAATCGTTGATTTCTCTGAGTCTTATTTGGGTTCTTGAGGACTAATTTTATCATCAACAACAAATGGCGGTGACACCTTCGGCTCGCGAAGAGAACGTGTCTCGACAGCGGTGGAGAGCGAGGAGCGCAACCTTCTCTCTGTGGCGTACAAGAACGTGATCGGCGCTTGGCGATGAACCAAGCATTGCGGACCGAGGCTATGGTGCAGACCGTGAAGAAGGCGGAAGCTGATTCAAACAAGAAGGTGGAAACCGATTCGAACAAGAAGGCGGAAACCGATTCGAACAAGAAGGCGGCTCTGGTTGTGAATGCGAAGAAGCTTGACTAGGCGGCTGAGCTGGCGGCGCTGGACCAGGTCTCGACGGAGGTGAAGCAGCTGATACAGAAGGCGGCTCCAGTTTCATGACTTTTCTTCTTCTTTTTTTCATCTGGGTTTCACTTGTTTGGATTTGGGTTTGTGTTTGGATTTGGGTTTTTTGTGTTTTCTGAAGTTGGATTGCAGGTTTTCTGAAGATGGATTACTGGGTTTGTGTTTGTATTTTTGGGTTTGTGTTTGTTGTTTATGTTTGGTTGACAAGAAAAATCAATTGCTGGGTTAGTGTTTGGTTGACAAGGAAGTTGCTGGGTTTGTGTTTGTGTTTCTGGGTTTGTGTTTGTTGTTTGTGTTTGGTTGACAAGAAAAATCAATTGCTGGATTTGTGTTTAGTTGATAAGGAAGTTGCTGGGTTTGTGTTTGTGTTTCTGGGTTTGTGATTTTTGGATTTTAATTTTGTGTTCTTAGATTTGGGTTTGTGTTTTTGTTCAAGACATACTTAGATCTCAATTAATGTAATTTTTTTTTTTTCTGTTTTCAATTTTTTTATTTAGTTAAAATTAATAAATTAATTTTTTTAATTTAAATGCTGACATGACATTTTTTAATGCCAAAATAAATTTTTTATTATTATTTTAATAATTCCATTTGCCACGTAGGACTCTACCGTTAGGGCACTGACAGAAAGGACTAAAACGAGACGTGTTTTCCAAGACAGGGACTAAAAGCGGTGAAAAAAAAAGTTAGGGGCCAAAGTGAGAATCGCGTGAAAATGTAGAGACGAAAATGGGTTTTACGCCTAATAATAATAAATTACATCGTTTTAATCCTAGATACAATTTACAACAAAAGTAATGTGGTGGTAAAAAATTCTTCGGCCTAACCAGAAGATTAATCTGGAAATTCTAACCGACACCACAAATTTATAAAACAAAAGGGTAATCCACAATGGGAAGATTGAACAAGTAAAATCAAGAATTTGAATGAACATTGTTAGATTTAAAGACACAATTACACTTTTGCTGAGATTATAGGCAAGCTTTTATAAGAAAAAACACTCTTATATGACTTATACACTTTCTTTCTTAATTTTCCAATTCCATTCTACATGTAGGGAAAGACCCTATTTATGCTTTTAGTTCACCCTTATCCAAATAGTGGATTACCATGTTGGATGTCAGAAGATGCTTGTCTCATCAAGCATCTCTTCCTTCCTTTTTTTGATGATGAAAGGGGACTTTTGGGGTGTAAAGTAATGTTTAGGCTGGTCATTCACCATTTACTGCTGCTTGTATTAGGTAGGAACACCTAATTAATGCGGATGTGATTATTGCTTCAGTTGCATGCCACCTTTCTTGGATCATTGGCTTGTTTTTCTAGGTAAAACCTTCTTCCTCGATTGCCTTATCGTTCATCAATCCTTAGGTTAGACGTTACCACAACAACCCAAATCTCATTGGCTTTGCTTGGCAAGAGGATCCTAACTTGTTTGGCCTTTTGCCTTTATTTATGCTTTAGGTCTTTTCCTTGTGATTTGGGCTAGGCCTGGCTCATTGAATCGTCGTTCTAACCTAACTCCTTTGGCCTCTAAAACTTTTCAGGGGATCACCCTTTAGATGTAAAAAAACTTTGATTCCTAGTTACAATCTAAAAGATAAAATTAAAATTATAGAATTAATCTATTAACCCTTGATCTAAGTTCGAATACTAAGTTACAGGATTAGGAGGATGTTTGATACCCAACATGCCTAGTAAAACCAATCTTCTAAACTATAGTGGCCAATGACCATATCACATCATTCAAGAGTTTATATCATCTAAAATATGTGAATACAAAGAGAAAACATCAAAGAGCATGATAAAATCCTATTCTAGGCATGTATATATTGGATATTGAAAGAGATGGTGAATGTATGTCTGATGTGTGAAAAAACACTAATTTAAGAGCATGTGAATATGTTAGTTGCAATTGAAAAACCATATTCTAAGAGCATGTGAACATGTTAATTGAAATTGAAAACCTAAACATGCAAAAACTAACAACTAAATCTAACATGCTAATCAAACAAGAGAATGTAAAAAACCTAGAAACTAAACTATTTGAATCTAAATAACTAAGATATAAATATAAAGAGGAGGTTTAGAAACCTTACTTGAATGTACAACATTCCAAAGCAGTTCAATTTGAAATTTCTAATGTTTCAGAGGGATTTGGTGTCTTTTTGGACTTAGGGTGGAGGAGGATATTTATATTAGGAATGAAGGAACTAGGGTTATGTCTCTAGGCAATGTGGGACTCAGGAAAAATTGTGTTTTTTGAGCAAAAAATGTAGGCATCAAGGTCAATTTGTGTGGGGAGCAAGACGAACTAAAAAAGGAAGAAAATATGGAGATTATGACCCAAGTGGTAATCGACACTTTGTCCCGGATCCTCTAGATAATTTCCTATTTCATTTCATCTATTTTTGTTTTAAATTCAAACCTAATTTCCTCCAAATTTTAACTTTCTTTCATGATTTTCTTGGCCCTCAAGGTGAGCAAATTAATTCAAAAAAAAATTAATTAATTAATTACTTGTCAAATAAATTAATTTCTCGCTATTTTGTCAAGAATCAATAAATGCTTCAACTTGAATTAAATTTGGTGCATGCAATCTCACCATAAATCCTACCCTTAGCCAATAGGATCATTGCACATCATTTAATTTAAATTGGACTAAAAATAGGCCAATCAAAATTAAGAGACCATAGTCGCCTATGGTCAAAATTTGATTCATGCAAGTGCACCTTACCATTAAAACTTGTTTCTTTGATATTTTTTAATATGGTGGTCCAATTAATGCTCATAAACGGTCATTTTGATCATCAAGACCTCAAGATGTATTTCATGAAAATTATTTGGAGATTCGAACAAACAAAATTACATTCTTGCTTTGGAGACGTGAGATAATGATTATATGCCAATGCAATGCAAGTGAGGTTAAATGAGAGTTGCAAAATAAAGTGTCTACAACCTTATATCATATAAATAATAAAAATAATTATAGAATATATAGTTTCATATACAATCACAATAATTATATGTATTCTACCATGTGCGCTTTCTTTGAGAATTTTTTCATTTTATGTTCATCTCATTTTTAAATTAGTGCAATGTGTCACTCTTCCTTGAAAGACAAATAGATTCTATTCATTTAACCAATCACCTTAGCAAAAGTTATAAAGGATTGATTATGTTTACCTTCCACCTAAGTAAATTTTTAAATGAATGAATATATATATATATATATATATTTTTGTATTCAACAATAAATTATTTTATTTTCTTACAATTTAAATTTTAATAAAGCTTTTGGCAACCTCTTTATATATATATATATATATATATATATAAAACAAATCAAGATAAACAATAGTATTATCACCATATATGGCTTGCCAACATGTAAATGGCAAGTATGTAAACTAATTTGACTTATAAATCTTTAAAATAAAAGGTGTTCAGTATATGTTATTCCGCATTCCCAACTAATAATTTTTGTTCTGCATGTTTTATTCCAAACTACAATATCCTATCCATGTGAAGTACGCCTTGAGAATGTAATAAAATAAGTTTTATTTCATTCATATTTTGGGTAGAAATATATATATATATATATATATATATATATTTTTAATTTTCTTTAAAAAAGTATGGCATTGTGTCTCATTTAGAACAACATTAAGGAATTAATGAGTAATTTTTATACAAACGTTTAGAAATGGAGTGTCATTTCATAGGTTTTAGTAAGCTTAATTGATAAAGTCTCTTATTGTTAAAGAATAAATATGCAGTTTGAACCCCACATGCACCAAAAATTGATTAGTATCTTAGTTTGATGATTAAGAACTGTGTTGTGGATGCTTAAAAATTTTAAAAATATTTCTTGGTTTGGTTGCACATTGGGTCATTGGCGATGTGACTCGTGTGCTTGTGTTTTTAGGGTGAGGTGTGTGTATGTGAGTCCCTTTTTCTTATTTTTATTTTAGGAGTTATCACCAATTATTGGTTTTGTATCAAGTGTGATTGGTCACCAAAGGGTCTAAATTCATTTTAGGTTTACTAATTAACTAAATCAAATTTTAAGGGTTCATTAATTGAGGCAAACCAAAAGGTCTTGAACCAAATATCATGGACTCGGAAGTTTGGTTACGTGTAGGGAAGGTGTTAGGCACCCTGTCGATACCATATTTTATCCAGCCCCGATTCACATGTCAAAACAAAGATAAATAAAAAATAAATAAATTTTTTTGAAAAAGGTGCAAAATCATGAATTTCAAGACCAAAACGGGTAAAAATAAACACAACATGATTGAGTGGAAGATCAAAAAATCACAACCTTAGGAATAGTCATCTTACAGCAATTACGACCAAAACCCTAACTAGGTATGGTCAAAAAGTTGATTTTTTGATCCAACCGTTAGATCGTGTTGAATTTTAAACCGTCTCATGGGGCATATTTTTTCCTTTGAAAAGATAGTTTACCGGCCAAAATTGGAGTTCAAACAAATAAGATATCACCAAAATACCGAAAACCCTAATAAAATCTTCACTGTTTTTTCAAGAAAACTGGCAGTTTTTTACATGAGTTCGTGTAGTAATCTTTACCTATTGGGCAAGAACTAGAATGATCAGGCTGGACCATCTTAAAGAATAAGGTCTTAGCTAATTTTCATTAAAAGGGCTTGAAGATATCTGTTTTGGATTGGAAGATATGAATTTTTCAAGAAAAAACATCCAGAATTTTTCAGCTTTGCATCACCTTCCTTTCCAACGCGATATCTCGACAACCATAACTCCAAATCAAGCAAGGCCAGGACCGTTGGAAACTAGACATCCAGAAATTTCCATGTACATAAAATTTAAAGAAAACAGAGCTCAGAAAAGCCACCAAACAGCTGTGTGAAAATTGGGCTAGAAATTTAAAAAAATAATAATAAAAAAAAGGACGAAAAATGGTTGATGAAGTGGCAAAAGTGGGAGGCTAGCATTGGTGTATTAGGATACACCAAATTACCAATGCTAGTCGTCCCTTGCTATGGGCGGCTAGCATTAGTATATCCTGACATACTAATGCTACCCTCCTATTTTCCACATTTCCCTATAAATACCACTCTCCCCCACCCCCCCCCCCCCTAAATTTTTGAGAAAAATCATGAAGGAAAAAAGGAGAACAAGTGTGGAAAAAATAGAGAAATAGAGAGAAAAAGTCAGAAAAAGTGAGGAAATTCTGAAAAAAAAAAAAAAAAAAGCCTTAGAATTTTTTTTTTAAATCTCCCTCCCTCTCTCTCTCTCTTTCTCTCTCTCTAGGAAACCCTAGACAAAAAAAAAAAAAAAAAGCCTCATCCTTTTCTATTGTAATTTTTGTGGGTAAAGCTATAGGGATGGGTTGGTTTCTTAATAACTAAACCCATCCCACCCCTTTATTATCTTGTAAACATCATTTCCTTTTATATACAAATGATTTCTTTCACTTTGCTTGTTGTTCATAGTTGCTTTATTTTTACTATGTTCTTGTACATATTGTGTATATATCTATCTCTTTATTTCAATGTTCTTATTATTGTTGTTGGTTTATATACTTGTGTTTGTATCCCTAGATGGGTATTGGACCATCTTGTAGGCTATGTATGGGAAATACCATTAGGGGGAAGAAATCTCATCCCACCTAGGCATCTGGGGATGTTATTATTGTTGCCTTTTAATTTATGTCATCCCATTTATTTTTAAGCAATCCCCATCCCCTTTTATTTTATATCATCCCATTTACTTTCAAACAATCCCCATCCCCTTTTATTTTATGATATCCCATTTAATTTCTTGCACGGGTCTCCCCCTTTTATTTTATTGCACTTATATTTATATGTATATATATACTATATCTAGACACCTAAAAAAAAAGATTTTCTACTATCTCTCTTAAATTTGTTTTAAACCTCTATTAGAGCACAATATGGGTATGTCTCATAAGAATAGTGATGGCTTAGAACTCCTATTTCTTTATGTTGAAGAATCCATAAAACATGAAAGAGATTAAAATTTATTTAAGAAGAAACCAAAAAAACTTTTTTAATCAATCTTTACAATATTCCAAGCTCTTTACTTTTATGTCATTTATATTACAGGCTCTTTGCTTCTATGTCATTTAAGTTTCAAGTTCTTTACTTTTATGTCATTTGAATTTTATACAACAAAAACTCGAAATTGAAATATTTAATTGATGAAATAGATATTGATTTTTGATTTTGTTGAAATTTTGCAAGTATGGAAGATATAATAAGAAAATATAATCTAATTGTGGATTTATCAAAATTTACATCTAATAAAAAAAAATATTAAGTGGAGTTGTAGTCTTAGTCTACAATCAAGTTTGATGTCAAAGTTTGTCCAAAGTTTAATTATGTTAGGCATAAAAAATTTTAGAGTGGTTACAAACTTTTTTTAAAGGTAAAAAAATTATAAAATTTCTAAAATTTATATATAATTATTGTTTTCCCAGGTCAAGGTGGTCTTATGACCACCCTGGCTTCAATGTAGAGCCATCTTTGATAAACATAAATAATCATAGAGTGGAATTTATAAGTTGAAATTCTATCTTTTATATATATAAAGGGGTGTCATATCAATCTCAAAGAAAGTTGGCATATTTTAGCATGTGAGAAATTTAGAAAATAATAATAATAATAATTGTAGGGGGCAAAAGTCCAATTTTAGATATTGGGCCGTGGGTCCATCCGAGGAGCTGTGTCTATCCGAGGACGGTAAGCTACCAGAATGATTCGTTGTGACGATCCTCGTAAGGATGTGGCCAACATATGAACTGAGAGGAATTGTCCAAGGAGAACTACCTCTTCGAATAATCAAAGAGGAAGCTAACTTGCACACCCTAGCACATAATAAGATATTTTTTAGGATACTTCTGGTATATGAACATCCAACGAGCATATAGGACAGGTGGAGGCTATCTGATACTATAAGAAAAGCTGCTACCACCGCATTAATGACTCTGCAGCTAACCCTCTGGCCGCATTAATGAGGAAAGGATGTCTGAACAGTGACTCTCAATCTTTACAGCTACCGTGTAAAGACTTTAAGGGAAGTTTGATGGGACAAGTATCAAGGAAAAATCACCTAACTGGCACGTGGGAGAAACTGGTATATAAATGGAGCTAGGGGCAAGGAACACTAGAGGGAAAGAAAGAGAAGAAGCAACCAACAGAGAGAGAGAGAGAGAAAGAAATTTATAAACACTAAGATAACTGTAAAAACATTTTTCCTTGGACTAAGCCGAGGACAACTTTATACAATTTCAGCACTTTGTTTTTGTTGATCTGCTTATAACCATACTTGGGCCGCTAATAATCTCACTTCGTGCCCGGTTTATTTAACCCACTCTCTATAAACTCATTGCAAGGATGCTATTCATGTTCTGGGCCTAAGTTCATCTCGCTTATAGGCCCATCTTGCAAAATTGTGTCCTTACAATTGGCTCCGTCTGTGGGGATAATTGGTACATTGGTGAGTTAAGGTTTGAACCATGGTTGGACCAGGTCCTAACAGAATGGAGTCTGATGGCTCGCAATAGCTTGATCATTTTGTACACCTTGAACGAGAAAGGGACCGTGAAGGAAGCGTGCATACCATACACACTGGGAGGAGTCGATGTCGAAATGATAAAGACGAGTCTCATAAAGACACTACGAGGAACATGCAACGTAAGATTGATCGTCTAAAAGAGAAGCTGCGCTTTACTCGAAGGAGGCGTAGTCCATCCAGTAGTCCGTCCATCACTGATAATTCTTCTGATGATGATGAGGATGGTAATTATAAACGTCGGTCACGAACACCTCCTAATGAATCTTTCTCCCATGAGGAAGAACATCGCTATGATCGCAGGGGTAGAAACGCGTCCTCCAAAGTTGTAGGGAATGATGCAATGAATAGGGCACTCAACCAGATTTCCAAGTCACCCTTCACACGCAGATTCGAAGGAGGAAAGCTTCCTTGGCATTTTACTCAGCCCACTTTCACTGCGTACAACGGATGGACTGATCCTATAGAGCACGTGAGTCATTTCAATCAAAGGATGGCTGTCCACTCTAGGAATGAGACTCTTATGTGCAAGGTGTTCTCCTCTAGTTTGGGGCCGGTAGCCATGAGATGGTTTGATGGCCTGGCGGCCAATTCTATTGGATCCTTTCGGGCACTCGCTAAAGCCTTTTGCTTTCAATTTGTTACGAACACTAAAGTTCCTCGGTCATTAGATTCTTTGTTGTCCATGTCTGTACGAGAGGGGGAGATGTTGAAAACGAACTCGGATAGGTACTGGAAGATGTTTAATGAGATTGAAGGGAGTTTCGATGATGTGGCTGTGAGAACTTTCAAGGTCGGCTTGCCAGCCGAGCATGATCTGAGGAAATCGCTGACCAAGAAGCCAGTGAGAAGCGTGCGGCGACTAATGGACCGTATTGATGAGTATAAGCGATTCGAGGAGGATCAGTTGCTTGGGAAAGGAAAAGTCAAGGTTATCCCTCAGGAGAGAAAGGATTTCAGGTCGGACCAGTACAGCAACAGCAAGCCGCGGAGGGACTATAGTGTGCAGTCGGGGTCCACTGCGTCGCAGGCAGTCCACGCAGTGTTCTGGGAACCAATCCACCAGATCCTGGACAAGATTCAGAATGAGCCATATTTTAGGTGGCCAAACAAGATGGGAGGAGACCCCACGAAGCGCAATCAAAGCCTTCACTGTCAATACCATCAGAAACGGAGGCATACTACAGAGGATTGCAGAATTTTAAAGAGCCATTTAGAACAGCTTGTGAGGGAAGGAAAGCTGCAGCAGTTTGTACATCGGCCTAATGATCAGGGAGACCACAACAGGCCAGGAGCTTCAGGGACTGCCTCATCAAGGCCCCCGTTGGGCACGATTAATGTTATCTTTGTAGCACCCATTTCTAGTGCGATTGCCGAGGACACGACTCATGAGTCAAAACGAGCCAAGGTAGAGGTCCGACTTGTCTTAAGCTTCTCGGACGAAGATAAGCAGGGGACTATACAGTCTCATGACAACGCTCTGGTCATTACCCTTAGAATAGGGGGGTACGACGTGAAGGGGTGATGGTTGACCAGGGGAGTGGAGCTAAAATCATGTATCCGGATTTGTACAGAGGATTGGGTTTAAGACCAGAAGATCTAACATCATACGATTTACCTCTGGTTAGCTTTAATGGAAAAACCGTCATCCCTAAGGGACAGATCAGACTACCCATACAAGCCGTCCGAGGTGGTTGAGGTGGACTTCATCGTGGTGGATGCATATTCTCCCTACACGGCCATCGTTGCCAGACCTTGGTTTCATGCCCTGGTGGCCGTTTCGTCAACTTTACATTTGAAGGTGACATTTCCATCTGGAGGACAGGTCGAGGAAATTGTAGGAAGCCAATCTGTGGCGAGACAATGCCTTATATCGGCCATCATGCATCAGCCTGCTGCCAAGCCTACGTCCTCTGTTGATAGAAGCCCATAGCAATCAAGAATGCCGGTTCCACCTACTATTGTGGAATTGGACGAGGAGAAATGTGAGAAATTGGAGAAAGTTGTCATTGACAGAGACCCCGAAAGGTTCTTCCAAATCGGGGCTCAATTGCCTCTTCGGGATAAGGAAGAGCTGTTGGCACTCCTTAGAAGAAACATTGACGTGTTTGCCTGGAATTCTTATAAGGCCCTAAGAGTAGATCCAGAGTTCATCTGCCATCACCGAAATGTAAGTCCAGCTGCATTTCCCAAGAAGCAGCCACCTCGGCGTTCATCTAAGGAGCATTCCAACGCTGTTAGGGAGGAGGTGAACAAACTTAAGCAAGTAGGGGCTATTAAGGAGGTTTTCTATCCAGAATGGCTAGCCAATACTGTGGTGGTAAAGAAGAAAAACGGAAAATGGCGTGCATGCATGGATTTTACAATTGTGGGGCATCCGCGAATGAGTTTCTTGGACGCCTTTCAAGGGTACTACCAGATTCCCTTAGCTCTGGATGATCAAGAGAAGACAGCCTTCGTTACCCCCGTCGGGAACTATCACTATAAGGTGATGCCATTCGGTCTGAAGAATACAGGCTCCACCTATCAAAGAATGATGACAAAAATGTTCGAGCCGCAGCTGGGAAAATGCATTGAGATTTACGTAGACGACATGGTGGTCAAGAATAAGTTGGAATCTGAGCATGTCGGCGACCTCAGAAATATCTTTGAAATCTTAAGGAAACACAGGCTGCGACTCAATGCTTCAAAGTGCTCTTTTGGCGTTGGGTCACAAAAATTTTTGGGCTATATGGTCACCCATCGCGGAATTGAGGTTAACCCAGACCAGATCGATCCATAATCTGCAGCCGCCTCGGAATCCTAAAGAAGTTCAGAAGTTGACTGGGATGACTGCTGCTCTCAACCAATTCATCTCTAGGTCGGTAGAAAGATGTCGGCATTTTTTCCAGTTGTTGAACAAGTGGAAGGGGTTTGAATGGACTGAAGAATGTGTTCTGGCTTTCCAACAGCTAAAAGAATATTTATCTCGACCCCCTATTATGTCCAGCCCCATAACGGACGAGGTTCTGCTCGCCTATATCGCTGTAGCCACCCATGCAGTGAGTCTGGTACTTATACGGGTCGATGATGGCATTCAGAAACCTGTTTACTACTTGAGTAAATCCCTTCATGAGGCCGAGGTCCGCTACTTGCCATTAGAGAATGCCATCTTTGCAGTGGTTCATGCCATACGCAAACTTCCTCACTACTTTCAATCGCATACGGTTGTGGTCCTTACCCAACTCCCACTTAGATCGCTACTTTGGAGTGCAGATTATACGGGAAAAATTGCAAAATGGGGTACGATCCTAGGGGCTTTTGATATAAAGTACATGCCTCACACCTCTGTCAAGGGGCAAATCCTGGCTGATCTGGTAGTCGAATTCACCAAGCCTTTGTTAAAAGAAAATGCCGAGATGATGCACATGGATGAAAATACAGTTGGCTCAGTCTCTGTACAAGGACCCCCATCCTGGAAGTTGTATGCGGATGGTGCAGCCAATCAGAGAGGCTCGGGAGTGGGATTAGTTTTGGTATCTCTAGAGAATGTTGTTATCGAAAAATCTCTCAGACTAAACTTCTTGGCTACCAATAATGAAGCTAAGTACGAAGCGTTATTGGTCGGAATGGCCATGGTTAGAAGAATGGGTGGAAATACCGTGGAAGTGTTCTCGGATTCAGCACTAGTCGTCGGCCAAGTCAGAGGAGAGCTAGAAGCGCGAGACGAGAGGATGCAAAGGTATTTGAGACATGTCAAGCAGCTGCAGTCACAGTTCAGATCATTTAGTTTACAACATATCTTTCTGAGTGGGAATACACATGCGGACTCCTTAGCCACTTTTGCAACCTCCTCGGCTCAAGGACTGCCTCGGCTTATCTTAGTTGAAGATATACATAAGCATGCCGAAGAGGAAGAAGGGCTTAGCATCTATCAAGTTAGAGTGGGACCGAGCTGGATGGACCCTATGGTAACATATCTCAAAGATGATGTCCTACCACAAGACAAGGCTAAAGCAGACAATGTGCAGAGGAAGGCTCCGCGGTTCTGGTTGTCAGAAGACAATAAGCTATACAAACGCTCTTTCTCTAGGCCCTACTTGTTGTGCGTACACCTTGAGGCCACCGAGTTGCTCCTTGAGGAACTGCACGAAGGAATTTGTGGGAGCCACACGAGAGGCAGGTCTCTAGCTCACAGAGCCCTAACTCAGGGATACTGGTGGCAAAAAATGCAAAGGGAATCACAGGAGTACGTGAGGAAGTGTGATCAATGCTAGAGGTTTGCACTGAATATCCATCAACCAGGGGGAGTTCTTAATCCTCTATCCAGCCCATAGCCTTTTGCTCAGTGGGGCTTGGACATTGTAGGTTCTTTCCCTAAGGGAATTGGGAGTAAAAAATACCTGATCGTTGGCACAGACTATTTCACCAAGTGGGTTGAAGCCGAGCCATTGGCGAATATCAGAGATGTAGACGTCCAGAAGTTTATATGGAAGAATATTGTCACTCGGTTTGGAGTACCACACATACTCATCTCGGACAATGGTCTTCAATTTGATAGTAAAGCATTCAGGAGATACTGCTGTGGGTTAGGCATCACTAATAGGTACTCCACCCCTGCATATCCACAGGGGAACGGCCAGGCTGAAGCCATTAACAAGGTCATAATGAGCGGTTTAAAGAAGAGGTTGGATGATGCTAAGGGAAAGTGGGTAGAAGAACTGCCACAAGTTCTTTGGACATATCAGACAACTTCACGTCGGTCTACAGGAGAGACCCCATTTTCGATGACATACGGGACAGAGGCTATTATTCTCCTAGAAACGGGATTCCCAACGATGAGAACGAGCTCTTTCATCCCGGCCGACAATGACAGACTGTTAGAAAGAAGCTTGGATCTGATTGCCGAACGGAGGGAGAATGCCATGGTTCAATTGGCCTACTATCAACATAAGCTCAAGCAGAGGTATGACACCAATGTCAAGTTGAGATCGCTTGTGCCGGGAGACTTGGTTTTGCGAATGGGTGCTGCAAAGAACCCAGCTTGGGGGAAACTTGAGCCTAACTAGGAAGGGCCATATCGCATCCTTTCAATAGCTGGAATAGGTGCGCTTTATTTAGAGGATTTAGATGAACGAGCTATACCTCATCCCTGGAATGTAAATAACCTAAAAAGGTATTACTATTAATAAAAATTTCTATTATTGTAAAGTTTATTATATTGCTTGTTTACTAAGTGTTAAACAGAACCTTGGTCATGCCTAGTCTCTCGGACCATATACCTTGGGTAAATTAATAGTCTAGTCCACTTTACTAAGTGTTAAACAGAACCTTTTTTCATGCTTGGTCTCTTGGACAACATACCTTAGGTAAATTAATACTCTAGTCCACTTTGCTAAGTGTTAAACAGAATCTTGGTCATGCCTAGTCTCTCGGACCACATACCTTGGGTAAATTAATACTCTAGTCCACTTTACTAAATGTTAAACAGAACCTTGGTCATGCCTGACCTCTCGGACCACATACCTTAGGTAAATTAATACTCTAGTCCACTTTACTAAGTGTTAAACAGAACCTTGGTCATGCCTGACCTCTCGGACCACATACCTTGGGTAAATTAATACTCTAGTCCATTTTACTAAGTGTTAAACAGAACTTTGGTCATGCTTGGTCTCTCGGACCACATACCTTGGGTAAATTAATACTCTAGTTAATTTCATTAAGTATTAAACAAACTCGTGATCACACCTGATTCCTTGGATAATGCATCTCGGAAATGTTGCTACTCTAATCCATGTTCACCACGTAGTGAGCAAAAAATTTAGTCATATTTGCCTTCTCAGATTATATTCTTTATGTGGCTCAATATCTCGGCTCAATCTTAGCAGCTTAAGAAATCAATTTCACTCATTACTTCCATTGCTTAAATTTGATCTATACATTAAGTTTAAACTTCCTACCGTTCAATTTTAGCAGTTCAAGAATTTACACAAAGAAGATAATGAAGGGATGAAAACCGAACATAGCTAAAGGAAAATAGGAATACTTTCATTAATTAAAGCCAAAGATACATTACACCGCATTACAAAATGATAGTAAAACAAAAGAGACATGTAACCCTAAGTCTAAGTCTCAGCTACGGGAGGTAAGGGATTCTCTTGTCTGGTCGGCTCGACTTCCTTCGATCCGGCTTCAGCTTCTAAAGAAGCAGCTTCATTGACCATTGTAGCATCTGCAGCCTTAGAAGAGGTGACCGCCTCCGCATCCTTGCTCCTAGTCTCAACTGCAACCTCTTCATGACCTCTGTTCTCGGTCTCGGGAGGAGCAGGTCTTTGATCGGATGACTCTGGAACTTGGACAAATGGAGACAAAGAAACGGCCAAGGCATCCCGAATGTGTGGGTGGAAGTAGATCTTCTTGGGATGCCTTAGACCAGAGTTGGCCGGGACTCTTGCAAGATTCAGGACTTCTTCCCAGGTGAATTTGCAATAGTCCCGGCACACCTATGATAGCTCTTCCGCCAGCCTTATCTCCATCTCTTCGATCCCACGTAGATAGGATGCGTTCTTCTCGGCCTCGGTTGCCTGCTCTGCTTTTCGAGAAGCTTCCTTAGCCTTCTCCAGGTTGGGATTAAGCTCCAAGACCAATTGCTTTTGGGTCGCCAGCTCGATTTCGGTTGTATAAAGTTTTTTTCGCTGGTCTTCAGTGCTCTTTAGCCTAGCCTCTGCGCTCTTCCTATCCCCTTCCTCCATGGCCAACTTCTTGGCCAACTCCTGCTTCTCGTGCTTGATGGCCCCCAGATTCTTCTTAATGCTGGCACGAGACTGAGCCTCATTCCTGGCCTGATTGTGGGCATTCTTGACCCAGTCCTCAGCCACATAAATCTGTTGGATCACCTGCATGAGAAAAACGAGGGGAGTACATTAGCACAGAAATATAATCTTTGGGAAGCTAACTTTAGTTTAGAAGCTCACCATAGCTAGGTCTCTTTTCAGAGACATGAATAAGTCTGATTGCCTCCAAGACTTCACATTCTCTATGTCTCGAGGTAGGAGTAGAGGTCGCTCCAATGTCTCGGCGATGTAGGCCGAGTGACCCTTCTGAAATTCTCTTATAGAAGCGGTTATAGGGATCGGAGCGCCTTCTAAATCTAACCGTGGGGCCCAAGCTGACAGCTGGCGGACATCTCGAGTGTTAATCTCCTCCCTGTTCTCAGACGGGGAGACCTTTCGGTTGTCATTCTCGTCCTTGTGTTGCTTTGGCCCCTTCTGTTGTTGTCGAGGCACTTCACCCCCCTCAACGTCCAAGTCCACGACCTTTCTCTTCCTCTTTAGGTCGGGAATGGGAAGAAGACCGAGCTCGGCTGCAGGAGGAGGAGGTAGAGAAGGGTTATTAGCGGCTTTGGCCTTGGGTGCATCCTTGGAAGGTGCACCCTTGCTCCTCCCAGCTAGGAGGTCTCTCAATCCTTTCCTTGATTGCAGAGACATTTCCTCTTCTTCTTCCTCGGAACTCTCGGAATCTGGGATACTTCGAGGCTTAGTTTGCACTTCCTTTTCTTCCTCGAAATGGAATTGGTCTATCTCAGTCTTCAAGGATAGCCGAGAGGAAGTGGTTTCTTCCCTTTGGGTGGCTGGGGGAGGAAGAGTTTGTTGAAGTGGCTACTCAACAGGAGGAAGATCCTTCTTCGACAAGAATCCTAGCCAAGAAACGTCGATCCTACGGATTCGACTGTCTCCTGATCGGATTACGTTCCCAACCTTCTAGAAGCTGTCCGACAAAAGGGCAAAATCCAATATCAAGTGAACGGCACGCAATTGACCATCTATGTGCACAAAGATCTTGGATCTGAGAAGTTTGTTCAGGCCCGCAACGTTCACGTGGCTTAGTTTCGGAGCAACAAATTTTCTATCTGCAAAATGACAACCAAGAAACCTAATTAGAAATATGTTTAAAACAGCCGAGCAGCAGAACAAAAGGAAACCTAGAACCTAAATTCTAGGTTAATTCAATCTAGTCCTAAAGCATCCTACTTGGCTCCCCCTCCTTGGTCGGACAGTGATAACCGTCATGCCACTCCCCGGAGACGATGACGTAGTCATCCTTCATGCCCTTGTTGAACTTCGAAAGGCACAATACCATTTTAACAATGAGGGATCAGGATTTTAAATAGTATCCCTCATCGGCCAGAGAGTGACATTCGTACATATGTACGACATTGTACCAGGTGAGTTGCAGGTCCATCATTTGATAAAGGGCGTCGACGCAACCCAAAATTCTAAACAAGTTGATGGCACATTGGTGCGGGCATAACCTATGGTTTCTAAGGTATTCCCGGGTCACTGTGCCTATGGGAATGGTCATCCCTCCCTCCAAGAAGGCGATCACGGGAATGACCACTTCGCCAGTTTTCCTATCGGTGAGGATGTTCTCCGGTGGGCAATATTGGAGGTGTACCCCCTCGGGTATATTGTATTTACCCTTAAAAAGCTCTACAACAATAGGCGAGTCAACGAGGTTCTTAAATCTATCCATCTAGATAAGTGAGGAATGCTAAAAAGGTTTCCTAATATAAGGTAAGACAGAGACAAGAAGGCCGAGATGCTCAACCGAGAAGAAAAGAACTAAGAAATTAAACACTTACAAGAGTGGTTGGAATCTCTGTCTCAATAACTTTTAGGAAATCTAGAGTTTTTACTAAAAAAGGCTCTAAGGACTGTTAAGGTAAGGGAAGTTCTAAAGGCTGAAGCTCTAAGAGTCTTCTGATAGCTTGAGCGAATGTAAAGTGGGAAAAGTAACTCCCTCACAACCTTTTATATAGGAAGTGAAAGTGTGTGGGAGTTATCCCGTTCAAAATTTCAGGGAGAAATGTCGACCACAGGATCTACATCTCACCATTGATATGGGGGACAAGACGCAGCCTGGAGCAATAAATGATGCATTGTGATTTTCGAAGCGTCAGTAATGCCTACGAGACACGCCAAATGGCGTCTTCACGTGAGTAAGTTGAAAAGTTGGTGAACTTAACTCTTAGAGAAATCAAAACCTCACCTTTCTCCTTGAATAAAGGAGAAAACCGGAGTTTTTAGAGGCTATTGTAGGGGGCAAAAGCCCAATTTTAGATATTGGGCCGTGGGCCCGTCCGAGGAGCCGTGTCTGTCCGAGGACGGTAAGCTACCAAAATGATTCGTTGTGATGATCCTCGTAAGGATGTGGCCAATATATGAACTGAGAGGAATTGTCCGAGGAGAACTACCTCTTCAGATAATCAAAGAGGAAGCTAAAATGCACACCCTAGCACTTAATAAGATATTTTTGAGGATACTTCTGGTATATGAACATCCAACGAGCATATAGGACAGGTGAACGCTATCTGATATGATAATAAAAGCTGCTACCATCGCATTAATGACTCTGCAGCTAACCCTCTGGCCGCATTAATGAGGAAAGGATGTCTGAATAGTGACTCTCAATCTTTACAGTTGCCGTGTAAAGACTTTAAGAGAAGTTTGATGGGACAAATATCAAGGAAAAATCACCTAACTGGCACGTGGGAGAAACTGGTATATAAATGGAGCTAGGGGCAAGGAACACTGGGGGGAAAAAAAGAGAAGAAGCAACCAACAGAGAGAGAGAGAGAAAGAAAGTTATAGACACTCAGATAACTGTAAAAACATTTCTCCTCGGACTAAGCCGAGAACAACTTTATACAACTTCAGCACTTTGTTTTTGTTGATCTACTTATAACCATACTTGGGCCGCTAATAATCTCACTTCGAGCCCAGTTTATTTAACCCACTCTCTATAAATTTATTGCGAGGATACTGTTCATGTTTTGGGTTTAAGTTCATCTCGCTTATAGGCCCATCTTGCAAAATTGTGTCCTTACAATAATAATAATAATAATAATAATAATAATAATAATAATAAGTGTAAACCCAAATAAAATTCACAAGCAACCAGTTTAGAATTGGATAGTTGCCAATAGGTGCTACGGTTGGATTAGGTTAACAATCCCTCGAAGAAGTAAAATTTTCATTCAACCTTTTTCTTAGGGTTTATATAAAAGCTAAAAAGATGAATGATATAGTATATTATTGAATCTAGTCGCTAACCCGTGAAATGCACGGAATAGTTAAATAAAGTTTAAAAGTATTTATTTTGCTTAAAGGTCTATGACTTGACTTAAAAAAATGTATAACTTGAAAATGAATAGAAATAAGTATTTTTTATTCAATATAATGGTTTAGAATTTATTTTTTCTTTTATATCATTGATTCCATTGATTCCACATAACACATCCCGGCGTTGATTATTCTATGGTGATAACTTCACACAATACTTAACTACAATAAAATCAACTATTCATCGCCAGTCTAATCTATGTTATCTTGATAGTAGATCTATAAATTGCATTCTCATATCCTCCATCATTTAGAAGGTAACCAAAGTAATGTTTGCATGTAATGTATAAAATTTATTCTTTTACAATATAAATTTATTAAAATAATTAAAATAAAATCTAATGTTTTGAAAATTTTTTTAATAGAATTTTAAATTTCTTAAAACTTAGTTAATAGAGTTTCTATTTTACCTAAAAGTGAACTATCACAATTAATGAAAATTTAACCAATTTTTGCAAAGAGAAAATAACCATAGGCCTAATTTTTATTTTATAGCATAGGATGTTACAGATAGATCTGTACCATGTGTAATACGTTAGTCCATTATGAAAGTTCCAAATAATACCCTAATACCTATTTATATGAGTTTTCTTTTTAATGATGCCATAAATAATGGAGTTTAATAGAAGTCATTTAAGATCCAAAATATCCAATAATTTAAAAAAAAATGTAATTTCAAAAATCTTTAATTGTAAATTTTTTTATATCATAAAATAGATTCTATCTAAAATCTAAAGGAAAACATTCGGAATGATCACATCATTGATACCATATAATGATGGTTGCAAATAGTAATATTATTATTCATGATTAATAGATGAACAATGAAACTATGAATTAACAATTTAACAATTCAAATACCAAGCTTAAACTATAACAACAAATATACAGAAATGGAATATACTTCTTCTACCGTTTTCATTATTCAATCAAAACCAAAGTTTCAAAGATAATTCCAATTCAATTAAATTCAATACGTACATACACATGAACGTAAAGAATTCCAAAAAAAAAAAAATTCAAAAACCTCTGCCTAATACAGTCACTATTTATTTATTTATTCAGATGGTGCGTTCTTTAGTTTTTTTCCTTTTATGTTTCATCAAACTTTTTCTAATTAACCAAAATATCTCTCATATATGTTAACTTTAAACCTAATAAGAAAACTTTACATATCTTTTGTTTTGAAGGCGCTCCAAGAACCAAAATCAATGCAATAGACTGTACAGTATAGTGGTGTTGGAAGAATGATCCTAAAAAAAACTATTTAAAATATAATATAGGAATAAAAAGCCGAGTTGAAATTGTAACAAATAATCCCTAAAAAAACTATTTATAATATAATATAGAGTTGTGGATTCTTAATCAAATTTGGTTATATAATTTTTTTTAAAGGATGAATATGTTGGTAGAGTCCATTTGATATAAAATTTAAATCCTATTGAAATTAAAAATTATATATATTTGTTGAGTCTCATTCGATATAATTATATTTTACCAAAAAAAAAAATAATTATAGAGTTTAAATCCTATTGAAATTATAATTTCTAATCAACGTTACTATAAAAAAAAATGATAAAAAAGGGAAAGAAAACGTGATTGATAAATATAAGGAAATATGATAGATTTTTTTTTAAATGTCATCAACGTAGAAATTATCAAATTAATGGAGATATATTCCGTATTTTGGGATAAATTTATATTAATGGAATTATTATATAGTTTGTTAGGATTATCTAAAAATTCCCTGATTAGGTGATAATTTAGGTCTCCTTTAAGTATAGTGGTTGTATGGTACCAAACAACTAAATTTTTTTTTAATTAATAAATTTTCTGCAATTTGGTGCTATAAAATTGAAAGAATTAAATTGAATTAAAAATATAAATAAAAATGTTGATGTGGAAAATTATGGAGAGGTCAACCAAAAGTCAAAGGTTTCAGTTTGATATATAAATATATATATATATATATATATATATAGGTGTGAGGACACGATGTGCGTAATCAGACACCCTGGGGCGAGACCGGACACCGAGCTTGGCCATTAAGAGTTTATCCTCTTTGGAGAGCTAGGCCCTCACGGTTTATCTCTCAGTCCAAGTGTAGAGACTTCGTCCCACATCGGAAAGAGAGCGCTCCCACTCATGGTTCATAAGGCTCTGGACCTCCCATGAGTGTACGTTTACTCGCGTATGTGATCGCATACGCGAGTAAACGTACACTCATGGGAGGTCCAGAGCCTTATGAACCATGAGTGGGAGCGCTCTCTTTCCGATGTGGGACGAAGTCTCTACACTTGGACTGAGAGATAAACCGTGAGGGTCTGGCTCCCCAAAGCGGATAAACTCTTAATGGCCATGCTCGGTGTCCGATCTCGCCCCAGGGTGTCTAACTGCGCACATCGTGTCCTCACAATAGGAAATACTAACAGATGCTTTTAGAGTAATGATTAACAATCTATTTGAAGAAAGTTTTTATGGGAAAAGAAAAGAAAAATGCAATTAATATTTTGACAGCTTTTTTTATTTCCCATAAAAGTAGTGTCAACATTTTCCTAAAATGGATTGTTAACTATTACCCTAAGGACGTCAGTTAAAATGACCCTATATATATAAAAGAGGTCTGATAAAGTAGTTTTATTAGTGGAATTGTTACGTGGATTCACATATAATGAGAAGGACATCCGACCTATCAATGTGGCAGTGGGTGTTCTTTCCCTTAAAACTTTAAAGATTAATTTTCTTAACTATATACTTTGATATACCTTCTTTAATTTGGAATTATTGGACTGGGATTAATAGGGCCTTATGCATAATTTAGTTTGGTTGTTGAGAGACATAACTGTTAGGATATGTGCCCTTAAATCCTATTGTATGATGCTATGTATGATATTATGTATGACATTATGTGAGAAATAATGTATGACTTAATATTGTGTTTAATAAAGTTGTTTTATTCTTATCTAAAATAATGGTAACATGAATATTCGGACATTATCAAATAGTCCATGAGATGCATAGTATGTGATTTATGTGAAAAGTCACAGAAGATATAGATCACAAGTTCTTTGTAAACTCAGAATTTTGGTTCGTAGTCAGTAATGAAATTAGGCATTTCATCTACGAAGACTATAACATATTAACTACGATGATTTGTCTTGATCATGGAAATGGTGATTTCTAGTTAATATGTTGATATGTTTTAAGAGTTAAGACATATTGAACTGGACCGCTGTGAGATTTATTATTTTCCTAACGACTGTCAATTGAATAATAAATCTTACGACTTGTATTCAAATGAACTCTTAATCCTGAGAAAATAATGGACATGATCATGAAATGTAGATTGCTTTGATATATCAGGAGTGAAATCTAAAGTAACGGTCAAAACCTCAGTATGTTGGGCAGCCACATTTAGTGTTGATGGAACATATATTCTCAAGATGGAATTCATAGTCTCTTAACGGAGATATAAAATATTCCCTTGAGATAAGTTTAATGGGTACAGTTATTCAGAGAGTTAAGCCTAACCACTTTAGTAAGACTAAAGTATATATTTATGAAATTGGATTTCATAAATATATGGTGAATAACTTAAAAGGATTAAACCGGGTACTCAAGGATTAAGATGTAGTAATTTACAAAGTGGCAGTCTATATTCATGACTTTGTATTACTACGAATATTTTATGAAGGGGTTGCATGTATAATAAAGTCTTGGGATATAATTTATTAATGAGGCCTAGAATGTAATTATATTTATATAGTGGTATTAAATATAATTAATGGTAACTTTGGACTTGTCAAGAGTTGACAGAAAAGCCCAAGGCCTATTGGAGCTAGTGTCTTATTTGTTTCCTTTTGGTCCCACTCCAAGCCACACACTATAGCCCAATTGGGAAGGCCCAAAAGGCTAGCCCAATTAGATAATCAGTTATGTGGAGAGAAACATACAGAATTTTATATAGAATAAAATGGTTTGTATGTTTAATATGTAAAATAATATATGAAATAAGGAAGAGAGACACTCTTTCATATACTCTCTAGAAAACATAGAACTGATTGAGAGACCACACATCTTGGGCATCAAGTGGAATTGGAGTGAAGATTGAAAGTATTCCCGAGTTCTTCTTCATTCGGTTTTGAATTTCACCGCATCAAGGTACACTCTCTTGTTCTTATATTCTGAAACCTACATAGTGCATGTTATCAATTGCGAATGAAGTAGATCCGTTTATTTTTCCGCTGCGTATGTTTTGTATTCGATGCAAACATGTATATTACCCAACAATAACGGGGAGAATGATCAAAAAAAAAAAAAAAAAAAAAGAGAAGGCCATCCGACCTATCAATGTGGCAGTGGGTATTCTTTCCCTTAAAACTTTAAAGATTAATTTTCTTAACTATATACTTTGATATACCTTCTTTAATTTGGAATTATTGGACTGGGATTAATAGGTCCTTATGCATAATTTAGTTTCGTTGCTGAGAGACATAATGGGGAGAATGATTGGAAATTTTAAATGCTAAAATTACTTATAACTTTGCCAAAAATTGCATACCAAAATAAAGCTGCCCATAGTAAGTTTTCAAAATAAGGCATATATGTGTATATATATATATATATATATATATATTAATAGCTAAAAGTCAAAGAAAATTCAATTAGATTGTAATTGGATTCTCAATTTTACGCCACGTATCTTATTTAATTTTTAATTTTGTGCCAAGTGAATTATTAAATGTAAAAATTGAAGAGTCCAAATCCAATTAGATTCTAAATTAGATTTTAATTGGAGTCTAATTTTCCACTATTTGTCCATCTAATTTTTTAATTTTTATAGCAAATGAATTATTGGGTGCAAAAACTGAAATAGTTTAAATCCAATTAAGTTCTAAATCATATATATATATATATATATATATATGTATGTATGTGTGTGTGTGTGTGTGTGTATAGTGAGAAACCATTACATATTTTAAAAATATATGGTGCAAAGAAAGTGTAAGTTAATACCATTTATAATTTGAACATTTTCTAAAAAAAAAGTTATAATTTGAATTATATAATTGTAATTTTTTTTAAATTGTATCTATGCATGTGCACGATACTGCACAATAGTTATGTAAAAAGGAAAGTGCAACCAAATAAAATGAAAATGAAAATGATGGAAGTATATATTTACTTTTACTTTATAAGAATGATATTTGCATTCTTGACCAGGTCTGAAACATGCTTATTTACACCAATCATAGTATTATGCAATTTTCAAAATTGTAAATACATATAGTATGATCAAATCACTACGTCAGTCTTATTATATTTCTATCGTCCACTAAAGATTACATCATTTTTTACAAGAAAATTTACTGAGATATTGAAGGAAACTAATAAGATACTAAAAATAATGTGTTTCTTGAGTTTCAATGAAGGAGTTATTGAGACTCTAAAAGGGTGTCCAAATATCATTGAAAATGTGTTTCTTGAGTTTGCGTCGGGAGGAAGCTTGGCTGACTTGATTAAGAAAATTGGTTCTGCTTTTGTGTTGTCTGAGTTTCTAATTAGGAATTGCACTCTATTTTGATTGGGTTGAAGCATGTACATGACGATGGGTTTTTGTATTATATCGTCTCATAATGTCCTGTTAGTGCCTACTGTAATGTGTTAGATGCAAAAGTTGCAAACTTCGGGTTGGCATAGAGGAGCAATGTGAAAGGTGTTGGTATAAAAATAGAGAGAGAAAAAAGATTAAGGGAGGGAGAGAATCCTAGAAATAGTATATGAACTAAAGCGAGGTAGAGAGAGTTTTAATTTATGAAAGTGAGACAGAGAGATTATTATTACTGTTATATAGGCTTTATTAAGTGGTTTGTTTTTAGGAGATAAAGAGAATATTTTTTAATTGTAATTTTCCCCTTTCATTATGGGTTAAATTTAATTATTTTACTAAATTATAAAATCGATTTTTTTAATGCATATTATATTTCTCAAATAGGATCCCAAACTCACTATCAGTAATTAAAATTACATAAATACTAATTTTAATTTGAGTTCAAACGGATAAATTTAAATTAAAAAAAGAAAAAGAAAAGAACATATCAAAAAAAAGAAAAGGTATATATATATATATATATATATGGATTTTTTTTTTCAAAATAACACTGAATCTCTAACAAAATCATTAGTTAGCACATTTTCAAAACAATTTAGCAAACTAACATCTCAAGTGTAGAGAACTCGATTTTGCACAACAAAATCGAGTGTGAAGAAGTCAAATTTCATGGAACTCAAGTCTTTAAGACTCGATTTTCCTGAGAAAGACAACGGACAACAAACATCATCAAACCAAAGAACAAGATAAACAATGAAACATTATCAAACCCAAAGACCTAGACAAGAAAAACAACGAATTAAACGAAAGACTCGATTTGGGTTCGTGGGTTTGATATTTTCGGTTTGTTCCTTCTTTGTGGTTTGTTGTTTCTTGGTGTTTCTTGTTTAGGTTTCTTCTGGTTTGTGTTTCTTCTTTGTTTAGTCTGGGTTTCTCGGTTTTCTTCCTTATGGGTTTCTTCTTTGGTTTTGCCTTCTTCATGTAGAACTTGGGTTTTCTTCCTTTGTCTGATCTCTTCATGGAACTCGAGTCTATAATGCTTGATTTCCACGCATAGAACTCGAATTCATTATACTCAATTTAGCACAACAAAATCGACCCTCTTACACTCAAGATGTTAGTTTGCTAAATAGTTTTGAAAATGTGCTAACTAACAAAATTGTTTGAGTTTTAGTCTTATTTTGAAAAAAAAATCCTATATATATATATATATATATATTCTACTTTCCCTTTTGCAAACTGCAATGCATCACATCAAATGACTCAAATCCACAAGCTCCCTATGATGATTGGTTTCGAGCTGGCAATTGGACGGGTTTAAGCAATCAAAGGAGTCCCCAAAGTTGGTGAAGTTAATTAGCAAGGCTTGATCAAAGGCGTTAAAGGATTGCCCTATTGTCCAGGACGTTTTTGCGATAAAAGCAAAAATTCAAGATAGTCCCAAAATTCCGCTTGCATTCTTTAGAAGTGACTATTCGTGGAAAGTAAGGTCCAAGATTCTAAATATGTGATGAACAAAGGCTAATGGTTCTTTAATAAGAGCAAAATCAAAATTACAAAAAAAAAAAAAAAAACATAAAATACACTTAGAACTTTAGGTCTAAAACTTTGACTCACAAACAGTAAGAAGAGGAAATTGAGAGAGGCCGTGAAGAAGAGAAGAAAGGTTCCTCTTTACCAGTATTTCCACTCCCAAATTTCAAAATGGTGAGAATCTTTGCTTACTAAATGAGCTTTTACTCTAAAGTCTCTAAAGGTGAAATGTGGCTAGCCATTTTTTAACTTTAGGGAAGCCTTTCATATTGAGTTTTGCATGCTCATAATGACTGGTTTTTGGCAATAAAAGAGATTTTTATCCCTTATAGCACTAATTTGGTGTCTTGGGTTGGGTTGCTTTTTGTTTAGTGAAGAGGCTGCCATGCTTTAGCATGGTTTAGGAAATAATTGGTTTGCTCTCAATATTGGTTGCCTTTCTCTGCCATTTCAGACTCTTGGAATGCTCACCTAAATGAGTGCTAGCAGTTGAAGTTGGCCAATGAGAGTCAACTATGATCTAGAGGCAAAAAAAGGTTAGTGCTCAAAACAAAGTCTCTTTCCATGAGCCTAAGGTGCTACTAGCATCTCTAACCTACTTGGTAGCATGGATGGGCTGGGCTCTTGCAAAATGTCCAAAAAGAACCAAACCATACCCTCCAAACTACACTCTCTCAATTTCCTTAATATATCACCTGGGCTTGGGCCATACTTAGAAAAATATAATATAATATAATATGGTACATAAATTAGGCCTACAAGGAAGTCAGGCTTGGTTGAATCAAGCTTGTAGAAATGTCTCGTGAAAACAACCATCAACACCTATTCATTACATCACTAAACCTAAAGTCCTCTTTCTATCTAGAATAATAACATACACTTGTGATTTCAAATTTTACCTTTTATTTTCTCATCACTTCAAGATTTTTCCTAGGGAGGATTTTTCATTTATTGAGGAAAAAAGTATTTCCCATTAAACTAGCTATAACACTAAGATGCTTTTTTTTTTTTTTTTTTTTTTTGCGTATTTATGTTTTTGGTTTTTTCCTCTCAATAGTCTATTTGATTGGACGGACTTTTGTGTTGGGTGTTTCTTGGCTCCTCACCGTTTCATTATATTTACTAGTTTCAAAATTTGTTAAGATTTTGAAACAAGAGCGGCTGAAATTGCTAGTTTCTAGAGTTCTTTCTTTGAATATTGATATTTTGAAAAAAAGAAAAGAAAAGAAAAGAAAAGAAAAGAAAAAAAAAAAAATATATATATATATATATATATATGTGTGTGTGTGTGTGGCTAAAATGCAAATTGCACCATACTTTCGTTCAATTGAGTTATCTAAGTTTTAAATTTATTCAATTCAGACTCATTGTCCAATTCTATTTAAAAAATCTATAAAATAGTTTTATTAGATTTTTTTTTTCATATGAAAAAAAAAATTAATGGCAAATTATTAACAACTTGAACAACTCTACATGATTCAAATTTAACAAAAGAAAAATTAAACAATTATACATGATTCAAATTTAAAAAAAAATAAGAAAAGTGGAAAAATAATACATGATTCAATCATTATACAGTCACACAAGAACTTTTCTGGCAACTTTATGATGGAGGGATAGAAGAATAATATCTCCATGAATACAGATACTAGCAAACAGTGGAGACCAAAAAGGAACAGCAGGCCACCTTTCAAATGCTGAACCTTGTCCACCTCTTATCACAGGACTCGAAGCCTCCAACCTCCTTGTAAATATCACTTCAAGTCACATTCTTTTCACTCATCACTACAACGCACGACCTTGTTCACCCTCTTAATACATAATATATCTTTCAATTTCTTTCTTTCCTTTTCCTTTTTCTATCTTTTTTGTTTGAACAGACCGTTTGTTGAGATTCGTCAGCTTCAGCAAGGCAATTCAGTAGCTTCTCGAGATCCTCTATGTTAATACAATCATCCAGAGAACAAGTGGAGAAATTATGTCCAAGTCCAGATGTATTGCAAAGATCTCCCCACTCTTCTAAGTTTTCAGATACATCAAATGGTGATGCTGCTTCAATAGTTCCATTATGAACAAGTCCAGATGTATTTCCCAGATCTCCCAACTCATCAATAATTGCAGATACATCAAAAGGAAATGCAGCGTCAGCAGTTCCATTAAATTTAAGTCCAGATTTATAGCCTAGATCTCCCAACTCTTCAATAATTTCAGAAACATCAAAAGGAAATACAGCTTCAGAAGTTTCATTATGACTAAGCCCAGATGTATTTCCCAGATCTCCCAACTCTTCAATAATTTCAGATACATCAAAAAGAAATGCGGCTTCAGCAGTTTCTTTATGTCTAAGTCCAGATGTATTGCCCAAATCTCCCAACTCTTCAATAATTTCAGATACATCAAAAGGAAATGCTGCTTCAATAGCTCCATTATGACTGACATTCTGCAAATTTGTAAAATTCTACATTAGAAAAGATTAAAACTTCAAAGAACATTTGCTAGCAAAGCTTCAGAAAAATATGTTAAATGCAATCATAGTAAAGGGAACTCAGCAGCTTCAGCCTCCCAAATTATATTATAAATTAAGGTGAAGCCGTTTAGTTCAACAACTTTTTGTTCATAAATGATATTATCAACTTTCAGGGGTGAAGTACACCTTCTCTCCAATTAACAAATGTTTTAAAATGTACATTCAAATTTTATATGGAAAATAGCACATCAAAAGGATAGAGGGTCAATTAAAGGAATTATTGCATCAGAAGCTCTTTTTCTGGAAATACAAATTCAGAACCTTGATAACCATTATTTGTTTATTCACAAGCAACACTCTCTTTATTGTTCAAAAATACAAGTGAGGAACAAGCAAATATGGGAATGGAAAAGATATGAAGCTTGATATAAAAAGGTCAGTAAAGATTTCAAAAGCTCACCATAAACCCACAAGGTCTCTGTGGCAGTGGATCAGACAGATCTGACAAAGATATGAGCTGAGCAGCACCACAAGAATTGCTAGGAAACAGCTCTGCATCAGTATAATCATTGTATCCAGCATAGAGGCCATTACTTGGAATGTGATGAGATTCACCAGCTTCAGGAGCAAAATTTAGAGGCTTCTCGAGATCACTAATGTAAAGACAGTTGTCCGGAGAACCAGGGGACAAATCATATCCATCTTCACTTGGTCCAGCTGTGTAGCCCAAATCTCCCAAGTCTGAGTAAATGGTAGATTCCTCGACAGGGAATTCAAAATCCAAACCGGAGTTACTTGATTCCATAACTTTGATTCCCAGTATCCAATTTCCTCACGAGGAGTGAAGAATAATAATTCCTAATCTGCTGTACCTTAATCAACAAATAGCCAATCCCTTTTCCCAGCAATGCAATGCAATTGACACAGTAACAAAAGAAATCAGTCAAGTCCAATGCCGAAACAATATTTTCCAAGAACACCAGAGCCTCCCCCGGTTCACGAAGCTAAAATTGCACCAAATGATTGATGCATGCTTGTTCTTGAGATAAACTGAAGGCATTTGGTGCAGAATATAAACCTGAAATTTAGCCACACAATGTTTATAAAGAGCCCCATAAATTTAAAAACAAAAATAAAAAACCCAAAACAGATAATGATAAAGGAAAAAAAAAATCAACAATCATCAACTGGTCATATCTTAGTAAAGAAACCCCCTGAATAATCTATTTACATTAAAAGGATATAATATTAAACAAAACCCAAAACCCAGGTAAAGTGAAAATTGAAACAACTAATAGATGTTTGACTAAATCAAAACAGACCCAGATAGTTTTTTGATAAATAAAACAGACCCATATATTTATCAAAAGAAAAAAAGAAAAAAAGAGAGACCCATATAATATTAACACGAAAGAGGAAAATAAACCAGAGAATTAGAAATAGAACTAACCCAAATCGCCCACAATAAGAACCATATAGAATGAAAAGCAACAAAATTTCCCTTTTATTTGGCAAATTAAAGCAAACCCAGATAATAAAACGATCAAGGCTACCCCCTAATTTTGATCGCATAAACACAATAAGCGTAAAAACCCTAAATTTGAAACTCAGATGATATCATCAAGCAAAAAAAAAAAAAAAAAGAGTGAAAGAAACGTACCTGGGCAGAACTGAAGCGAGAGGCAGAGAGAGAGAGAGAGAGAGAGAGGGAGACACCGATACTATTTTTTTAGTTTGAAAAAGGAGCGAAGTGATAGTGACTGTGAGAGAAGGGTTACCGTTATATAGTAGGACGACAATGTGCGTTTTTATTACGCGTTTTTATTTTTTATTGTACTTTCCCCCTTAATTAATTAATTATGGGTTAAAATTAAATTAGTAATATATACAAATTGTCCCTAATCTTTAGAAAATTAGGTTAAATTGATTTTTTTTTAAATGTATATTCTGTTTCTCAAATTAAGATGCTCAAACTCACTTTCAGTAATTAAAATTACACAAATATTAATTTTAATTTCAGTTCTAATGGATCAAATTTAAAAATAAAAATAAACAAAAAAATAAAGGAAAAAGGATTTTTTTTTTTCTTTTTCATTCCCTTTTTTATGCCTACTGTAATACATATGGTATCAAATGAGTCAAATCGCCCAGGCTGAGGCGGCTCCCTGTGAAAATTGGTTTTCGAGTTGGCAATCAAAGGAGTTGGTGAAGTTGATTGGTAAATTTGGCCCTCTCAATATCATTCAAAAGAATGCCCTACCCTATCGACCACATCACTAACCCTAATGTAATAGTTCAAAAACACATATTTGTGTCTCAAGATTTATTTTTTCCCCTCATCACTTCAAGATTTTTCTTGGGAGGGATTTTTCATTTATTGAGGAAAAAAAAAATATTTCACATGAAATAAACTAACACTAAAGGCACAATTTTTTATTGATAATTTTGATAAATTTTTTGATTTTTCACTGTCTGATGGGTATTACGATATGAATAGTGCATTGTAAGGACACAAAATAGCAGGATGGGCCTATGGATGATATGAACTTAGGTCTAGAACAAAAACAACATCCTTGTAATGAATTTGTAGAGGGTCGGTTAAATAAGCTGGGCTCGAAGTGAGCTTATTGATGGCCCAAATATGGTTATGAGTAGATCAACAAAAGCAAAGCGTGGGAGTTGTATAAAATTGTCCTCGGCTAGTCCGAGGAGAAGTGCTTTTAGAGTTATCTGAGTTTTTATTCTTCTCTCTCGTCCTCCTTCCTCTCTCCCTCTATTTATAGGCCAGTTTCTCTCACGTGCCAGTTAGGTGGTTTCCCCCTGATACTTGTCCATCAACCTATCCTTAAAGTCCTTACATAGTAGCTGTAAAGGTGGTGAGTCACTGTTCAGACATCCCTTCCCCATTAATGCGGCCAGAGGGTTAGCTGCAGGATAATAAATGCGGTGGCAGCAGCTTTTTACATAATATCTCCTTGCTTTCACCTGTCCTATTTGCTTGCACATAATAGGAGAATTCCCTGGGATATCAGAGTAAACGTTGGAGCATCCATCTTAGTCGTTCTTTTAATCATCTGAAGAGGTAATTCTCCTCGGACCACTCCTTTCTTATTTATACAAGTTACACCTCAGTGAAGAGTTAAATTACGTGCCCTCTTCATGACTTGCCGTCCTCAGACTGACATGTCTCCTCGGACAGGCCCACAGCCCATCATTTAGAATTGGGCTGTTAACCACAATAGCCCCTCAAAACTCCGGGTTTCTCCTTTGTCCGAGGAGAAATGTGGGGTTTTGATTTCCTTAGAAGTTAAGTCCACAAATTTCACAATTTTCTCACGTGGACACGCCATCCCGCGTGTCTCATAATTATTGCTGACGCTTCGGAAGCCACGATGTACCATTTATTGCTCCAGGCGACGCCTTGTCCCCTTTATCAACGGCGAGAGTTTAATCATGCGATTGGTATCTCATCCTGAAATTTTGAGCGAGACAACTCCCATTCCCCCTTTACTCCCTATATAAAACGCTCTAAGGGAATCGTTCTGCCCATTTCGCATATCCCTAAACGTTTCAGAGTTCTTGAGCACTCTAGCCTTTATACGTTCCCTTGTTCTAATTACTCCAAGAGCATCTTTACGAAAAATCCTAGATTTCTAGGAAGTTACTGAGACAAAAACCTCAACCGCTCCTGTAAGTGTTTGATTCTGAGTTCTTTTCTCCTCAGTCGAACACCTCGGCCCATTTGTTTCTATCTCACCCCCCTACTGGGAAGTTTTCTTTGTATTTTCTCACATATTTAGATGGGTAGATTTAGGAATCTCGTTGATTCGCCCGTCGCGGTGGAGCTTTTTAAAGCAAAATACAATATACCTGAGGGAGTAGGCCTTAGGTATTGCCCGCCGAAGGGCATCCTGACAGATAGGAAAACCGGTGAAGTGGTCATTCCCGTGATCGCCTTTTTAAAGGGAGGAATGACCATTCCCAAATGGACAATAACCCGAGAGTACCTTAGGAACCATAGGTTATGCCCGCACCAGTGCGTATCCAACCTATTTAGGGTTTTGGGTTGCGTTGATGCCCTCAACCAAATGATGGGTTTGCAGCTCACTTGGCACGACGTCGTACATATGTACGAGTGTCATTCGTTAGCCGACGGGGGGTACTACTTGAAATCCAAATCCCCCATTGTTAAAATGGTGTCGTGTCTTCCTAAGTCCAACAAGGGCATGAAAGACGACTACGTCATCGTCTCCGGGGCGTGGCATGATGGTCATCACTGTCCAACCAAGGAGGGGGAGCCAGGTGGGGGGCCTTAGGACTAGGTTGAGTTTACATAGAATTTAAATTCGAGGTTTTATTTTGTTTTGTTACTCAACTACTTGATCCAGATATAATTTGAAGAAGTAACTAACATTGTGTTTCTCGGCTGTCATTCCAAATAGAACGTTCGTCGCCCCCAAGCATAGCCTCACAAACGTAGCGGGGTTGAACAAGCTACTTAGATCGGAGGTTTTTGTGAGTGCAGATGGTCAGTTGCACGCTGTGCACTTGGTGTTGGACTTTACACCCTTGTCCGAGAGTTTCGAAGAGGTTGGGAACGCAATCCAAGCGGGCGACTCAAGACTGCGTAGGATTGACATATCTCGACCAGGTTTCCTAGCCAAGAAAGATCTTCCTCCAGTAGAGTGGTCGATCCTACAATCAACTCCTCTACCAGTTCCTCAAAGGGAAGAGACTACCTCCTCTCGGCTGTCCTTGGAGACAGAAATAGATCAGTTCCATTTCGAGCAAGAGGAAGAAGTGCAAACCAGTCCCCTTAAGCCCCAAGGCCCAGAAACTACAGAAGAGGAAGAAGAGATGTCTCTGTAGCCGAGGAAGGGATTGAGAGACCTCGTGACAGGAGGGAGCAAGGATGCACCTTCCAAGGAGGCACCAAAGTCTAGAGTTGAGGATAACCCTCCTTTACCCCCTCCTCCTCCTGCAACTGTGACCGGTCTCCTCCCAAACCCAGACCTAAAAAAGAAGAAAAAGGTGGTGGACTTGGATATGGAGGAAGGCGAGGTGCCTCAACAAAAGGGTTAGAAACAGCAGAAGAACGGGAGGGATAGGAGGGTCTCCCCATCTGAGAGCAGGGAGGACGCCAATACTCGGGACGTCTGCCAAGCACAAGCCTGGGCACCCCGGTTGGAGATAGACGGCGCCCCAATCCCTTGGAACGCTTCCATTAGGGATTTTTAAAAGGGGCACTCGGCCTATGTTGCTGAGGCTTTGGAGCGCCTTCTACTCTTGCCTCGGGACATGGAGGCCGTGAAGTCTTGGAGACAGGCGGATCTGTTTATGTCTCTGAAAAAAGACTTGGCCCTGGTAAGATCCTCTCTTGGAGTTAATTCTTTTGAGATTACGTACAACTCTCAACTGTGCTAATGCATGCTGCTTGTTTCTGCCGTGTAGTTAACCCAGCAAGTTTACGTCACTGAGGACTGGGTTAAGGACGTTCATAACCTGGCTAAGGCCAAGGCTGAGTCTCGTACAGAAGTGGAAAAGAGCCTGTGAATTGCTAAGTACGAGAAGCAAAAACTGGCTAAGAAATTGGCCGTGGAGGAAAGGGAGAGGAAGAGTGCTGTGGCGGGCTTGAAAAGTGCCCAAGACCAGGCTGAAGACCAACGGAAAAAACTTCATATATCTGAAATAGAGCTGGTGATCTAGAAGCAACTGGTCTTGGAGCTTAAGGCTAGCCTGGAGAAGGCTAAGAAAGCTACTCGGGATGCAGAGCTAAGAGCTAAGGCCGAGAAGGATGCAGCTTATCTCTGTGGAATTGAAGAGACGGAGATAAGGCTGGCAGAGGAGGTGTCAGAGGTGTGCCGGGACTACTGCAAATTCACATGGGAAGAAGCCCTGAATTTTGCAGGAGTTCCTGCCAACTCTAAGTTGAGGCAGCCCGAGAAAATTTATTTCCACCCACACATTCAGGCTGTCTTAACCGTCCCTTCGTCTCCAACACTCTAAGTCGAGAAGGTACCTGCTCCCTCTGAGACCGAGAACAAGGGCTAGGATGGGGAGGTAACAAAGACTGGGAATAAGGATGCGGAGGATGCCACCTCTTCCAAAGCCACGGATGCCACCAAGGCCGACGAAGCTGCTTCTTCGGGGGTTGAAGCTGGATCTATGGCAGTTGAGCCGATCGAGCAAGGGAATCCCTTATCCTTAACGGTCAAGACTTAGAACTAGAGCTTTAGGTTTCCGTTGCTTCTAATCACTTTGTATTGGTGTATAATGTACTTTTGATGTTAATTGATGAAAGTGTTTGCATTTTTCTTTAATTTTGTTCAGTTTCATTCTCTTGTCTTGGTTTAGTACAAATCCTCGAATAGTTAAAACTGAAATGCAGGAAACTTAAAATCGAACAGCCTACTGAATAAACCAAACTTAAGTAATGGCAACAATAAATGAAATTGATCTTTTGAGTTGTGAAAATTGAATGGGAATATCAATTAGCCCAAAGAATGTGATCCGAGAGGCCAGACACGACCGTGGCTGTACATTACTTAATGAAATGAACTAAAGCATTATCTTATCCAAGGTAGGTGGTCCGGAAGACCATGAATAACTAATGCTCTTTTTAACACATAGTAAAATGAACTAGAGTATTAATTTACCCAAGGTATGTGGTCCGAGGGACTAGGCATGACTAAGGTTCTGTTTAACACTTAGTAAAATGAACTAGAGTATTAATTTACCCAAGGTATGTGGTCCGAGGGACCAGGCATGACCAAGGTTCTGTTTAACACTTAGTAAACAAGCAATATAATAGACTTCAGTACGGGTATTGAAACTTTTATTAATAGTAATACCTTTTAAGCAGGGACGGACCTCGGGCCCCCCCTGGGCCCAAAAAAAAAATTTTTTAGTAGGTAAAATTTTCAAAAAAAGAAAAGAAAAAAAGACTTGGGCCCCCTTGGCCCCATGGCAAAATGACTTGGGTCCCCCTATCCCAGTCGGCTAGCCCAGTCAAGAGCCCTAAGCCCATGTAACTCTAAAAAAAATCCAAATTAGAGAATGACTTGAGCTTATCTAGATTCTCTCTGTCTTCAAATTTTCATCTACTTCTTCTAGTTGTTTGTTGAGCTTGACAAAAACGCTAAAATAACGATAGTCTGATAGTCATATAATCAAAAGGCACAAATTCAGGCTCTTATGCTTCTCGTCACACGATCCAGAAATGGAAAGACCAATCACCAGTAGACTAGTAGTTGTCTCCCATTTGTTTTTGTAATACTACCTATTTACCAACTAATATTACTCACACACCGTTAATTTTGGTGTTTTATTTATTATTAGTTATAAAAATTAAAAACTGGGTTTTTTTTTTTTTTAATTATTATTTAAGTGTACCTAGTTTTGTATTTAGTGTGAGAGTTCCCTGTAACTCTAAAAAAAATGTAAAAAAGAAAATAAAACAGAAAAAAAACCCAGCAAAAGAAACCAAACGGAGCAAAGCAACAAGCGAAAACGAAGTAAAAAAGAAAAGAAAAGAGAGAGACCCAATAATGTCGAGTTTCATTTTCATAGAAAATGTATTAAGAAACAATAGTGTTTTGTGTCTTTTGTTTTTATTGATAGATGTTTGTATCATAATATATTAAGAAATAATGATTTTGTGTATTTGTATTGGTTGATAGTTTGTTAATAATATATAGATGCGCATTTGAATTTTTTTTTTTCTTTTTTTTTTTTTGCGCTTATCTCCGACCCCCCCTAACTTGAAATTCTGGGTCCGTCCCTGCTTTTAAGGTTATTTACATTCCAGGGATAAGGTATAGCTCGTTCGTCTAAATCTTCCAAATAAAATGCACCTATTCCAGCAATTGAAAGGATGCGATATGGCCCTTCCTAGTTGGGCCCAAACTTTCCCCAAGCTGGGTTCTTTGTAGCACCCATTACTTTTCGCAAAACCAAGTCTCTCGGCACAAGTGGTTTTAGCTTGATATTGGCGTCGCACCTCTGCTTGAGCTTATGCTGATAGTAGGCTAGCTAGACCATGGCATTTTCCCTCCGTTTGGCAATCAGATCCAAATTATTCTTTAGCAGTCTGTTGTTGCTAGTCGGGTTAAAATAATTCATTCTAAGTGTGGGGAATCCAGTTTCTATAGGAATAACAGATTCAGCCCCATAAGTCATTGCAAACGAGGTCTCTCCTGTAGATCTCCGAGGAGTCGTTCTGTAGGTCCAGAGGACATGTGGTAATTCTGCCACCCACTTTTCTTTAGCATCATCCAGCCTCTTCTTTAAACCGCTCATTATGACTTTATTAACGGCTTCAGTCTAGCCGTTTCCTTGTGGATATGCAGGGGTGGAGTACCTGTTCATGATGCCTAACCCGCAGTAGTATCTCCTAAACGACATACTATTAAATTGAAGACCATTGTCCGAGATGAGTGTGCGTGATACTCCGAACCAGGCGACAATATTCTTCTATATAAACTTCTGGACGTCTACATCTTTGATGTTCACCAGTGGCTTAGCTTCAACCCACTTAGTGAAATAGTCTGTGCCAACGATCAGGTATTTTTTACTCCTAGCTGCTTTAGGGAAGGGACCTACAATGTCTAAGCCCCACTGAGCAAAAGGCCATGGGCTGGATAGAGGATTAAGGACCCCCCCTGGTTGATGGATATTCGGTGCAAACCTCTGGCATTGATCACACTTCCTCACGTATTCCTGTGATTCCCTTTGCATGTTCGGCCACCAGTGTCCCTGAGTCAGGGCTCTGTGAGTTAGAGACCTACCTCCCGTGTGGCTCCCACAAATTCCTTTGTCTAGTTCTTCAAGGAGCAACTTGATGGCCTCAGGGTGTACGCACAGCAAGTAGGGCCCGAGAAAGAGCGTCTGTATAGCTTATTGTCTTCTAATAACCAGAAACGAGGAGCCTTTCTCCGCACCTTGTCTGCTTCAACCTTGTCTTGTGGTAGGACATCATCTTTGAGGTATGTTACCATTGGGTCTATTCAGCTTGGTTCCACTCTAATTTGATAGATGCTTAACCCCTCTTCCTCTTTGGCGTGCTTATGTACATCTTCAACCAAGATAAACCGAGGCAGTCCCTGAGCCGAGGAGATTCCAAGAGTAGCTAGGGAGTCCGCATGTGTATTCCCACTCTGAGGGATATGTTGTAAACTAAATGACCTGAATTGTGATTGCAGCTGCTTAACATGCCTCAAATACCTTTGCATCCTCTCGTCTCGCGCTTCTAGCTCTCCTCTGACTTGGCCGACGACCAGTGCCGAATCCGAGAATACTTCCACTGTATTCCCACCCATTCTTCTGACCATGGCCATTCCGATTAACACCGCTTCATACTCAGCTTCATTATTGGTAGCCGAGAAGTTTAGTCTGAGGGACTTTTCAATAACAACATTCTCTGGAGATACCAAGACTAATCCCACTCCCGAGCTTCTCTGATTGGCTACACCATCCGCATATAACTTCCAGGATGGGGGTCCTTATACGGAGACTGAGCCAACTGAATTTCCATCCATGTGCATCATCTCGTCATTTTCCTCTATTAAAGGCTCGGCGAATTCGGCTACCAGATCAACCAGGATCTGCCCCTTAACAGAGGTGCGAGGCATATACTTTATATTGAAAGCTCCTAGGATTGTACCCCATTTTGCAATTTTTCCTGTATAATCTGCACTCCGAAGTAATGACCTGAGTGGGAGCTGAGTAAGGACCACAACCATATGCGACTGAAAGTAGTGAGGAAGTTTGCGCGTGACATGGACCACTACAACGATGGCCTTCTCCAGTGGCAAGTAACGGACCTCGGCCTCATGAAGGGCTCTACTCACATTGTAAACAGGCTTCTGAACGCCATTATCGACCCGTACAAGCACCAGACTCACTGCATGGGTGGCTATAGCGATATAGGCGAACAGAACCTCGTCCGTTGTGGGACTGGACATGATGGAGGGTCGAAACAAATATTCTTTTAGCTGTTGGAAAGCCAAAACACATTCTTTAGTCCACTTAAACCCTTTTCCCTTGTTCAGCAACTGGAAAAAATGTCGACATCTTTCTACCAACTTAGAGATGAATCGATTGAGAGCAGCAGTCATCCCAGTCAACTTCTGAACCTCTTTAGGATTCTGAGGAGGCTGCAAGTTGTTGATCGCCTTTATCTGGTCGGGGTTTACCTCAATTCCGCGATGTGTGACCATGTAGCCCAAAAATTTTCCAGATCCAACGCCGAAAGAGCATTTCGAAGCATTGAGTTGTAGCCTGTGTTTCCTTAAGATATCAAAGATATTTCCGAGGTCTCCTGCATGCTCGGATTCCAGTTTACTCTTGACCACCATGTCATCTATGTAAATCTCAATGCATTTCCCCAACTGCGGCTCGAACATCTTTGTCATCATCCTCTGATAGGTGGAGCCTGCATTCTTTAGGCCAAATGGCATCACCTTATAGTGATAGTTCCCAACGGGGGTAACGAAGGCTGTCTTCTCTTGATCATCTAAAGCTAAGGGAATCTAGTGGTACCCTTGAAAGGCGTCCAAGAAACTCATTCGTGGATGCCCCACAATTGCGTCCACTAGCTGATCAATTCGAGGCATGGGGAAGGGATCCTTCGGACAGGCTTTGTTCAAGTCTGTAAAATCCACACATACACGCCATGTCCCATTCTTCTTCTTTACCACCACTGTATTGGCCAGCCATTTCGGATAGAAAACCTCCTTAATAGCCCTGGCCTGCTTCAGTTTGTTCACTTCCTCCCGAACAGCGTCAGAATGCTCCTTGGATGAACGCCGAGGTGGCTACTTCTTGGGGAAGGCATATGGACTTACGTTCAGGTGATGGCAGATGAACTTCGAATCCACACCTAGGGCCTCATAAGAGTTCCAGGAAAACACGTCAATGTTTCTCCTAAGGAGCGCCAACAGCTCTTCCTTATCCCGAGGGGGCAATTGGGCCCCGATCTGGAAAAACCTTTCTGGGTCTCTATCAATAACAACTTTCTCCAGCTTCTTACACTTCTCCTCATCCAACTCCACAACAGTTTGTGGAATCAGAATTTTTGATTGCTATGGACTTTTACCAGCAGAGGTCATAGGCTCGGCAGTAAACTGATGCATGATGGCCGATATAAGGCACTGCCTCGCCATAGATTGGCTTCCTCTAATTTCCTCGACCCGTCCTCCGGATGGAAATTTCACCTTCAAATGTAAAGTTAATGAAACGGCCCCCAAGGCATAAAGCTAGGGTCTGGTAACGATGGCCGTGTAAGGAGAATATGCATCCACCACGATGAAGTCCACTTTGAGCACCTCGGACCTTGCTTGTACTAGTAGTCTGATCTATCCATTAGGGATGACAGTTTTCCCATCAAAACTAACCAGAGGTGAAGTATATGCTGTTAAATCCTCAGGCCTTAAACCCAGCCCCTTGTATAGGTTCGGCTACATGATCTCAGCCCCACTCCCTTGATCAACCATCACCCTCTTCACATCGTACCCCCCTATTCTAAGGATAATGACTAAGGCGTCGTCATGGGGCTGGATAGTCCCTTGCTTGTCTTCGTCCGAGAAGCTCAAGACGAGTCGGACCTTTACCTTGGCCCGTTTTGCCCCTTGAGTCGTGTCCTCAGCAACAGCCCTAGAGACGGACATCACTCTAGAAGGGCAGAAACCGGTCCTCCCGGGTGCTACAAAGATAACATTAATCGTGCCCAGCGGGGGCCTTGACTAGGCTGTCTCCGAAGCCCCTGGCCTGCTGTGGTCTCCCTAGCCGTTAGGCCGATCTACAATTTGTTGTAGCTTTCCTTCCCTCACAAGTTGTTCTAGATGGCTCTTCAAAGTCCTGCAGTCCTCTGTAGTGTGCCCCCATTCCTGATAGTATTGACAGTGAAGGCTCTGATTGCGCTTCGTGGGGTCTCCTCCCATCTTGTTTGGCCATCTGAAATATGGCTCGTTCTGAACTTTCTCCAGAATCTGGTGGATTGGTTCTCTAAACACAACATGACAGCCTGCGACGTGACAGACCCGAATTGCACACTATAGTCTCTCCGTGGCTTGCTGCTGCTATACCGATCCAACCTGAAATCCTTCCTCTCCTGAGGGACAACCTTGGTTTTTCCTTTCTTAAGCAACTGATCCTCCTCGACTCGCTTATACTCATCGATGCAGTCCATTAGCTGACGCACGCTTCTCACTGGCTTCTTGGTCAGTGATTTCCTCAGATCATGTTCGGCTGGTAAGCTGACCTTGAAAGTTCTCACAGCCACATCATCGAAACTCCCTTCAATCTCGTTAAACATCTCCCAAACCTATTCGAATACGTTTTCAACGTCTCCCCCTCTCGCATAGACATAGATAATAAAGAATCTAATGGCCGAAGTACCCTAGTATTCGTAACAAACCGAGAGCAGAATGTCTTAGTGAGTGCCCGAAAGGATCCAATAGAATTGGCCGCAAGGCCATTAAACCATCTTATGGCCACAGGCCCCAAACTGGAGGGGAATACCTGCACATAAGAGTCTCATTCCTGGCGTGGACAGCCATCCTCTGATTAAAATGACTCACATGCTCTACCAGGTCGGTTCGTCCATTGTATGCGGTGAAAGTGGGCTGAATAAAACGCTGAGGAAGTCTTCCCCCTTCGATTGTGCGTGTGAAGGGCGACTTGGAAATTTAGTTGAGTGCCCTATTCATTGCATCGTTCCCAACACCTCTAGAGGATGCGCTTCTGCCTCTGCGGTTATAGCGATGTTCTTCCTCATGGGAGAAAGATTCGCTGGGGGGTGTTCGTGACCGGTGTCTATAATCACCATCCTCATCGTTATCAGAAGAGTTGTCAGTAATGGACGGACTGTTGGATGGACTATGCCTCCTTTGTGCAAGGCGCAACTTCTCCTTTAGACAATCAATCTTACGTTACATGCTCCTCATATTGTCTTTATGAGACTCATCTCCCTCATTTTGACGTTGACTTCTCCCAATGTGCATGGTATGCACGCTTCCCTCACGGTCCCTTTCTCGCTCAAGGTGTACAAAATGATTAAGTTGTTGCTAATCATCAGATTCCGCTTGTTTTGGACCTGATCCAACCATGGTTCAGACCTGAACTCACTGGTGCACCAGTTATTCCCACAGACGGCGCCAATTGTAAGGACACAAAATAGCAGGATGGGCCTATGGATGATATGAACTTAGGCCTAGAACAAGAACAACATCCTTGTAATGAATTTGTAGAGGGTGGGTTAAATAAAGCTGGGCTCGAAGTGGGTTTATTGATGGCCCAAATATGGTTATGAGTAGATCAACAAAAGCAAAGCCTGGGAGTTGTATAAATTGTCCTCGACTTAGTCCGAGGAGAAGTGCTTTTAGAGTTATCTGAGTTTTTATTCTTCTCTCTCGTCCTCCTTCCTTTCTCCCTCTATTTATAGGCCAGTTTCTCTCACGTGCCAGTTAGGTGGTTTCTCCTTGATACTTATCTCATCAAACTCTCCTTAAAGTCCTTACATAGCAGCTGTAAAGGTGGTGAGTCACTGTTTAGACATCCTTTTCCCATTAATGCGGCCAGAGGGTTAGCTGCAGGATAATAAATGCGGTGGCAGCAGCTTTTTACATAATATCTCCTTACTTTCACCTGTCCTATTTGCTTGCACATAATAGGAGAATTCCCTGGGATATCAGAGTAAACGTTGGAGCATCCATCATGGTCGTTCTTTTAATCATCCGAAGAGGTAATTCTCCCCGGACCACTCCTTTCTTCTTTATACAAGTTACACCTCAGTGAAGAGTTGAATTACGTGCCCTCCTCATGATTTGCCGTCCTCGGACTGACATGTCTCCTCGGACAGGCCCACGGCCCATCATCTAGAATTGGGCTCTTGACCCCTACATGCCCAATTTTTAAGAAAAAATTTTTGTTAGATTTTTTAATTCTACCGAATTTAGTAATGATAAGGGAAATTTGTATATTACTAATTAAGTAGGGAGTATAGCTTGATTAAATATATTAGTTATTTTTTAAGGAGTGCAATTAATCCTAGAATCCATTTTTCCATTTTACCCCTTCTGCATAACTTCTTTTGTTTTAAGGTTAAAAATTTGGTAACAAACTTAGTTGTAGACTAAAGGCCACAACGCCACTTAATATATATTTTTTTTATTGAAAGTAAATTTTGACAAATCCATCGTTGGGTTATATTTTCTTCTTATATCCTTTATGTTTGCAAAATTTCAAAAACATCAAAAATCAAGAGCTATGTCATCAATTAAATATTTAAATTTCAAGTTTTTGTAGTCTAAAAATTTACATAAAAAATAAGTTTATAAATCGAATAATAAATAACATCCGATTTGCATAAAATTTGATATGTGTTTTAAGAATATAAAGAACATACAATTCAACTGTTAAATTTAAAAAATATATATTTTTTATAGTTGTAGCGTAAGGTCTCAACTAAGTTTGTAGCCAAACTCTGTCCTTATTTTAATTCTTTCTTTACATTTTTAAAAAAAAAAACATACTTTAGATGCTGACCACATTTGTAAAAATTGCTAATAGTGTCAAGCAATTATTATATAAATTTTCAATATAATCAATTTACATCACAACCATATTCCTCTATGGTAATTTACTTACGAGTTCATATCATTTTTTTTTTCATTTTAAGATAGTGTACTGGGAAAAAAAATGAAAAAAAGAAACATGAGCTCTAAAGAAAAATAACATGTATTATCTTCTTCTTCTTCTTCTTCTAAATGAAAAAAGAAGCATGAGCTCTAAAGAAAAATGACACGTATCTTCTTCGTCTTCCCTTTTTTTTTTTCTTTTTTTTTTTTTAAGAGTAAAATATAAAAATCACCCCCTAAGGTTTGGGAGTAACCTTAGATACTATCAAGACTTTTCAAAAATATCTATTTTTTCTCATTAAGCACAAATAACACTTAACATTGTTTGAAAGTTTCCCACTTCTCAAAGTCTACTACTTCCTTTTAATAGCTTGTCTTGACTACAATGTCTCATGATAATTGCATTATGACAATCATATGCTCAAAAGACTGTGAGTAAGAAATTGTATATAAATAGCAGCCAAAGATGGAAACAAAACCAAAGGAGTAAGAGATTTTTCAAGCGGTGTTGACTATTGAGTGGGGTGTGGTTTAGGTACAAATTGGATTTATACTTTTGGTGTTTTATAAGCAATCAAAATTGTCATATGACCGAAAAGAGAATGATAAAGATAAATGCTACCAAAATTTGTTATAAATTCGAAGGATCGATCGAAACTGCCCACACTTAATCGTTCTTTTTTTTTTTTTTTTTTTTTTTTTTTTCGATTCGGTTTCGGATTGTATTTTTGAAAATCCGAAATTGGTCAGTTTGGTCTTGGGTTCAGAAAATATTAAAATGGAACTGTACCGAAACAGACCATATTGAATATTAATATATACAAATTTTATCAAGATTGTATTTTTAGGATAGTGGTAAGGACACGTGAGTCTGTGTCACTTGCTAAACCTCCATCCACAATGCACAATCCCATATGAAACAGCGCACCTGGGCTGGTAATAGCAACAAGATTTTATAAAGGTGTCCCATTTGGATTTCAGCAACAATTAAAAAAGACGTCAAAAATCATATTTACAAAAAGTAATCTTGTACATACATGCGCACGGCTTTTGCTCATTGCCACTCAATAAAGGGACACAAAAACTGATGAAATCAGTGCCACAAATTTCTTTTATATTTGAAGAGTTTCAACCGAACAAATTTCACTGTAGAAGACAACTGGATCAATTATACATGATTCAATCATATACCGTCTTAGAAGAACTTTTCTTGTAACTTCATGATGAAATGATAGAAGAATAACAACTCCAGGAAGACAGCCAGATACTAGCAAATAGTGGCGCCCAAAAAGGAACAGCAGGCCACCTTTCAAATGCTGAATCTTGTCTACGCTCTTATCAAAAGAATATAACTTCAGATGGAAATGAAGTTGTATAGAACCCAAACTAGTTGGATGCTTCTGAACACTTGGTGCAAAATCTGTAGCAATCAAAATCTCACCCAGCAAACATGGTCTCTGTAGCTATTTCAAGTCTGATCTGTTTTCTCCATTGGAGTCATCCTGTACAGTGTGTGCTCCCCGACGATGGGTAGGAGGGCTATACATCTCCAAACAAGTTAAACTGCCCACCAGCCAGCAGAGTTCCATATTACATGAAACAAGGGGAAAAAAAGAAAAAAAAGAAAAAAAGAGCCTGCTGAAGTAAAATCTGCATGCTTAACTTCTGAGAAAGAATTTCTGCCGATACAGTTACAAATCTCTTGCATTGAGAAAAAGCAGGCCATAAATTGCTACCCCATACTCCTTTCTGCCTCCAATAAAACTCCAAAGCCATCCGACAGCGGCCAAATGTCCTCAAATCACACAGTGACTGAAATTCAATTTTATTTGAAGTGCCTAAACTGGGCTGGCTTTGTCAAATGGAACATCCATGTAATCAATGAGATTCAATTTCACAATATTCCGTTCAAAACCCTCTGATAATAATCATACTGCCTTGTCCGCCATGCATCTAAGCTGCTGCTTATTAGTGAAAGCACCAATGACACACATTGCTGCACAACAGATATCAGTATGAAAACAATAGCAACGAAATGTTGTACAGTTAAGAAGGGTAATCAGATTAAAATCAAACCTCTTCTGTTAAACTTAAATGGTATCGTTTTCTTAAGTTCTGTATTGTCCGAGGACCACCTTTAAAGCAGGGGAAACCAGAGTCCTGATCCATACATAGAAGAATAGGAGCTTAGTAAATCAGGCATCATCAATATAGACACTTATAGTAATTTATCTACACCCTCTATCTCACCATGTGCATGATCACACGATTCACACCACATGCACCAACCCACCCATGTACATGCGCACAGGTATATGAAGTGTAATCTAAAGTTGGCCAACAAAATGAATCAGAGCTTTCCAATTTGAGGTGGCCTTCAAATTTATATAGTTAAATGGTATTGTTCCCATGCCATTATCCGTACACAGGTCCTTGGAAAACCTTAGATGGCTGAGTTGTGTCCAAACCAGACATGGAGAAGGTGTGGTGAAACTAGGGTGCAGGTCAAAGAAGAGTTTCAACCTGGCCATCCACAAAACTACTATACCCACCAGAGGATTGTACACTTCATTAAATGCAAGCCCTTAGGCCCATAAATCACATAGACTAGGTTTGTAAAACAAAAGTAAATATTAGATGATATTGGGGTGCAGAAAGCCAAAATTGGTTTTACCTGCAACATCTCAACAAGAAGAATAATGCGCTCAGCATGCTTACGACAAGTAAGAAAGCCTTGAATGCATAAAACCTGAATTTGAAGGGCAAAGACCATAAGTGAAATATAACCCTAAAAAATTTGACAAGCTGATTTGAAGACCTCCAAAAAAAAAAAAAACCCAAATTTTTTTTTTTTCAGAACCTTAAAATAATCAAAGAACTCGCTTGGAACTCCCTCAGCATCGGAATCCATGACCTAGAACAATCACAAGATTCCAATCACTTCAGAATTGAAAGATAAATTTATAATAAATCAAGATAGTAATAATAAGCCCAACAAAGATTGTTACGAAAAACATTAAGTAAAAAAATAAACGTCTCGCAACACCAACGCCTAACCTCAAGAAGTTCACGCGTTAATTTAAAAGGTGCACTCTCAAAATTGACACCTCCAGGTGAATTGGAAAGCATGAAGCCAAAATCAATATGTATGATATGACCTTCTTCATCTAATAAGAGGTTCCCATTGTGCCGATCCTTCACCTGGACATGGTCTAATGAGAAGCAGGTACAAAACAAGCCACTTAAACAAGCATATGCTATAGAAATTCCTTCACTGTAACCTAATAAGTTTTAAACCAAGAGGATGGATGCACAAGCGCATTAAGTGCAAATAGAGACATTTTGCTGGTGATCATCTGTTTATGGAACCACTTCTGCATGGCATTATTTGGTCCAAAATAATCGATTGTTATTTGACCAGTTGGTCATCAGTGTCAAACAGAGTTGTATGTAAAAGGTATGTACAATTACAGATACTGCTGTTCACTCTCAAGATGCAAGCTATTTGTTACAAGACTCATAAAAGAATAAAATTTATTCATGGCAATTGAGTACCATCCAAAGATTTACAACTGACTAGTCTACCAATAAGAAATAAATGAGAAAAATTAATAAAAAATGTTATAAGAAATTTTCTTGAACAGAAAAGAAATTCAATGGAAAACCTAAAAACACAGAGAGACATCTGACATCTTAGAAAGGGTATATTATGTCTAACTATTGGTAGATGTTACTTCAGCATTTCCTTTATTTAAGGAGTTAAGTGCAATGGCAACGCGTGAAAATTTGTATTCTAAATTTCTTCCTAACCCACATTTTACTAAGATCCAATTGTAAACCTTAGGATTGACAATATCAATGTGAAGCCTCAAAAATCAATAGATATACAACATCATAGTTCTTTATTGCATTTTCTCCACCAAAGCAGACAACTCTCTCTCTCTCTCTCTCTCTCTCTCTCATGTAAGAAAAGTCTATCTATAACAGGATCATAGCCTTAATACATTCAAAGTACTGTATTAACTTTCCATTTCCCATTTGGCTCGAGTTCAAGTTGTAGTTTCAGATTAAGCATATTAAAATTTGTATCTCCCTTATTTCACTTACAATGTCTCCTACCATACTTGTTCCTGTTATCTTAGTCCAATCTCTCACAAAACTTCTGCTTCCTCTCCCTAAACGAGAGACATGCATTTGTTGCTGGTTGGCTCATTTTTTGAGTCTTCTATTTCTTTTGCCATGCTTCACCCCTTCAATCTCTGATTATTCTTTCCCCACTTATCCCTGGCCATTGGTTATGCAACCGAGCCCTTGATCATGAAGGTAGGCGAGATGGCAATGGGCAAATGTGATTGTCTTGTCAAGTTTTGGAGCTTTGGCTGACAAATCGCCATTTGACCTCCACTAAATCATTTATCACATTGTTAAAAACCTTTCCAACCCCTACATATCATCCTTCTAGTACAATCACCAACCCGCAGACCGCAGTTGCTCTTCCCTTCAAACTCGACCATGTATAAGTACTGACCCCAACCATTACTGCATTTTGGATTAGAAAAGATTTGCCTAATTCCCTCAAATTTCTGATGAAAAATTGTTTCAAGGGCATAACAATTAAATCTGAAAGTGTTGAACAAAGCCAAAGTGCTCCTTCTTGCTCTAGGAGCATGTGATGCATAATTCTTTGCCCCTTTTTGATAATTGCAAGCCTATAAGCCTTACCTCCTTCTAAGACTATTTCGAACAATTAGATTTGATTTAAATTATTTTTTTGCCTCCCATGGGTTCTGATTAATTACTGCCCCCACCATTTGGCCTCCTAGTTTTGCAATCAATAAAATTGCTGAGGAGGTCCAGTGAGATGCTACATACACACAGAATTTAAACCCACAAGATGACACTCCATGGAGGGGAGGAGGTGCTATTTGAGCTGGCTCAATAGGTTGAAACCAAAAGAATATATATGATATAATACCTATTAGTGTTTTTGCCCATTATCCCCTGAGCAGCCCAGTGTAGGGTAAAATAACAAGACTTATAGGCTAAAAATCAATGCATTAGCAATGTAGCATATTTTGCATAGATATATAGTAGATGTATACAATATAAATCAATCTCTTAGTTTAAGCAAACAAAAAAAAACATGGGGGAATTATAGTTTTATATTTAAGTAGAAAATTTTTTAAAAAGACAATAAGCTATAATTCCTTACAAACAACGTCCAAAGGGATCAATTATCTAACATGTTTCTTTTCTAAAAATAACAAAAAAAAAAAAAAAAACAATTTGATAAGTAATAAAAAATTTATTGATATGAAGACTACTTCATGTAATAAAAATTATATCTTAAACACTATGGTCCCTCCAAATCATTGAAAATAATTTACTTATTAAAATAAATAGCTTCATAATCTATTAATTGCATTGTAGTGGAAAAGCTACCTCCTCACACCGCATTATTTAAGAAGAGTTTATTACATGTAAACAATGCATAAATGGCAACTGTCACAAACAGTATTGTAAGCCCTCCTGATTCCTTCAATTTTATTTTTTATAAAAAATTTATTGATAAAGAGATTCTCCAGCACAAAACCTCCAACATCAGTATCCTAATTCATGACACATCATTCCAATTTGAGAATGCCACTCTGAACAACTCCCACATGAGCATCCTACTTATGTGGGGTATGTGTGTGAGAGAGAGAGAGAGAACAATACCTGCAGAAGGTAGCACACAAGGGAATATCCAGCCATACTCTCAACAAAATTCCTCTGCAGAAAAAAAAAATGGAATGATATAATCTTTACCTGAAAATAAAAACTCAATTCTACTTCTTCATCCTTCAAAATAATGTTTTTTTGTAAAGAGTTCACACTTAAAAAATAATGAGCTAAATGAGTCGATCAAATGAGGGATCAAAAAAATTCATCCAAAAATAAAGCTTTCCAGGATGCCCTCTCCTTTTCTTTCTTTTTTGGACTAGTAAAAGGAAATTACTACAAAACACCAAAAATAATGAGTGCAACCAAGTGTTGGTATTTTGCAAGAGCAAAAGCCAGAAAATTGTTTTAAATGACATTTTGCAAGCCAGTGTTATTAAAAGTGAGCTTAAAACTCAAAGCTTGAAGCCCCAAGGTCTCAGCACTGCTCTTGGCCAAAAAAAAGGCTCCTTTAATGAAGCGCGCTTTTTGGAAGAAGCACAACACACGCCTAGGCACGCTTTTTTATTTTATTGCTAAAAAAGATATTGATCATCAAAATTAATTGCACTGAATAACATGTACCAATGATTTATTATACAATCACTATTCTTAAGGGGCTGCACTACACAAACAATTTTTTTTTACACCAGAAGATACAAAAAAGATTAATTTCCCATTCTTGTGCTTGTCTTCGACTTTTAGAAGTATTTTGATTGAACCATTCAACCATATACATCATTTGATCATAACTATCATGGTTATGTATTTTATAAAGTACAAGAGAATTATATAAATTGCAAGGCTTAAACTTTCTACAACTAGATTTTTATATTATTTTCCATTGATAATTGTTTTCAATTTACTATATAAAAAGTTTAAGAATTGAAATAAGTTAAGTAAAATTTGAATAAACATTATACAACTGCACTTGCCTAATAGGTAAAATATACAAATTTTGAGTTTTTATATATTTTGTTTTATTATATGTTACAAATATGTTTATTAGATGTTGTTACATATTATATTTGAAAATTGTGTGCTTTACTTCAATCAGGCATGCACTTGCATTTTGCATTTAGGCTCCAAGAGGCCTATGTGCTTAAGTGCGCTTGACGCTTTTACCAACACTGGCTCAACATGCCCTATTACCCTCAAACATGTAGTTATCTGCTTTAATCACTTCTCAACATCAAAAGACAAAAGTCCAGTGCCCCATGCTAAAAGACTCCTACATTCCTGATATCTCCATTTCCTGCCTTCCAACAAAAACAACACCAGTAAGGTATCCCTATTTTACATACATACGTGTATATAACTCTCTCTCTCTCTCTCTCTCCACTTCCAGCCTTCCACCAAAAATAACACCCATAAGGTATAATTTGTTCACGTACATACTTGCGCATATAAGTATAACATATAAGTATAAACAAGTGTCCGTACACATTCACATACACCTCTCTCTCTCTCTCTCTCTCTCTCTCTCTCTAGAAAATATTATTAAAAAAAATCCTAATTTAAGTAATTCTTTCTTTTCTTTTTTTAAAGATATATCACATGTGCACCATAACTATACTACCAACAAAACTTCTAAGCAAAACGAGAGGGAAGGACGGGACTTCATTCAAGTCAATATCAAGTCCATTTACGGCCTAACTTTGTTTTAGTACTGATACACCCCCTCATGTTAAAAAGCTCTTCAAACATGGGAATGAGTAAATTTCCTAAAGATAACACCACCTGAAGGATACCTATATAATTACAGCAGAAAATTACCTGGGCAAGCTTAAAACTCGGAGAATTTTCTTCATACTTGGCAATGAAAAATTCACGCAAACTCGTGATGTCGGGATATCTACTCTTTATAGAATGAAGTGAAGCCTAAAAATAGCAAAGACATTAATTTGGAGATAGCCTGGAACTTAAATTGCAATTCACTTAAAAAGCATGAATGTACAGTATTACCGTATCTGGAATAGTCTCAATCAGAGCTGTGTAAGAAGAAGTAACTAGAACTTCATAAGGTCTCAACCAGAGAGGGAGACCAGCTTCTTGGAATATATCTGGCATCAAAATCCAATGATTACAAGCTTCAACTAACTGGTAAAACAATGAGAGAAAAAACCACAACCAGCCTTAGTCCCAAAATTTTGGGGTCGGCCATAGATCCTTAATAGACTAGTCAGAGTCAGCCACATGTACAAAACGATGACAGAAACAGTTTTTTACTATAAATCAGATTAGCATGATAGTACAAGACCCAGCGAACTATGTGGTATTAGAGAGTCAAATTTAGATACAGCTTGTTCATTATATTGACTTATTGAGTCATAGGCATTTGTGTTAATGTACTGTTAACAGAAGAAAGTAAAATGCACTTTTGGGTGCATTTGGTCACAATTAAGGGTCAACAGTTGCATAAAATGAATAGTTGCTTGCAATAAACAAGATAAAGGGGCTTAGAGATTCCATAAGTAATAGTAGAATCATTCAGACACTAATGCAATCGGAGGTTAGCTGTGTGTAGACTGGCAATTATTAGAGAAAGCATATGTTAGGTTATTAATCACAATTCACAACACTATAGAACTATCATGAACCAGACACATTTTCTCATAGAATGATAATTGTTATCAATTTACTACTTAGGAAACAAACGAAGAGAAGAAAAGCAGAGGGGTGTTTCATTTTATCTGGGGAACATTGATTACACAGACAGCACATTTCACAGACACTTACATCAATACATACATTTTTTTTTTTTTTTGATAGATAATAAAGATTTATATTCAAAAACACTTCCTTATGTAAAAAAAACATAAGACAGAGAGAGAAATACAAAGAGAAAGGAAAGAGAGAAAGATAAGGAAAAGAAAAGAAACTAAGAACACAAGAGAGAGCTAAGGAATATAGGGAGAGAGTCACTAGAGGTGAGTCTCCAAGCCCAAGACTAGTCAAACAAAGTGCAGCTAAAAGAGGCCAAAAGCTGGTCATCGAAACTATCCATGTCCTCAAACGTCCTCCTATTGCGCTCCATCCAAAGACACCACATCACGCATAATGGAGCTAAATTCCAAATGTTTGACAAATGCTTTCCAGGCCAATTCCACCAACCGAATAGAGTATCCGCAACCGATCTTGACAAGACCCAAGAAAACCCAAAAGATCTAAACACCAAACACCACACCCTATAAGCCTTTCCACAATGCAGTAACAAATGGTCCATCGTTTCTCCATTACTGCGGCACATGATACACTAGTCAACAAAATCCCATCTACCCCTTAAATTATCACCTGTAAGGATCCTATCTCAAACAGCAGTCCACACAAAGAAGGAAACACGCCAAGGAGCCTTAACCTTCCAAACACCTTTTCAAGGAAAAATAATTGGCAAGGGGCTTCTTAACTTATTGTAGAACGAACAAATATCAAAGTCCCCATTCTTTGTCAACTTCCATTGCAGACGATCTCCGTTCTCAGTGAGAAGTAGATTAGAGCCCAAGGTACAGAGAAAATCATCCACCCCACTTATTTCCCAATCATTTGGCCTACGAGTAAAATGAACATCTCAGCTTCTCCGTTCCTCAGTCCCCAACCGTTCGAGAGAAGAGGCCACCGATGCCCCTTTATTAGAGGCAATCCGATACACACTCAGGAAAGTCAATTAAAGTGGAGAATCCCCACACCATTGATCTGTCCAAAGCTTCACTCTATCCCCTACCCCTACCTCAAAGCGAATATTCTTGCTAAAATCCTCCCATCCCATGCAAATACTTCTCCACAGGCCACACCCATGTACCCCTCTACCTAACTTGGAAGTCCATCCCCCCCATTCTTCCCCAAACTTGAGAACTACAACCCTTCTCCAAAGCCTTGTCTCCTCATTTCCAAACCTCCATAACCACTTCCCAAGTAAGGCTTTATTGAAAGTAGTAACTTTCCTTACTCCTAACCCACCATTTTGCAAAGGTGCACACACCTTGTCCCATCCCACCAAGTGAAACTTGGAGCCCCCCAACCCCAAGAAATCCCTTTGCAACCTCTCAATTTTATTGGCCACATGCGTAGGGATGGTGAAAAGAGACAAATAATAAGTGGGGAGACTAGAAAATGTGTTTTTAAGCAATGTTAGTCTTCCACGTTTTGACAAATACATCTTCTTCCAACCGGCCAACTTACGCTCAATTTTCTCCAAGATAGGATTCCAAACAACGGGGGACTTGTGAGACGCCCCCAAAGGCATACCAAGATAGGTCATAGGCAAGGACCCAATCCGGCATCCCAAAATCTCTACCAAGACATAGACGTTAGGAACCTCCCCAATGGGAACCATCTCACTCTTCCAGCACATTAACCTTTAAACCTGCCACTGCCTGGAAACAAAGAAGAAGCATCCTAACATGTAGAATTTGCTCCTCATCGGCATCGCTAAACAGAATTGTATCATCTGCGAACAAAAGATGCGACATACATACCCCTCCACCTCGTCTACCATCAGCCCTAAAGCCTCGAAACAAGCCAACCCCTTCAACTCTTTTCATCATCTTACTGAAGACCTCCATCATAACCAGAAACAACAAGGGGGATAGTGGGTCCCCTTGTCTCAATCCTCTCGAACTCCCAAAGAAATCAGCTGGAGACCCATTAAACAAGACAGAAAATTGGGCTGTAGAAATACAAGTGCGGATCCACCTACACCACCTCACCCCAAATCCCATTCTTTTCAACAAATCAAGAAGAGCCTCCCAGTTCACATGATCATATGCTTTCTCAATATCTAATTTACAAATAACCCCTGGAATCTTACTCTTCTCCCTACTATCAACATACTCATTAGCAATGAGAACTGAATCAAGTATCTGTCTACTACCTACAAAACTGTTCTGAGACTCCGATATCAGCTGGTCCAAAACCTCTTTCAGGCGGTTTGCCAACACCTTAGCCAAGATCTTGTAAACACTCCCCACCAAACTAATAGGTCTAAAATCTCGAATATTCGAAGCACCATTCTTCTTAGAGATTAAGGCTATGAAAGTTGCATTAAGAGATTTTTCAAACTTACTGTGCTAATAAAACTCTTCAAGCACGGCTAAGACATCTCTTTCCACAACTTCCCAACAATGGTGATAGAAAGCCAAGGAGAAACCATCAAGACCAGGAGCTTTATCTCCTTCCATCTCTTTGACAACTCGAAGAACCTCCTCCCATTCAAACCTTCGTTCAAGCCAGTCTCTCTCCAACCCCTCTATTTGATCAAACTCCAAACCTTCCACACAAGGCCTCCACTCCTCAGTCTCCTTGTACAATTTTTTATAAAACTGTACAACTTGGTCAGCCATCTCAGATTCGTCCTCATAGATAACCCCATCCACCTCCAACATGCTAATATGATTATGCCTTCTCCGAGAATTGGCCATCTTGTGGAAAAATTTGGTATTGTTGTCTCCTTCCTTAATGCAAAGCATCCTCGACTTCTGTCTCCACGAGAATTCTTCCAAAGAGAGAAGGTTCTGTATTTGAGATCTCAACACAGCCCTCTCTCCTAACTCCACTACAGAAAGGCCGAGCTCCCCTTCCTAAACATCCAAAACTTTCAAAGCCTCCAACAGTTCTTTTTTCTGAGGCACGACATTTCCAAACTCACTTCGGTTCCACTGAATAATATCTTCCCACTAAATAATATCTTCTTTCAATGCCTTCAGCTTCTTGGCAAGTACAAAACTTGGAGTACCTGAGAAAGAATATCGATTCCATCAAGAACGAACCCTATCTTTGAACTCATCCGACTTTAACCACATGTTCTCGAACCTAAAAGGACTTTTCCCCCTCAATATCCCTCTTGCCTCCACTAAAATGGGGAAGTGGTCTGAAATAGGACGAGTTAAAATCCGTTGGGTCACATCCGGATAGTGATCCTCCCAATCATGAGAAACCAACACCCTATCTATACTAGACATTGAAGGCTAATCCGAGCCACTCGACCAAGTATAACTCCCTCCTTCCAATGGAAAATCTATCAAGCTAAGCTCCTCAATGAATTCAGAAAAAATCTCCATAGCCGGGGTAAGACGAGATCCCCCCAACCGTTCGCTAGGGAACCGAACAATGTTGAAATCCCCTATGTAACACCATGGAACTTCCCAAAGTTGCTGAATTCCAATCAACTAATCCCACAGCTGCCCCCTTAAGTTATTATCATTCGGGCCATAAACCCTAGAGCAAGCTCAAATAAAGCCATCCCCCAAACCCTGCCACCGAACTGAAATGGAAAAATGACCCACCATTACCTCCAACTTTTCTAAAACCCTCCTATCCCACATCATCAAAACCCCACCAGCTGTCTGATCCGCATCCAGTGCTACCCAGTCTACATAGGGACAACTCCACAAGCTGCAAATCAACTGTCTATCCAAGCCTGCAAGCTCAGTTTCTTGAAGGCAAACTACATCACAATTCCATTCCCTTAACAAATTTCTAACAACCAAACGTTTCCGCGCATCATTCAGACCTTTAACGTTCCATGACACCATTCTTAACTTCATTGAAACTGTAAACTCCCTACTACAACCACAGTCAAGCAACCAAAGAAAAGAAAACTATCTCCCATCATAATTAACCGAGGAAATCAAATTCCTCAACTCCCTCTTCCTTTTATCCTTTGAGACAGCTTTTTGGTGGGCAGCATCTTTTCTATGCACCAGCTTGGCTGCCTCAATCTCCATCTCAAGCCTTTGTAAAAGCATAATACATCTCTTCTCATGTCGACCCAAAGAAAGCCCCATCATCTTACTGAAACTGGGGAGTCTATATTTCACCCAATTAGACACCTTCAAAGTGTTATCCAACCTCCTCACCTCAGTATTACAATTCAAATCAACCGTCACAACCACCCCCAAGGGATTAATAGACACCAAGGGGAAAGAACTCTCCACATCACCCAAGGTCTCAATTGCATAAGCTGTGTCGACCTCAGTCAATGCCACCACCGACTGATTAGCCTTGATAGGAGGTGTCTATCCGTTGCATATCGCTAGCACCCTCAACCCGAACACCTTTATCTCCACCCGGAGCACCCCCTTCCTCAATCCTAACTCTCGGTGGACTCAGAACGTAATTTGGTAGCTCAAGGCCTAATAAAGCCCTATCACCCACTGTTTCTGCCTTACCCAGAGTGGATGGAGGCTCTTCAGCACAAAGCCCACCAGAAAAACGACTCTCAGCCTCCGCCGAAGTCTCCGCAAGGCAACCCAAAAGCTCGGTTGGAGAAAAAGACACCAAATCAGTCCTCGTGGTGTGGAAAAGAGCTATATCGGCACAATCCCGTGTCGCAGGTGAAGCTCCGGCGAGAAACCCATCGGAAAAGGACCACCTACCGTCACCGATGCCGTCGCCGGCCCACAGAACATCTCGGAATGGGTCGCCAAGCTCGCCGCCGTCATCGGATCTTCGTGTCGTGCAGTGCCGGCCTTCACCGGTGGCGTCGGTGACTCCAAGGCAGGATCAACATCAGCCCTTGTGATGTCCTGAGTCTCCGACATATCGTGAGAAGCTTTGGGCATCATTGGTGTATGGGCTTCCTGCCTTGAAAGTGTCGGGGCCCCCCCAGTTGGGCTTTCACCAACTTCCAACCTCAGTGGACCAGTGGGCTCTAGACTAGAGAACACAAGAAAGCCCATTGGAGTACCATCTTGGTCTGAGCCCACCATAGGGAGTTTCTGAACCCGTGAACCACTAGGCACGTGCTCCCTCTGATCCTTTATAACCAATAAGGAACTCCTCAGTCCACCTTTATTCCACACCACCCTCCTTTTTCCTTCCCCATGCACTTCTACAGTCAAACTTTTTCTTGCCCAATCAGAGTTTCCCAGTTCCCGTTTATTTCCATAAACATGTTCAATCCCATTTGATTTGATATTCAATGGGGATCTTTTATATCCTACCGGATTTGTCCTTTCAAAGTTAAAATCCTCTGTTCTGCATTGAGAACCCACAACTCTACCTTCATGAGTGGCCGAACCTGGTAAGCTCACCGGAGCTTTGCTCAACATATCTTGTTTACTTACTAGGTTTTGCATCTCTGACTGGATTCTGGCCCTGACCTGCACCTCACGCCCACACACCATATCGGCAAAGGATTTAAACGGTTGAATCCTAGAGTTATCCTTATGAGGCTAAGTCACAAAAAACGACTGTCCATTCCCACCATTCACAAAGTTTTCAGGTTCCAACATCTTCCTTAACTCTAACCCAAAAACTCTCCATCCAATCTTTGCTTTGCCTACTGGAATGATAATGGACCTCCTAGACCCACCAACTTTAAGTTCAGACAACAGTAGGAACAAGCCAAAAGAATTAGGGTGTAGGCTGAGTCACCTTCCCTGAACGAAAAAAAGTACTTCAGACTGCTCCCAACGACTATTTGTTCTAAACTCTTCATCAACCATTGAGCCACTTTCTTACCCATGAAGACCGACTTCATGAAGTACCTACTCCGCTCAAAAATCCTTAGAGAAAAATACCTTCCCCCTTCCTCTACCACCAGTTGAAAAAGTTTGGATTCAATAAAAAAACTACGAACACCACCCATAATTTCAATGAAGTAGTTGATGCAAAAATAAAATTGGATTGCCAGCAGAAAAATCTTAAGAACCTAACTCAGAGAGGAATCAGCTTGGGATATATAAACCCAATAAATAAAACATCCCTCAGACTTTAATATATACATACATTTTTCATTTTCCTATAACATTATTTTCTTTCCTTTTTTCCTTTACTTTCTTTTTTTCTTTTTCTTTTTTTCTTTTTTTGAAGAAAAGAAAAAAAGATGTGCTCCAAGTCCTTGGGCTGTTGAACAGAATTCAACCACACTGGAATGGATGGTACAAAGTCCTCCAGCTTTTCATACTTTTGGAGAACTTCCAGCTATCAAGGAGACGAAAAGCTATGTGAAGTAAAAGAAGAAAAGGTCGCCGACTGCTACTAAGAACCTAACAGAACTTTTCAAAATGTGGGTTCTAAAACCACTTGTGTAGGTCGGGGTTGAGAATTGGGGGGCCGACGAGGCTAGGGCCCCATTTTCCAGCAATGACCGGTCAAGGTCAATCAAAGTGGGGATTCACAGATGATTCTCAGCATAGAAAAGATCTTCACAAGTCTGATCACCATTTATAGAAGGATTGAACGGCGAATTGATCATCGACTCAAGCACGTATTGCCAACTTCACATTACAACATGTCTCTTGAAAGGTCAACAAAGGGTGCCTCCCCCCACTGTCTAGGAGTAGAGAAGAGAGCACCTTCACCCGGCAAAGCACTTATTTCCTGCTTGGCCAAGATGTGTTAAACGGAACCTTCTTAAAAAATTTCTCTAAAGGCGGATAATGGGACTACTGGTCTGCTGCTTTGACTTTTTCTTTTTCCAACTACTGTGACGAAAGAAAGCAAAGAAACTCAGCTTCTTGCAGGTCCCAATAAGCGGGTAATTTAGGTCTACTTGTCAAGTAAAGCCTCACTTTTTCAACGAAGACCAGAACCGATTCAATCAATGCGACATCGTCCCACCAGTCAAAAAGGAAGGAATATTCTGAGGCGGGCAAGGAAGGAAGAGAGCATTACGAATTGCCCTATTTGATCTAGTAAGGGGAAGCATTAACGGCTTTCTCATGTTTCCGATATCGGTTGTGGACTTCCGATATTCTCCGATCCCGTATGCTTTCTCTATCGTGTATGCTTTCTATATGTGTTGATCCGTTAAATGAAGGTAAGGATAGGATAATTGGCTGGTTGGTTTGTTCACACAGGCATGATAGTACTCAACTGCTGCAAACTAGTAAGGATTGTGCCTGCCATCAAATTCGTGCCGCATGGCGGGATTACTCTACACTCTATAAATAGAGGCTCGATAAGCCTTCGAGCTCTAAAAGAAAATCGAAGAATTTTTTGATTAGCACGGTTGATGAACTATGGCTATTGCAGAAAGGCTTGCTCAAGTTGGAGAGGAGATAGAGCAGGTAGAGAACGACCTGCGCAACCGCCGGAGACTCTTAAGAGCCTTTTGGAGACACCTGCCCCCGGAGAGCCCTGCCATCGTAGAAGACCGCATGCGCGCGGCGGAACAGGGAATAAGGGACCTTGAGAGGAGGCTACAAATGCTGCGAAATGAGCAGCAATCGCTCATTGTGCGGGCGATCATCCTCGGTGACCAGAGAGACTAGAAGAAAGAAAAAAGTAGTTACAGTCTCTTCCGTCTACTGGTTTTTCCAATTTCAGGCCTAACCTTTGACTTATTCCAGTTTCGCAAATAATGTAGTTAGCATAATGCTTTTGAAAGAAAGGCATATGTGGTTGTTTATGTAGTTACCAAAATCAAGTAGTTCTAAAATGTTGGGTGGAAAGAGGGTTTGGGGGGGGGGGGGGGGGGGGGTGTGAATAATTGAGCATATGGATTTCCCCAACATTTGGTAATCCTCTCATATCTCATAAACTCCTCCCGCAAATGGTCAGCGGTATCTAAGAAACTTTACCAACTAGGAAAAGCTACAACTTTCAAATAAACCCTACGCTAGAGGTACTTCTGCTATACCTAACAACCAACATAGCCAAAATAACATGCCTGGAATTAAAGTACAGAATAACTTGTATTCAAAAGGAAAGTAACAATCCACCTTTAAGACTAATATTGCAAATTCTTCATTTATTTATTTTAAATAAGGAAGAAACATCAGACTGCTACCAAAACGAACTGTAGTAATATGACTAGCATACCCACTTTAATAAATTCAACCCAAACTAATCACACCATGACACAGACATTCACAATTCTGAGAACCAAAAACTTTTAATTGAAGGCACATCAATTAGACCATGCAAATAAAATAATTAAATCTAATAAAGATTCTCCCATTGACTCAAAGGCCTTGTATCTATTTTTAATAAGCAAATACAGCTCACACGCCCATATGCGATTGACCCCATTCACCATCCATTGTTTGATGAGAGGAGATGCCATTTGGTGCAAACTTCAAAACTATTGGCCTCAAGGGCATCAAATTATAGGCTCAAGAGTATCACATATCCATCCAACCATAAGGGTCCATTTGATTGGAGAGATTTTAGGATGGGTGGAAAAAATGGGAGAGAAAAGTGGAGAAAAAATTATTTCTGTGGGTGTTTAATTAGAGAGAGGAAAGGATGGAATATTGGTGGGGTCCCGTTGTTTTCTCCCCAAGCCCACCAAAAACCAATCTCTCCAATTTGGAGAGAAAAGAGGGCTATATTGCAAAGGACAGTTTGGCCCCCTTTTCACATTTATTTTTCTTCTTCTTCTTCTTCTTCTTCTTCTTCTTCTTTTGCCCTTCTTCTTCTTCTTTTGTCCAGCCTTGCTCCTATCCTATTATAATTAACTTTAACTTCTTCTTTTTTCCTTTTTTTTTAGTCTTTGTCAACCAAAATCTAGTAAGCAAATTACCATTTTCTATCTTACCACTTTTCTATCCCTCCCACCAAATGGATCCTAAATGGAATGGCAAACATTGAGCAACATGTTTTTCCAGTCATTATACAAATGTCACCCAAAAAAAATCCAATTCTTCCTTTATTTTAGCACACATTTTAATTTGGCTTGCAGAAGCAATATGCAATTCCATATTTTAATGGTATATCTTACTTGAACTCAATAAACAACAGATTAAAAAAAAAAAACTACAGATATAAAGAACAACGGTTCTAAGAGGACTAACTAGATAAAGATGGAATCAAGTAACAAGACAAAGAGCTACACATAAGATGAAATTAAAAAAATATATATATATATATATATATTTTCATCTCTCAACCAAATAAATGAGTTTTCCATCTCTCCACTTTTTCATTCTCCCAACCAAACACAAATGACAGAAAACTAATCTCTTCTATCCTCCCACTTCTCGATCCCTTCCCCATTTTCTATCCTCCCACTTTTCTATCCCTCCAACCAAATGGATCCTAAATGGATGACAAACATTGAGCAACATGTTTTTCCAGTCAATATACAAATGTCACCCAAAAAAATCCAATTCTTCCTTTATTTTAGCACACATTTTAATTTGACTTGCAGAAGCAATATGCAATTCCATATTTTAATGGTATATCTTACTTGAACTCAATAAACAACAGATTAAAAAAAAAAAAAACTACAGATATAAAGAACAACGGTTCTAAGAGGACTAACCAGATAAAGATGGAATCAAGTAACAAGACAAAGAGCTACACATAAGATGAAATTAAAATATATATATATATATATATATGTATAAAATAATTAAAGAAAGGAGGATGCCTACCATAAAAGTGCGATATAAGTTGCACGGCAAGATGCTCTTGCCTACAATCATCACCACTCTTCACAATAACCTAAGTGAAAAGCAAGAAAACAAAATTGTCATTAGTGTCAAAGGCAGCATAATGACCACCACAGGACATATAGAACATATATACAGAGTCCAAGACATGACAGCTATACAGTAACAGACATGAAACCAAACACTGCAACTGTCATGAATTAAAAATGACATACAGACAAAAGGCAGACACAAGAAAACTTTCCACATGTCCAACAACCGCTGATTCTCCTAATAATGCTGAACATACTGAAGCAAGAATCAAACACATACACAAGGGGTAGTAGTTTTAGATAATATACTGTAACAAGAGGTAGTAGTTTTGTAACTTTTTCAAAACAATCAACATCCAACAGCAAAGAAGGTACATTGTTTTGGAGACAATCTTGTTCACACCCCCCCCCCCCCCAAAAAAAAAAAAACAGGTAATAAAATCCATAGGTGAAGAAATGAACTTTTTTTTTAATCAATTTTCTAGTTAACATTGCTCAAAATCACTACATCCGCTTTTGTTTTTTTAAGGTTTAATAAACAGAACTTACAGAGCGCAAATCCCAACCAGGTAAATTTCCATGATCTGAAGCTCTGCGTATCCTTTCTTTTTTTACCTCCCAAAGTTCACCAGATAAGGCATCACTGGCCTTGGGAGAACTCCCATTAAACTGTTGAGCAATTCAGAAAATGTTAGATATAAGATTATAAATTTCCACACTAAAACAGTGTATAAAATAATCAATTATCATAAGTGCTCACCCTTGGTTGTGCATCTGTTGAATCTTGACCAGCTCCTTTGAGAGGGAGCCCAGGAGGTGCTTCTCCTTTGGCTGCAGCAGCCTGCAGAAACGTTCAAAATCCATTAACATCTAAAAATATGCTAGCATGAAAGAGACATAGAAGGAAACCAATTTCAAGAAATAAAGGCCCAATCATTCACCAACAAGAATATTATCCTTTATTGAACTTGAAATTTTAACAGCATGACAACTTTATACAGCACAAATTCACATATATGAGCATCTTATTATAACTAGCATATTTATGGATTAAATGTCTATTTTTTTTCTTTTTTTAATGATTGATAGAAATACAACTATCAATTCAAGTACTGGAACTATCTTGTTTTTCTAAATCACACTTGTTACCAATCAGTGCACACTGTTTGCATCCAAATTGACTTCAACATAATCTTTGTCCCCAAGGCAACCATATAAGAAAAATGGATCCATCTATTCTACAAACCAGATTCTAATTGATGCAAAGTTAGATTTTATTATATCACAAATATGAACTTTGGTCTATATAAAAAGCAATCAAAATATTTTCTGAAAGCATGACATTACACTTCAGAGGCATCAGACCTTAACAGAAAACCCCACGCATCATTGGTGCATCATAAACATACTAAACCCACCTAGCTAAAGAGCATCCAGATCATAATCCACGAAAGAAATTTTCATAAAAATTTCAAACCTATGAAATTCAGGGAAGATTCTGTATATATTTCCAATAGAACATGCCCATAAAATTGTTTCCCAAGTCTAAAAGCTTCAACTAAGGGAACCCTGAGACCCCCAACCCCAAAAGCCACAAAGTCCTGACTGGCTGACCTTAAGCCCTACCTCTTGTTTAACACTTGCAATAAAAAAAGATAATCAGTAATCATTCAACCAGTGGCCTGTGTTGTACTAAACAGTTAGATGAACTAATATAAGATGACATTCACTATAAAATTACTAATTGGAGTAAACAAAAATCAACTGATAGAACACTTTCTCTTTGTAACAAGAAATTCATATAAAGAAATCAGCATATGGGGGAGTGCAAGCAAAGTATGCATTAACTGACATCAATAGATAGAAGTAACACTACAAAGATGGTGACTAATGTAGCATTTGTAAGAACGCTAACTGTTAGGCATAAGTAGCATCAACAGAGTGAAGGGCCCACCTTTACTGCCTCTATAGCTACTGTACTTGGAACACGGCGGTGTTCCTTCCGACGTGGTGGTCCTTGATCCTCAATGTCTTCCATTCTAATTCCTGGATCTGCTGTCAGCACTACCCTTACCCACTCCAAATCTCTATTATGTGCTGCTCTTGATGTATGAGTTACAGATTCATCACATTGACTGCTACTTGACAAAATACTGGCAGAAGCTGAAGTACACTGCAGACTAGCACAATGGATGCCACTGTGTTCAATGCTCTGTAACTGGATGGGCGATCGCTTCTCTACAGTAAGACTCACATTAACAAACTTCGTTTTTGCGTCTGATTTATGCGCCATTGCCTGATCAATTGCTTGAGCAGTTGACCTTGACATTCTATCATTACTATTACGATAAGCCTCCTGGGCAGTCCACAATGGATAAGCCCAAGGAGGTGGCTTTGGCAACAATGCATCTCCATTTGCCAGAGGAATTCCCGCTCTAGAAAGCTTTTGTGAACCAGATGTGTCCTTTGTATTGCTAAAACAAGTTTTGAAAAGGAAACAGAAGAATGAAACAATTAAAATCTCTTCATTAACACTTCTTGTTCTAGTGACCATAAAAATTAGTAACTATCAGAATTCATTTAGATTATGTAACCTCGGCACTTCACTTTTCAAAACTTCAACGCATATCAGATAAGGTGCCTTTTCCCTAGAATTCAAAAGAACAGCTTCATCTTCAGGTATATGAAGCACACGATACATCCCCTTTCCCATTGGGAAGCAAACTCCTAAAAAATATAAATCAGTATTATTCAACTAAGACATAAAAGCTATATCACGAATACCCCAGCTAACAGAAAACATATATCAATAGTGCTCTAGAAAAAGCGCAGGGTGAAGACCTTTTGTTTGGATAAATAAAGCACAGGGTGAAGGCCTATTAGTTAAAGCAGAAAGGATATCGAGAACAAGCAGTGACAAAATAACTCCAATCTTTGGTACAAAGTTTTCTATGCATGTGGGTATTAAGGGTCCATTTAGAAACAACTTATTTAGCTAAAACTGAAAACTTTTTGCTGAAAGTACTGTAAATAAAGCTAAAAGTTAGCTGAAATAGTACAGTGAAACTCATGAATAGTACCAAAAAGTGCAATGAAACTCATAAATAATAGCAAAAATAAGCTAAATAGTAAAAGAGGCTGCCCAATATAAGCTTATCTCAAACACAACCTAATATAACAAATCCCATGAAAGAACACGAAGAAAAAAACAACACACAGCTTGCTAAAGGCCAATTTTTTTGTTAGCAAGCCTCAACCTCGAGAAAAAATTTGCCTCTTCATTTTAAGACCATAGTAATAAGAAAAATATATTCCAGCACCCTCCACCTTGTTAGTTTAGATCGAATTCAAGCAACTAGAGAAGAAATTGTAAGTTCACCTGGGACCTCGGAAAGCAGGGAGTTGCTAACATTTAAGTGAAACACCCGACAGACAAAACAACAGTTGCACTGACTTAAAAGTGCCTTCAAAAACATCAGCTTATTAAAAAGCAGAATCCCATCATCTTTTTCCCCCCAATAGTAACAAGGACATTAGAAGTTTCTACCCCTCAAAATTAGACCCGAGTATATACTCATTGAAGTAACATTATATATCAATCTGAAGAAAGATGCATTGTATATCCACAAGTTAAAACACCAAACACTTCTGCATATACTTTTATAAGAATAAACAAACCTTCTAAAGTTGCCCCTTTCTGAAATGTTTTAGACTTGTTTCCAAACTGGCATTCCCAACATCTTCAGAAAATGGAATACAGAAATAGAAACTATATGCAGAACATACTTTTTCTCAAAATTATTGTCATTTTCAAAAGTTAAGATTTATGCAAACTTTTAAATTAAAAAAGCACATTTTTAGAAACACATCCCTGTTCGAAAAACACCTAACTAGGCATTATTTCATCAGAGATTTTCAGACCAGTATATTGAAAATAATATGCCACTAGTTAAATAATTGCACATAGCAAAATACTCAAAAGCACCATGTCTCTAGATGAGCATCCCAGAACTTAAATCTACGGTGATTAAAGAAGTACCTCCACTATTTTGAGCATCAGCCACATGCATATTCATATCTGTGAGAGACTAGAAACACATAAATGACAAACACAATAAATGCATTAGAAAAATATTCAAGCAACATATATGTATGTATTTATGTATTGTAAGTAATCTGGACAAAGCATAAAAAAAAACATAGCCAACCTCACGGAGAGCACTTTTGCGATCTTCAATTGGAAATACATCAACCAAGCCATATGATGTCTCACATAATGAATGCACGAAGTCCAGTGACTCATGATAAGCCCCTTTTCGGTAATGTGATGCAGAATTATTTGGAAGTGGGGGCTTTGCATTTGACTTATCGCTCCGTTGCTTTGGTGAACCAGGACACTTCTGCCAAATTAAGAGAATGGCAAATCAATTAATCAATGTGTGTGCAAGTAAGCATCTCTCTAATAAACCACTTGGGTCATCCCATGGTTCTCTTGACAAACTAAATCAAGATAAATGTCACCATATCAAAACCTTTTGTCCATGATCTTCATCATGATATCTACATATCAATCAAATTTAAGGGGGAAAAACTAACTGGCAAGTATAATTGGCAAAACATTTCATGACTGACTGCAGTTCTGCATAAGTTACTTCGCTGATAAATTAATCTAATCATCTTCTATGGATCACAAACAGACGCAACTGAACAAGTGACTATAGGGAGTTGCTAAGAGAGAGCAAGCTAATGGATAAACTTCATCTTGCTAATCAGGACGTAGTTTGTTCCCTATTAAATCTGGAGGGTTAGGTATTTGGAAGCTTGGCTTTTTAATCAAGCTTCCATGGGGAAATGGTTATGGTTGCTCCACTATGGGCAGGGATTCTCTTTGGAGAAGGGTTGTGGGGGACTAAATACAAAGAGATGACGGGTCACTGGCATTCAGTGGAGGTCACGGGTGCTCATTGGGTGTGCATGTGGAAACATGTGAGAGGCGGGTGGGAGAGATTTTTGAAGCATACAAGATTTTTGTTGAGAATGGAGTGGGATTTTTTTTTCTTTTTTTAAATCTTTTCATGATATTAAATAGGGTAGTGAGCAAGATCGTGCATTTATTGAAATTAAAGAAAGGTTATGTAGTGCTCCTTTACTAGCTTTACCTGATTTTTCTAAAACTTTTAAGATTGAGTGTAATACCTCAAAAATAGGTATTGGAGCTGTTTTGATACAGGAGAAGCGGCCAATAGCCTATTTTAGTGAAAAGCTAAATGGGACAGTTTTGAACTACCCAACATATGACAAGGAGCTTAATGCACTAGTGAGAGCATTCGAGACTTGGCAACATTACCTTTGGCCGAAAGAATTTGTCATAAATATCGACCATAAGTCCTTGAAACACTTAAAAGGACAAGGTAAGTTGAATAGAAAACATGCCAAGTGGGTGGAATTCATTGAGACCTTTCCTTATGTAATCAAATACAAACAAGATAAGGAAAATATTGTGACTGATATGTCCTTGTCTTTACTTTAAATGCAAAGTTATTAGAATTTAAATATGTTAAGGAATTGTATGCTAATGATGATAATTTTGCTAGTGTATGGAGCATGTGAGAAAGCAGCGTTTGGTAAATTCTATAGACTAGATTGATACTTGTTTAGAGAAAATAGACTTTGTGTGCCTAATAGTTTTATGCGTGAGTATGTATCTCGCATCTTTTGTTCGCAGATGATACAATTCTGTTTTGCGATGCCGATGAGGAGCAAATTCTTCATGTTAGGATGCTTCTCCTTTGTTTCCAAGCAGTGACAGGTTTAAAGGTTAATGTGCTGAAGAGTGAGATGGTTCCCACTGAGGAGGTTCCTAACGTCTATGTCCTGGCAGAGATTTTGGGATGCCGGATTGGGTCTTTGCTTATGACCTATCTTGATATGCCTTTGGGGGCGTCCTACAAGTCCCCCACTGTTTGGAATCCTATCTTAGAGAAAATTGAGCGTAAGTTGGCTGGTTGGAAAAAGATGTATTTGTCAAAAGGTGGTAGACTAACATTGCTTAAAAGCACTCTATCTAGTCTCCCCACTTATTATGTCTCTTTTCACCATCCCTACGCATGTGGCCAATAAAATTGAGAGGTTGCAAAGGAATTTCTTGTGGGGGGACTCCAAGTTTCACTTGGTGGGATGGGACAAGGTGTATGCTCCTTTGCAAAATGGTGGGTTAGGAGTAAGGAAAGTTACTACTTTCAATAAAGCATTACTTGGGAAGTGGTTATGGAGGTTTGGAAATGAGGAGACAAGGCTCTGGAGAAGGGTTGTAGCTTAAGTTTGGGGAAGAATGGGGGGGATGGACTTCCAAGTTAGGTAGAGAGGTTCATGGGTGTGGCCTGTGGAGAAGTATCCGCATGGGATGGGAGGCTTTTAGCAAGAATATTCGCTTTGAGGTAAGGGTGGGGGATAGAGTGAAGCTTTGGACAGATCGATGGTGTGGGGATTCTCCACTTCAATTGACTTTCCCGAGTGTGTATGGGATTGCCTCCAATAAAGGGGCATCGGCAGCCTCTTCTCTCGATCAGTTGGGGACTGAGGAGCGGAGAAGCTAGGATGTTCATTTTACTCGGAGGCCAAATGATTGGGAAATGAGTGGGGTGGATGATTTTCTTCGTACCTTGGACTCTAATCTACCTCCCACTGAGAACGGAGATCGTATGCGATGGAAGTTGACAAAGAATGGGAACTTTGATATTCGATCGTTCTACAATAAGTTAAGAAGCCCCTTGCCAATTATTTTTCCTTGGAAAGGTGTTTGGAAGGTTAAGGCTCCTCGGCGTGTTTCCTTCTTTGTGTGGACTGCTGTTTGGGATAGGATCCTTACAAGTGATAATTTGAGGGGTAGATGGGATTTTGTTGACTGGTGTATCATGTGCCGCAATAATGGAGAATCGGTGGACCATTTGTTACTACATTGTGGAAAGGCTTATCGGGTGTGGTGTTTGGTGTTTAAATCTTTTGGGTTTTCTTAGGTCTTGCCAAAATCAGTTGCGGATACTCTATTCGGTTTGTGGAATTGGCCTGGAAAGCATTTGTCTAGCATTTGGAATTTAGCTCCATTATGCGTGATGTGGTGTCTTTGGAGGGAGCGCAATAGGAGGACGTTTGAGGACTTGGATAGTTCGGATGACCAGCTTTTGACCTCTTTCAGTGGCACTTTGTTTGACTTTTCTAAGGCTTGGAGACTCAGCTCTAGTGACTCTCTCCCTACATTCCTTAGCTCTCTCTTGTGTTCTTAGTTTCTTTTCCTTTCCTTATCTTTCACTCTTTCCTTTCTCTTTGTATTTCTTCCTCTGCCTTATGATTTTCTTCATAAGGTAGTGTTTTTGAATACAAATCTTTATTATCTATCAAAAAAAAAAAAAAAAGTTTTATGCGTGAGTTGCTTGTGCGTGAAGCACATGGAGGTGGTTTAATGGGTCATTTTGGTGTAAGGAAGACTTTTGACGTGTTTCATGAACATTTTTTTTGGCCAAAGATGAAACGTGATGTGGAAAGAGCTTGTGCTAGTTACATTACCTGTAGGCAAGCCAAATTTAGAGTCTTACCACATGGATTATACACTCCTTTGCCCGTACTTAGTGCACCTTAGGTCGATATTTCTATGGATTTTGTTTTAGGCTTGTCTAGGTCAAGGAAAGGTAGAGATTTAATTTTTGTGGTTGTTGATAAGTTTTCTAAGATGGCGCATTTCATATCTTGTCATAAAACTACTGATGCAACCCACATCGCTGATTTGTTCTTTAGAGAGATAGTACGGCTCCATGGTGTTCCTAGGAGTATTGTGTTTGATCGTGATGTTAAGTTCCTTAGCTATTTTTGGAAAGTCTTGTGAGAAAAGTTGGAAACTAAACTATTGTTTTCGACTACTTGTCACCCCCAAACGGATGGACAAACTGAGGTAGTAAATAGAACTTTATCTACTTTGTTGCATACTATAATTCAAAAAACTTGAAAAATTGGGAGGAATTGTTTGTCATTCATTGAGTTTGCATATGATCGAAGTGTTTAAGGTGGGTCCTAGCAACCCAATGTATGACACAGTAGGAATGGGGTCAGAAGAGGGGAACTTGGAGACTAATTCGATGTTCACCAAAGCGCTTCACGATATTCGTCCTAGAATCAGTGATTTTGTTGGGGAGTTGAGCAAAACATGGGGTAATTCTAAAAATTGGATGCTCGAACTTCGGGATGGGAGGAAAATAGTTATTTGCTTTCCGCATACTGTGCCCTTGAACCTATGTCGGATCAGCCTGCAACGGAGGGTGTAGTTAATACAGGTTTGGCTTCTCTTTTTAATAAGGGACATTTTTTTTTTTTGATAAGTGTCTTTTTAATAAGGGATATATTGTTGGTTGGGCTTCTGAGTATGAGGGTGTTGGGGGCTCTGTTGTCTCTGATATTGGGTCAGAGGGTGAGGCATGGGACTCTGATGAGGGGTTATTGGATTGGGAACATTTAGGTGAACCACTTGAAGTGGCACATCTGGCAATGGATAATTCAATGGGTAAGGAGAATCCTACAGCTGAGAAGATAGGGGGTAAGGTGGATGTCGATAACACCAAGTTGTCTCTTTGGGTAACTAATAGAATTAAACCTTTCCAAAAATCTGTTGGGACCTCGCTTGAAGGTTTCGAAGAACAAGTTACAAGTTTGCTTTTAGCTTTAGAAGAGCGAAGAAAACAGCGGATGATTGATGTAGACTCTAAGAGAAAGTTGGGTAAGGTGGGGCTCAAAGGGCATCGTGAATTGAAGAGTTTAATGAGCTCACGGGGTGAGGAGAAGGAGTCAGAAAGGAGGAGTGCTAGTAAGAATCGGGCTATTGTAGTGCATCAATGAATTTGAGAATTGTTTCTTGGAATGTAAAAGGGTTGAATGAGCAGGATAAGCGGCTTCAGGTTAGAAATTTGATCCAAAAGTGGAAAGCAGATATTGTTTGTCTGCAAGAAACAAAGATGGAGCTAATTAATAGAGGTGTCACTTGTAGTTTGTTGGGGGGGGGGGGGGGGGGGTGTCAGCATGTGGATTGGCTCTACTTAGGTTCTATGGGTGCTTCTGGAGGGGTTTTATTGATGTGGGACAACAGGGTTGTGGATAAGGTGGAGGAAGCGGTGGGTCGTTTCTCCGTATGTTGTAAATTAAAAAATATGGTGGGTCATTTTGTTTGGGCTTTCACTGGTGTTTATGGACCCAATAGTGATAGAGACAAAAGTTTCTTATGAGAGGAGTTATCTAGTTGAGGTAGTTGGTGGGATGTGCCTTGGTGTGTGGGTGGTGATTTTAATGTGGTGCGATTTCCTTCTGAGCGTTCTGGTTCGGCTAATTTCACTACAGCCATGTTTGGGTTTTCAGCTTTTATTTCCAAGCAAAGCCTTATTGATCTGCCTTTGGTTGGGGGAAATTTCACTTGGTCTAACTCTAGAGAAGTTGCTGCAAGATCTAGATTAGACAGGTTTCTTTTGTCAGCAGATTGGGAGAAGAAATATCCATCTGTTTGTCAACAACGACTTCCTAGGTTGTTTTCGGATCATTTTCCAATCCTTCTTAAGGGCGGGAATTTACACGGAGGCAAGAAACCCTTTAGGTTTGAGAACATGTGGTTAAAGGATGAGGGCTTTTTGGGAAGGGTGAGTTCGTGGTGGAGTCCTATCATTTCCAATGAACTCCTAGTTTTTCTTTGGCTAACAAGCTGAAGATGTTAAAATTGGATTTGAAGATATGGAATGTGGAGGAGTTCGGTAATATAGGTCTCAGGGTGCAAAACTTGTGGAAGGATTTTAATGCGTTGGAAGTTATCAAGGATGATCGTGTTCTTACAGCGAAGGAAAGGAGGGAAAAGAATCGAATTCGTGGAGAGTTAGAAAAATCAACTTTGTTGGAAGAGATCTATTGGAGGTAGAAATCTAGGGCTTTATTTCTTAAAGAGGGAGATAGGAACACAAAATTCTTTCATCGTATTACAAATTCTCATAGAAGATGCAATACTATCAATAGGCTTATGGTGGATGGAGTAGTTATCCACAGATCGGGGGATCATTGAGGGATGTATTTCTCAGTTCTATAGGCAGTTATACTGGGAGAATGAGTTTCACCGACCTCTTTTGGATGAGGTTGTTTTTTTTAGAATTTCTGAGGAAGATGTCACTTGGTTGGACAGACCTTTTGATAAGGATGAAGTTTTTGGAGTGGTCCATGACCTCAAAGGTGATAAAGCGCTAGGTCCGGATGGTTTTACAATGGCATTTTTTCAATCTTGTTGGGGCACGGTGAAAACTGATATTATGGTATTTCATGTTTTTCTTGCCCACGCTGTGTTTGAAAAGAGCCTTAATGCTAATTTTCTTGCTCTCATTCCTAAGAAATTTGATGCTGTGGATGTCCAAGACTTTTGGCCTATTAGTTTGGTGGGTGGGTTGTACAAGATTATCGCTAAAGTGTTAGCCAATCAAATGCGAAGGGTGGTTCACGGTCTTATTTCAGAATCTCAGAATGCCTTTGTGAAAGGTCGTTAAGATTTTAGATTTTGTCCTTATTGCTTCTGAGTGTCTAGACAATCGATTGAAGGCTGGAGTTCCGGGGGTGTTGTGCAAGTTGGACATCAAGAAAGCATACGACCATGTGCATTGGGAGTTTCTCATGTTTTTCCTACAGCAATGTGGATTTTCCGAAAAGTGGAGAAGGTGGATCAGGTGTTGTATCTCAACTGTTAAATTCTCCATTTTGATCAATGGTTGCCCATCTAACTTTTTTGGGAGTTCTAGAGGACTTCGGCAAGGTGATCCTTTATCCCCATTTCTCTTTGATATTGTCATGGAGGTCTTGAGTCGTATGTTGGATGCGGCTACTGCAGCTGGTCAATTTTCGGGTTTCACAATTGGGAATGCAGCTGGTTCCTTGTTGACGATGTCTCATTTATTGTTTGCGGATGATACTCTTGTTTTTTGTGACGCCGACAGCACTCATATTTCTGCTTTGCGTGGGATTCTCTCTAGATTTGAGAAGATGTCAGGGCTAAGGATTAATTTAGGAAAGTCTGAGTTGGTTCCAGTTGAAGATGTGCCTAATCTTCACGAGTTAGTAGAGATTTTGGGCTGTAGGGAGTCTGCTCTTCCGCTGAAATATTTAGGTCTTCTGTTGGGTGCTACTTTTAAAGATAAGACTATTTGGAATCTTATTTTGGAGAAGATGGAGCGAAGGCTAGCTAATTGAAACAGGTTGTATTTATCCAAGGGGGATAAAGTTACCCTTATTAAGAGTACTCTTTCTAGCTTACCTACGTATTTCCTTTCTCTTCTCCCTATTACAGTTAAGGTGGCTAAGAGGATGGAGAATTTACAAAGAGATTTTCTCTGGACTAATATTGGGGATGATCGTAAAATTCATTTAGTGAATTGGTCTAAGGTTTGTAGGCCAGTGAAGAATGAAGGGTTAGGCATTCGGTGTTTGAGAAGGTTTAATTCTGCCTTATTAGCCAAATGGTTGTGGCATTATAGTTTGGAGAATGATGCCCTTTGGAGAAGGGTCATTAGGGCGAAGTATAGGAATGAGTGGGGTGTTGGTGCACAAAATCTGTGTCAGGGGCATATGGTGTTTGTTTGTGGAAGTTCACTAGAAGTGGCCGGTTGAATTTTTCCAAGTTCCTTCGGTATGATGTGGCTGATGGAACTTGTGTGAAGTTTTGGGATGATGTGTGGTGTTGGGATCATCCTCTTAAGGAAGAGTTTCCAGATTTATATAATATTAGTAGGACAAGGGAGGCTTCGGTCTCTGAGGTTATGTGTTACACAAATGGGAGAGTTTCTTGAGACTTTCAATTTCGTCGTTTAGTGAATGATCAAGAGTCATTATCTTTGGATTCGTTTATGGTCTTAATCTATTCCACAAAGGTGCGGGGTGTTGGTGCTAACAACCTTTGTTGGAAGTCAGCCTGCAATCGAGGTTTCAAGGTGAGTGGGTATTATCATTCTCTATCCCCTCCTATTGTCATTCCCTTCCCTTGGAAAATGGTGTGGCAATCGAAGGTTCCTCCTTAAGTAGCTTTCTTCACTTGGACTACGGCTTTAGGCAAAATTTTAACTATAGATAATCTTCGGAAAAGGCACTTTGTTGTTCTTGAGTGGTGTTTTATGTGCAAAGGGTGTGGGGAATCTGGATATCATCTTCTCCTTCACTGTCCTTTTGCTTTTGAGATGTGGAGTATGATCTTCTGCTTGTTTGGTATTTCCTGGGTGATGTCGCTAAGGGTAGTGGATTTGTTGGATTGTTGGTCATGCAACTTCAGGCGTCATTGTAATAAAGTCATTTGGAGGATGGTGTTGCACTGTTTGATGTGGTGTATCTGGCGGGAACGAAATTCGAGAAGCTTTGAAGATCGAGAACAGTCCATTCTTGAGTTTAAGTCTTTTTTCTTTTTTACTCTTCTCGAATGGTGTTTGGTTTTATCTTCTTTCTCTTGTTTTTCCATTCCTGGTTTGCTTGATTGTTGTACTTTGGTTTTTTGATGTTTTTTGCCATTTTCATACATTTCCTATGTACGGGGCTGTGTTCTTTTAATAAAATTTTTATGTTACTTATTAAAAAAAAAATAATCCACTAACTCATTTGGATTTGCTGCCTTTACTAGTTAATGAAAGACTAGTTTGGATGGTCAAAAGAAGGCTGAGATGGTGAAGAAACTCCATGAAAGTGTACGGCAACATATAGAAAAGAAAAATGAGCAATATGCGACCAAAGCCAACAAGGGCCGTCGACAAGTCCTCTTTGAACAGGGTGATTGGGTTTGGGTGCCTATGAGAAAAGAAAGATTTCTAGCCTGTAGGCGATCCAACTACATCCTAGAGGGGATAGTCCATTTCAAGTTCTTGAGAGAATCAATGATAATGCATACAAGTTGGATCAATGATGATGGGACATTTAGCATGTTGGGAAAAGAGGAGTGAAGAAACATCAAAATTCCACGTATGTAATGCTATTCCATTACGCTTTATGTGGAGTTTATGGATAAAACTAAACTCTAGGACATTCAAAAAAGTGGAGACCTCAGAGCCTAACTTGCGGTTTTTTTTTTTTTTTTTTATATCTTAGTTTGAATGGTTAAAGGATATTGGGAGTCTATAGTGTACTTCTTTTATGATTATCTAGATCTATGCAATTTTAGATGTTACTCCTTTGGTGGGCACCTGCATAGTCCTAGTATTCTAGAGATGTACTCATTTTTAATAAAATTTTACCACTAATCATGAGAGAGACAGACCTTAGTTAGAGGCTAACTAAGGTATGCATGAATACAAGATCCCGTATGTTGAATAGTCAAGATGAGTAGTAGGATCCTACTTTTAAGGCATTTAAGCATGACAACAACTTCATATCAATATCGATCTTCAATCTTCTTCTTCTTCTTCTTTTCATTTTATTTTGAACCAATAATTACTATCCTTAAGCTAGTTCTTGACTCCTAATCTCCAAGGTTGTCAATACCATTTCACTTCGGGAATCTACCTTTTCATTGTAATAGATGTACTCAGTACCCTATCATTCTGCTTACCCATTCACACACAGAAAAATAGAGGTGGGTTTTGGAACTAGACTTGGGACTTAGTCTGTATTATTAAATGATGGGATGTGTAATGAAGACAAAAATGGAACAACCAAGTAATGGGCTAATTTAAATATTGACTAACCCATACCATAAACTTCATGACTTGACTAGGCTTGACTATAGTATCATTAACACTATTTTGTGAGTTTATAAAGAAATATAATGTAATGACAATGATTGAAGTATTCTTTTTCTGGTACATTTGGAAGCATATAAAGAAGAAGGAAGGGAATGAAATGAATGTATACTTTTACTATTATGCCATTATATTTATTTGTGTCTCAAAGACACGAGGATAAAACATAATTTCTCTTCAATTAATGAACAGAATGGATTGTTCTGACCATATTTAAGAGAAATGCAGAGAGAATGGAATGGAATAGACATTCCCCCTTGGCCATTTCATTCATTCTCATAGAAGTCTCAGATAGGAGAACATATGGAATATTCCTTAAAAAACCATTCCATTCCAAGAAGGTTATAATATAAGGGGCTTGCAGGTTTGATTTTAGCAAACAAACGAGAGAAGCTGTAAAGCAGACATATAGACAAAGGAGGTAGGAGGAACAGATGATAGGGAAGACCTATTGAATTTGCTAGTGATGCAAGATGGAAAATAGGAGCCAAATACAAATAAGGTACAACAGTTAGCATTGCATACTCTTGAGGATAAACATATAATAAGATCAACAATGATTCTCTTTGTTTGTGATTTTTTTAAGCTTAAATTGCATTTTTTGTCCTTAACCTTTGACCATTGTTTCAAACTCGTCTTTATACTTTAAAATGTTTCAAGAGGATCCTTAAAATCATTTGATGCATGGAAAATGTAGACATAAAATTTTCAGCCTATTGCCAAACAAAGGTGGTATGATCCAATAATGCAAGTCTTCACTTCAGCATTTACAATATTAAAAACACTGCCACACTTCTTTGCCATGTCTTAAATATACATCTAATGTCCCCATTATAATTTCTCTTCAATTTGATCCACCCTATAAGGTCATCAAATGTATCAACTTATGTAAAATTGCAAGATCTTAAACAGCTTGACCTGCCTCATTTCATTCTCCAAAACTGTGTCCCCTACAAAGCTTTTACACCCTCTAACTTTCCAATATAACCAAATCGGTATGCTCTAAATATCCTCTCTCATTTTTTATAAGTAATCAAATTTCATTGAAAAATAGGAAATACCTATTCTCTCTGTTTTTTTTTTTTTTTTTTTTTGATTGGCACCAGGTGTCCAGAGCAGAGCCCCGACTAATCCTGGGGGTGCAAAGGCCCTCGGCAAGGAGTTTCCCGCAAGTACACCTTGGGTAATTCAAGGGCAGTTAAATTCCCCCAGTCCGATGGCCCCAAGGGAGCGAATGCATGCATGGCTGCTCGAACCCAAGATGTCTGGGTTTCACAGCTCGTCCCAATGTTGATATATTAGTTGAATATTATCAACACTGCCTTATAATTGTCCTTAATACATTCTTTTGGTCAAACTTCAGACAAACATGAGCTAAAAGATATTGAACACATTTTTTGGCATAATACAAGCTTATGTTTATGAGACCATATCCTTTTCAAGAAATAGCTACAGTTTAAAACTTTTGCCCTTTTTTTTTTCATTTTATTTATTTACTACCATCCCTATTCCATTCCTATAGCTATCAATTGCATTGTAACAGATTTGAGTCTCATAATCCTATCTGCATTTTACAATTCAAAAATTTTCTTGTAGACAAACTTACTACACTCCCACTAATCATTTGCTAAGCCAACTCAAACTCAACTACTTGGATCATTACCATATTTTATGTTGCAAATCTAAGCCTACTTTCTAGTACTAAATTATTTATCCCCGCTAAGACATGACATTCAAGAGTCAATGTGCCAATGCAAACCAAAAATGAATAAATAAACCAACAATGGCAGATGGAAATTTTAAAGGTGGCAACTGCAATGTACACAGTATGTTGCTACTAGAACAACCTTCCCATTGGGGACATCAACAAAACTAGCAAATTTACATTCTGCAATTACTTTCATGATCTATTCTGAAACTTTATTAATAGCCTGGCCTGAAAATTGGGAAAATGTGTCAAAAACTAGAGTACATGGGATAATACTAGCTTTCATATACTAAACACACAATAGAAAGTATAATTGGGAATTCCACATGAAACCTAGTAGAGTGCACGCAAACATTAAAGAGTGTCAATCATCAAATGTTCAGATAACATTCTACAACTACAGAATCTGATAAAACCAAAAAGGGAAACATATCTTCTATTCTGATTTCTGACACCAAAACATAATTTGGAAAGAAAAGAGTGCTGGAAAGTGAAGGCCATGCTTACAAATTAACAAAAACAAAACCAATTCTAAACTGACCTCTTTGTGCTTCTTTGAACCAAACAGCTCCGAGTCTTCAACTGAACGGTCACGATCCCTAAACAACTTGCGGAAAAAATTCTCAGTTCCTGGACTACTTTCAAACAAGCTACCGACGTTGTTGTTTTCATTTGCTGCAGTACTTTTGGAATCTTCTGGGTGCACACGAAACACTCTTCGGAACAATGAAAAGTCAGAAGGCTCTTCTTCCTCAGCATTTGCACTCCCCTCATCAGTTTTATCATGTGCGTCTTTCTTGTCATCAAATTTATCTTTAAAGAATTTCCGGAAAAATCCTTCTTTTTCATCATCATCGGCAGATTTTGAACTTTTCTCTTCAGAATTTGCCGTATCTTCATCTTTCTTGTCCTCAGATTTATCTTTAAATAGTTTCCGGAAGAACCCCTCTTTTTCTTCATCGTCAACAGATCTTGAACTTTTCTCTTCGGAGTTCACCATATCTTCATCTTTCTTTTCCTTATCTTTAAATAGTTTCCGGAAAAACCCCTCTTTTTCATCATCTTCAACAGATTTTGAAGATTTTTCTTCAGAGTTGACCGCATCTTCATCCTCCTTCCTCTCACTCCCGTCCTTCTTGTCCTCAGACTTATCTTTGAAAAGCTTACGAAAGAATCCTTCTTTTTCATCGTCTTCAACTGATTTGGAAACCGATTTATCCTCAGCATCACTCTTGCTATCACGAAACAACCTCTTAAAAAACCCATCCTTTTCAGAGTCATCATCATCTTTCTCTGAGGACTTCCTAAAAAGCAACACATCTCGAACCCTTGAGCCCCCCTCATCCTCACCTCTACTACTGTCCCTTAAAAGCCTTCGAAAGAACCCATCCTTTTCGGACTCATCCTCGTCTTTCTCAGCGGACTTTCTAAACAACAATGCATCACGCACCTTTGGACTTGGAATAAACTTCTTCAAGATGTTGTTCTCCTCAGAAGACAAGTGACTACCATCCTCTTGCAAATTGCTTCCCGAAGAAGGGGAGAAGGATAGAGATAGAGAAAGAGACTTTTGGGTGGGCGGTGAAGATGTTAGTGACAACAACCGCTGTTTGGATGATAACAACCTGTTCAAGACTTGATTTTTACTGCCAGGGCTGGAAGATGTCACAGTTAGAGGCCGAATCAAAGGAGGCCACTCGCCCATCAAAGTGGCTGCAAGCTGACACTTCTCTTGAATCCTACTAATCCCTTCATTATCATCTGAATCCTCAATCTCGGCCATCAAAAACCAATGCACCTTCAAGGCAATCTTCAAGGACTTGGAGCATATATCGATCACAAACTTATCCAAAGAGGGGCTGGGCTTGTGCACCATGAGGTAACAAACTTGAAACAAATAGCTCTCGATACCGGGTAATGGCAGAGTGTACATTCTATTACAGAGGTAATCGCGAACCCCGGGGTGATCATGCTTGTACAAATAGCTAACCGCGATCCATTCGCAGAAAAACGCGGAGTCGAAGAAGCGAATGAGCCAGCCGTTCTCGCCGGACTCACTCGCCCGGTTGATTTGGGAGGTGATCGTAATCTCGCGCGGAGACTCATCGGAGTCTCGTAGACTCAGTCCTAGAAGTCTCACCATTTGGTTTTTCTCAATCTACCATTATCATTTTTTTTTATATATTCTATTTATAAAAAAAAACCCTAACGCAACAACCACACCTCAAATCCAGAAACCCTAGGTTCCTAATACTCACAAACACATATAAAACTAATCACAAGCGAATCAGAGCAGAAACATCAACGAAATGAAGTTTCTAGAGAGAGATAGAGAGATTTGCTTACGCGGAGAGGGAGAGAGAGAGTCGAATCGGATTCTGGAGAGTAGAGATTCGAATAGAAGAGAGGGAATTTGAAAACAGGCGGAATGAGAGAACGACGTCGTATTGGTGCTAGTTGCTAGCTACGGTGATGCAAGGTGGTCGTCGTCGTCGTCGTCGGTGTCGTGCTGTGCTTTGCTCTGCTTGTTGAATTGAAAAGAGAAAGGAAAGAAGAAGGTGGCGAATGATGATTGGTGATATTAATTTACTTATTTCGCATTTTATTTTATTTTATTTTATTTTTGTTGGGAAATTACTATTATTTTCAAGTAGTAGTAGAAGCATCAGATCAGATCAGAAAGAATAAAAAGTTAAAAGGAAATAGCGCACAACAACCCAAAAAAAAAAAAATAGAATGCTGCTAACGTGCACTTACGTGTGAGGTGGGGTTGGGGGTTCCTTCCTTCAATTTCCCTCCAACGAGGGTGAAAAAATGTGTAACGTAAAATTCCCCGCTATCAAGAGATTTTAAATTTTGAATTTTTACCATCATCGCTCATCATTCACTCGTCAGCCTGGTTCGCTTTGCGGGCTCCGCGGGATACGTTTTTCTAATCTTCCTTCCATACTCTACTCTTTTCTTTTCTTTTCTTTTCGTTTTTTTATAAATCATGACAAAATTATTTGTATTTGAGTTTTTTTTTTATGGGTTTATATAATATTTTGATAATGGTTCATAAAATATTTTAGATCAAATTATAATGGCACTTGAAAGAAATAACATTTTAAAATTTTATATATAAGTTAGATAACTTACATAATTTTATTCTACTAATACCACTCATCCAAACGAATACTTTTTTTTATTTTTCTTTTTTTATGAGTGAGAGTTTAACAATTTTGTTGAATAACATTAAGAGATTACTACATCTGCTACTAGTGCATCACCGAGAGCTAAAGAGAAGATTCTCCAACCATACCAATCATCTGCATGAGTCTCACAAAATAAAAGTTAACTTATGAACAACACTATCATAGCCACTACAAACAAAATAGGAACTTCATAAATGAGTTTGAGCAGGGGGAAATGAAAATAATTTAAGAGAAGTGCTACGTCCACAATATTTTTATAACATTTTTACAATAAATCATAGGTGGTTAATTGTTATTGGTTTAAATTTAAATTCAATACTGAGATTACTTTTTTAACCTAACAATAACAATCAGTAACAACCTGCTATTTAAGATTCGTTGTAAAAATATTATAAAAATATTGTGGACATATCATTTCTCATAATTAAAAGAGGCTAAATGCATTGTGTCAATTGTAGTTGAGGGTATTTTGATAAGCACCATACCACCTGGTCAAAGTGTTGATTTAAACTTTGACTACGATTTTTCAATTTTTTACATTTTTTTTAAAGACAAATAAGTGGTTTTTTATTATGATGGAATTTTTTATTAGATTGACCCTACTGGGACATTTTTTTTTTGTGTGTGCGCTCCACTAGAAGGGGGCCCTTGATAAATTGGGGTTTTTTTTTTTTAAGAAAGCCTAAAACTCCACTGATGATGTCGAAAGATCGTCAGTAAGCTACAAGGTCTTCACGTGCTTGAAACAACCTGCACAACACAAAACAAGAATACCTTAGGAGAGTACCGGGGTGGTACCGACCAAAGACCCTTCAAAAGTTAAGCCAGAGGATGCTCACAACTCTAGAGTACCAAAGCTGGGGGGAATTATGCGTACCTTGTTTTCTGAGGGCCTTGGGTTTTTATAATAGTATAGAACCGACCTCCGTTTCTTGTCTAAGAAGGCGTTTCCTTATAAGATCATCATTAAAGGTGCATATATTACGGAATCCTTCTTATGTTAGGATTCTATTCCTATTAAGACTCTATAGACTACGGTTAATCATGAGACACAAGTTGTTTCCATTTAGAATCCTTGAAGATCACTAAAACCAAGTAGATGCCACGTGGCCTTTAGATCCATCCACCTTATGTCCGTGTATTCTGGATTCGTCCACCATCAATCTACCAGTTCGAACATTGTTATGTTTATTAAAATATATCCGTCATCTCTAATTTTACCCTCTTCAACTGCTCCCTCATGGGTCCGTGATCTCTGGGTGGACGAACCCGTGGAGTGATAGTTCAATTTGTCTCCTGAGAAACAGACCTAGCCTGATAGGCTGGCCTAGGGTCATTAATATCATAGGACATGTGTCGTCTATTCAGTGGCTCATCACTAAGAACGAAGCGTTCCTTCGTCTTCCATGCCATTCCCTCTATATAAACCTACCTCTCCACCCCTCATTTTCTACTTTCCATAGAAATCTTACAATCAGAGCTCTACGATCACCTTTGTTAGAAAATCATACCGTTCAGTTAGTTCATCCGTCATCTACTCCCTTTAGCTGCTCACCTTCAACTAGTAAGTACTTTTCTCCCTTCATTAATGAACTGTCATTCATTTTTCTAAACCTGTAATACCGTCATCTATTTTAGATTCATTAGTGTCTTAGGGTTTACCGTCATGTATAGGTGACAGATGTCTAGTGCATCGAATAACCAATCGTTTTTCCGCGACGGGGCAAGCTACGATGAAGTGTTCTCGTCAGGTCAAAAAGACCCTGACACTTCAAGTGAAGAAAGAAATCCATCTGCCACCTCCCCTTCCTCAAGGGATGAGGGTTTGGAGATGGATAGGCCAGAGAATGACCTTAGTGATAGCCTAGATGGAGCTGAGCCCCCAATCCAATCCATCATCGGTCCTGATGGACTTAGGGAGTTCATAATGCTACCCTTATGGACGGTTAATGATTTCAGGTCCACAATCAAAGAATCGCACTTCAAAACACTAAGGGCTAAGTACCAAATATCGGATAACATTCCCATCCGTCTACCCTATAAGTCAAAGAAGTGTTACTACGAGGGGGTGAAAGGCGTCGGGGTCTATGAGCAAATGTTGAAGGCAGGGCTCAAATTCCCCCTAAGTTCACTCCACTGTTGTCTCCTGTAATACCTTGGTTTGTCCATCACTTAAATCTCCCCAAATGCCTAGAGGGTTTTCCTTAGCGTGGAGGTCTTGTACGGGGCTATGTCTGACAGAGCTCGGAGGTTGATGGTGGAAGAATTCTTTCACTATTACCGTCCAACAGAGATTAATCAGTCAAGGGGTATGTATAGCTTTATGCCTAGAAGCCCGTTGTTGAGGCTCATGTGAGCTATCCCCGATTACAATAGGAATTGGAAGAGTCGATACTTTTTCATGGAAGGTGACAAGTGGATGTGTCACACTGGGGACACCGAGTTTAAGCCAGTCGACACAACATGGGGCATAATGCCCCCGTCCGGTATGCATTCGTCTATATTCAGACTTGACTGTTTTAACTAGTTGTCACTTTAACCGTCTCTCTTTCCTTTTGCAACTCGGGACCGTCCGCAAGTTTCACTTGAGCAATAGAGCTTGTTGGAGAAAATGTTTCACAAAACCAAGCTATTGGAGAGGATGTGGGCGAAGCTAGTTAATTTAGATACCCTTTTTTGGTACTATGACAGACCAAAACCTACAGCAGCTGCCCGTAAGTACGACCGTCAAGTTCGAGAATGTAAGTTCGTCACCAAATACTTGGTTTTTTCTTTTCTTTTATTTTTTATTTTTATTTTTACATATCCGTCCTCCTTGGTGTAGAAATGGAATCTAGCAAAAGGAAGGTCTTCATGAAGCAGCAAGCTGCTTTGAAAAAGAAGTAGGAAAGTCAGATCCCTGCTGGGACGGGTACAGCTAACTCGTCTGCCAAGAAGAAGCAGCAAGAGAAGTCTGATCGTCAACAGAAGAAGCCAAAAACTGTCCCCTAGCCCATCGTGGGGTTGAAAGCTGAGGCCAAAAAAAGGTCCCTTCTCTTGGCCACGGAAGGGGAAAGGGGCTTATGCCAGGCCAAGTCCCTGTAGCTGAAAAACCACCCATCCTCCTTCGTGAGGACTCCAAGTACGCGTTAGAGCAGCTCTCGTCCATCATTACACCTGATGACTATGAGAACCTGAGCAACCACGCAATGGAGGCAATGGGGGAGACAGGGCTCTTCAGCATTGCTTAGGTAGCTATGTCTGTCCTCTTTTCTATTTATTCCCTTCTACTTGCCCTAAGGCTAACCTTTTGTTTCCAGGAAATGTTGATGATGAAGGGGTTAATGGGGCGTTTCCTGAATCACGAGACGTCTTTGGATCGTCATAGGGCAAAGGCGAGATCGACGAAGGACCAGCTTGCTAAGCTGAAGGCCTGGAAGACGATCCAAGAGAAAAAGCTTGCTTTGTCTGAGGAAGCAAGGGGCGAGCTAGAGAAGCAGACGGAGCTATTGAAGCAAGTCTTGGTGGACAAAGAGAAAGAAATTAGTGATGCCAAGGACCGGCTTCGTCAGGCGAAGGAGAAGGCGATACTTGAGTATCGTGACTTCAACACCCTACTGTCAGAGCTTGGAAGCTCCTTTGCTGAGATCTTTGACGATTGCCTCCATCAAGTCAAAGCCTCCTATCTAGACATGAACTTATCACATATCACTATCGACGACCAAGCCTAGACCTTAGTCCTGTCTGTCCACTCCGAGAGCAAGGATCAACTATTTGGCGACGATGCCCTTGTAGAAGATCCTCATGGTGACAGTGAATCTGCCCTCATTGAAGGACAAATCCAAACTGTTGAAGCTGGTTCCCATCAACCCGAAGATGTGCAAATTTTGGAACAGAGGAATGAAGAAAACCCCCTCGTCCAGTAGTAGTTTTTTTTTTTTTTAAGCTAAATTGTAAGGATTTGAAGAACAATTTTAATTTAATCATTGCTTTCTGTACGTTGACATCTACCATTTATGGGTTTTAAGTAATATTTGATTGCTTATTCTATTATTCGCCTACTTTTATGCTTGTGGATAAATCCGTTCAATTTATGGTCACATAACTCATAGTTTAGGATAAATCCGTATTGTTGAATCCATCTACTTTTATGGACAATAATTATGTTCTTAGGCAAACTCGTCCATGATACGGACTTTATATCCTGAATCATCTTTTTATGATGGATCCGTCCTCTTTGGGTCATTGAAGTAGGCGAACTCGTGCACTGCTCTACTTGAATTCGTCCATCTTATGGACTTGTAAATGATGTAACCCGTCTACCTTATGGACATTGAACCATTAGTCATTTTCTAGGAATGACACTCGCCCACTTTGTGGACTTGATATTTGGAATCTATCCTCTTTAAGGACTTGCAAATGATGTAACCAGTCCACCTTGTGGACATTAATCCGTTATTCATTTTCTAGGAATGACACTTGTCCACTTTGTGGACTTGATATTTGGAATCCATCCTCTTTAAGGACTTGCAAATGATATAACCCATCCACCTTGTGGACATTAATCCATTAGTCATTCTCTAGGAATGACACCCGTCCACTTTGTGGACTTGATATTTGGAATCCATCCTCTTTAAGGACTTGTAATGATGTAACCCATCCACCTTGTGGACATTAATCCATTAGTCATTTTCTAGGAATGACACCCGTCCATTTTGTGGACTTGATATTTAGAACCCATCCTCTTTAAAGACTTGTAATTAATGACAGATTCCGTCCACTTTGTGGCTTCAAATCTAGGATCCGTCCATTTAATGGACTCGTAATTAATATTGGAACCCATAATTAATATTGCATCGCTAGTCATCCTTGAGGAATGACACTTGTCCACGTTGTGGACTTGATCACCAGGACCTGTCCACTTTGTGAACTTGTTGGTCATCCTTTGAGGAAACTTGTCCACTTTGTGGATTGTAAATTAGTCATCCTTTGAGGAAATGAACTCGTCCACTTGTGGACTTTGTAATTTTCACCCTTATAGGATGGATTCGTCCATTTTATGGAATTTTTAGAGGAGTACGTCCCCTTGAGGACTATGAAAGTAGAAAGAAAGATACACAGGTCATATCTGAATAAATTCGTATGCATAAGTAGAAAGATTGTTTTGTAAAGGAAAAGACCTGCCCTTTAGGCTTAAAAAGTATTGTAGCAAAATTTAACTAAAGAAATAAACTGAAAAATGAGGACTGTCGAATTAACTAAGGAAATAAACTAGGGAGCGTCGTTCTTGTCATCTACTGGTAGTATTTCTTGAGATGCTTGGTGTTTCATGGATGGTGCAGCTTCCGTCTGTCTAGCGTCTCCAAGTGGTAGGTGCCTTTCCTCAACTATGAAGTGATTCTGTAGGAGCCCTCCCAGTTGGGCCCGAGTTTCCCTTGAATGGTATCCCTAGTAGTGCCCATTACCTTTCTTTAAACCAAGTCTCCAACCTTGAAGTCTTTGTGTTTGACCCTGGAGTTGTAGTGCTTGGCCATGAGGTCCTGATATCATGTAAGCCTTTGCTCAGCTGTCGCCCTGACCTCGTCTATTAGATCGAGATGTAAGCGCATTGCCTCATCGCTCCTCCTTTCATTATGATTGTCCACCCTGTAACTTATGAGTTCGACCTCAGCTGGGATAACTGCTTCGCTTCCGTATGCTAGCCGGAACGGCTTTTCTCCTGTAAGTGTTCTAGCTGTCGTCCTGTACGCCCATAGCACGCTTGGCAGCTCTTCTGATCATATACCTTTTGCCCTCTCAAGCCGAGTCTTGATGATTTTAAGCAAGGATCAATTGGTTACTTTAACCTGCTCGTTGGCTTAAGGGTGGGCGGGGGAGGAATAATGGTTCTTGATTCCCAACTGTAAGCAAAAATCCTTGAAGGAGTTGTTGTCAAACTGTTTCCCATTGTCTCTAGGTATTTCGTACTTGCAGAAAATGCTCTTCCATATGAAATTACGCACATTCTTCTCCGTGATGGTAGCCAGGGCTTCTGCCTTTACCCATTTGGTAAAGTAGTCAATGCCGACTACCAGGAACTTCAACTGTCTGAAAGCTGTTAGGAAGGGACCCATAACATCCAAACCCCATTGAGTGAACAACCATGGGGCCGTCATTGGGGTGAGTTCCTCTGTTTGCCGCCTGATAAGGTTACCAAATCTCTGGCATTTGTCACAAGTTTTGACATACACCTGGGCATCCTTCTACATAGTGGGCCAGTAGTATCTTGCTCGGATCAGCTTGTGTACTATCGACCACGATCTTGAGTGATTTCCACAAATCTCTTCATGTACTTCTCTCATGATGTAGTCTACTTCTTCGGGGCTCAAGCATCTCAAGTACGGGCCCGAGAAGTCTCTCTTGTATAAGACATCCTTTATCAAAACAAATCGTGTTGCTTGGACTTTCAGCTTCCTTTGTGTCTGGTACTGTGCCATCTTTTAAGTAGGAGACTATTAGCGTGATCCAGTTGCTTTCAGAGTTTATCTCCTACACGACGGCAGTATCAATTAATGGTGAAAACTGAACAAAGAAAAGTACTTAGGCAGGGATAATCGCATGATCTGCTGATGCAGCCTTAGCAAAACTGTCGGCTTGCTTGTTTTCTTTTCTTGGGATTTGCACAATCTTAACCTGCAAGTTGTCCATCTTTTTCTTCGCCTACTCCAGGTATTTCTTCATCCTTTCGCCCCTACACTCGTAATCACCGTTTACTTGGTTGGTGATGACCTGTGAGTCGCAGTGAATAACTGCACTCACAGCTCCTGCTGCTTTAGCAAGGTCTAATCCTGCCACTAGAGTTTCATACTCTACTTCATTATTAGTCTTAGGAAAGTCGAGGCGAACCATGCATTTGATTTCGTCACCTTCTGGAGAACAAAGTACGATGCCTGCTCTGCTAGCCTGTCTGTTGGACGACCCATCCGTGTATATACTCCACTGAAGATGTTCTTCTACCCCCTGGCCCTCTGAATTAGTGAACTCCGTAATGAAGTTAGTGACCACCTGTCCCTTAATGGCAATATGTGGGAGGCACTGCACGCCTAATTCGTCTGGCAACTTTAGGATTGCTCAGTGCCCACCGCAGGGGTTTGTCAGTCAGAACGACTATTGTGTGGGCTTGGAAATATGGTTTGAGTTTGCAGGCCACTGTAATCAAAGTGAAGGCGAGCTTTTCCATTGGTGGATATCTCTCTTCTGCGTTGCGAAGTGCTCGATTGGTGTAGTATACGGGCTTTTGCACCTTATCTTCTTCTCTAATCAAGGTTGCACTAACGGTGGCCATGGATATAGCCAAGTAGAGGAACAGTTCTTCCTTTGGTTTTGAGGAACTCAACAACGGTGGGGAAGAAATGTAGGCCTTCAAGTCCTCAAACGCCTGCTGACACTCGACCATCCACTCAAGGACTTCTTCAATGTGCGGAAGAAAGGCAAGCACTTATCCGTTGCCCTTGCCATGAACCTGTTTAGAGTAGCTATCTTGCTGTTAAGGCTCTGCACTTCTTTCACATTCTTCGAAGGTGCCATTTCTAGTATGGCTCAAATTTTGTCCGAATTGGCCTCGATACCTATTTGGGACACCATGAACCGTAAGAACTTTCTTGCCATCACCCCGAATGCACACTTGCCTGGGTTGAGTTTCATGTTGTAAGAGCGAAAGGTGTCGAAAGTTTCCCTGAGATCCCCCAAATGATCATACTCCCTTCGGCTCTTTACCAGCATATCATTTAAGTATACTTAGACATTTCTTCCAATCTGATGCGCGAACTTCTTGTTCATGAGCCTCTGATATGTCACGCCCGCGTTCTTGAGGCCGAACGGCATCACTTTATAACAGAAAAGGCCTTGGCTGGTTTCAAACGAAGTATTTTCCTAGTTTGCCTCGCCCATTTTGATTTGGTTATAGCCTAAAAAGGCGTCCATGAATCTTAGTAACTAGTGTTGGGCCGTAAAGTCTACTAGGATGCCAACCTGTGAGAGGGTGTAGCTATCCTTCAGGCATGCTTTGTTCAGGTCTATGAAGTCTACACACATCCTCCATTCCCTGTTGGCTTTCTTTACCATCACCACATTCGTGAGCCAATTGGGGTAGTAGACTTCCCTGATGAAGCCTGCCTTTTGCAATTTGCGGACCTCTTCCGCAATAGCTTGGCCTCGTTCTTGGGCAAATACCCATTTCTTCTAGCGGACTGGTGGAAAAGTGGGCGACACATTCAACTTGTGCACCATAACTGATGGGTCAATTCTGGGCATGTCTTAATGGCTCCAGGCAAAGACGTCCTGATTCTCTCTTAAAAATGACATAAATGCCTGGCGGACCGTTTGGCCAGGGAGGGTGACGATCCACGTTGTTCGATCTGGCCTAGATTCGTCGAGGGGTATTTCTTCAAGTCTCTTAGTGGGCTTTGCCATCGTCTGCTGTTCTTCAATGCTCATTATCTGCACATGGTCGTCCGTTTCCATCATCGCTATGTAACATTCCCACGCAGCGACTTGATCTCCACGTACTTTTCCTACTCCGTACTCAGTAGGGAACTTGATCATTAAGTGGTAGGTCGAAGTTACGGCCTTCCTCAAGTTAAGGGTTAGTCATCCGAGAATGGCATTATAAGCAGACGAGCAGTCGACAACAAGAAATGTAACATTTTTAGTGATTTGTTAAGGATAATCACCAACCATGATGGGTAGGGTAATTGCTCCGAGGGGGTATACATTAGTTCCTCTGAAACCCATGAGTGGGGCATTGGTTGGGACTAGTCGTTCCTTGTCAATTCTCATCTGCTGGAATGCTGGGTAATAGAGGATGTCGACGGAGCTTCTGTTGTCAACCAGGACCCGATGTGTATTGTAGTTTCCGAACCGTATGTTGACAACGAGCACGTCGTCATGCAGGTGGTGTAGATGCTGTGTGTCTTCTTCCGAGAGTTCGATGATCGGGTTGTCAATCCGCGCTATCTTCGGGGTGAAGCCCATTAGTTGGATATTCTGAACCATCCTGAGGTAAGTCTTTCGAGCTTTTCTTGATGAACCAGAGGCTGTAGTGCCTCCCACAATCATTCTTATGTCCCCTACTACCGGCCTTGGATGCTCATTTTCTTGTCGAGGAACCTGTTCTTGTGACGGGTCCGCTCTCTCTTTGCTGACGAGCCTTTGCAACTTCCCTTGTCTGATGAGAGCTTTTATTTGTTGCTTCAAGTCATAGCAATCGACCATGTCATGGCCGTGGTCTCGGTGGAAGCGGCAGTACTTGTCCCTAGACTTTTTATTCGGGTCTCCCTTTAGCTTGCATGGGAATGTTAGAGCTCCTTCGTCTTTGATTAGCATTAAGATTTAGTCAATTGGGGCTGTCAGTGGGGTGAAGCTTGTGAACCTCCCCGTAGTGGGTTTAGAGCTCCTGTCATCTCGTCTTTTTCCTGTCCTAGCCATATTTCACTCCTTGTCCTGCCGTACATCTTCCTGTTTTTCCCTCTTCTTGGAGGGCTTCTCTCCTTAGGCCAATAATGCGTCTTCCACATTCATGTACTTTATTGCCCTGTAAAGCATATCTGACATAGTCTTCAGGTTATTCTTATACAAGGAAAATAGAAACTTACCCTTCCGTAGCCCGTTTGTGAATGCAGCAACAAGTATTTTATTATCAGCTTCATCGATTGAGAGTGCCTCCTTGTTAAAACGGGCTATGTAAAACCTCAGCGTCTCGTCTTCCCGTTGCTTAATGCTCATCAAGCACGCAGTGGACTTCTTGTACTTGTGTCCTTCGATGAAGTGTGAGGCAAATTGAGCACTTAACTCCTTAAAGGTATTGATGGAGCCCGGCGTCAACCTGCTGAACCAAACCCTAGCGGAGCCCCTTAATGTTGTAAGGAAGGCCCTGCACATGATTTCGTTCGCTACTTCTTGTAGGTGCATCAGTGTCTTGAAGGACTCCAGATGATCCAATGGATCCTTAGATCTGTCATAGCTTTCCACTTACGGCATACGGAACTTTGGTGGAAGGGGGAATGAATTGACGGACGCAGTGAATGGGGAGTTCGTTCGATGAACCAGGTCGTCAAGGTCACTAGACAATTGTCTTTTGAGGGTGTTCATCATGAAGTCCATGTGCTCTTTCATCATCTGCATCTCTGCAACTATATGAGAAGAATCGGATCTGCAGCGGATGGATGGCTTGTGTCCCACCGTTTTGGCTTTCTTGGGGCGTTGCTTCCTTCTAGCCCCTCTTGATCTCTTTTTCGAGAGCTGCTGGCCTCCTGGTCCTCCTCTTGGGTGTTGAAGGCCGCATCCTTCTGGCGCAATTGCTCCTTTAGGTCGTGGTTCTGCTTGGTGAGGCATTCCACTGCTGCTGTGAGGGTTTGAACCTGCCTCTCAAGAGCCGTGGTGCGTGGTTCGTTCCCTTGATAATTTGTGGTGGTTGCCATTGAACGCATAAGTATCATGCAACTTTTTGTCCTGGAAGCGTGGAGTATGGCTTTTCCTTGCGCTTCCCAACAGACGGCGCCAACTGATGATGTCGAAAGATTGTCAATAAGCTACAAGGTTTTCACATGCTTGAAACAACCTACACAACACAAAACAAGAAGACATTAGAAGAGTACCGGTGTGGTACCGGCCAAAGACCCTCCGAAGGTTAAGTCAGAGAATGCTCACAACTCTAAAGTGCCAGAGCTGAGGGGAATTATGCGTACCTTGTTTTCTGAGGGCTTGGGTTTTTATAGTGGTATAGATTCGACCTCCGTTTCTTGTGTAGGAAGACATTTCCTTATAGGATCATCATTAAAGGGGCGTATATTACATAATCCTTCTCATGTTAGGATTCTATTCCTATTGGGACTCTATAGACTAGGGTTAATCGTGAGACATCAGTTGTTTCCATTTAGAATCCTTGGAGATCACTAAAACCAAGTGGATGCCACATGGCCTTTCGATCCGTCCACCTTGTGTCCATGTATTTTGGATTCGTCCACCATTAATCTACCGGTTCGAACATTGTTATGTTTATTAAAATATATCCATCATCTCTAATTTTACCCTTTTCATCCACATCAATCTAAAGATGACCAATGGCTACCAATGCACTTCTTAGAGCATCATTATTGGTGGAGGCATATAGCTATAATGCTATTTTTGCCTCCTTAAACTACAAAATATGGTGTTACATTAGTGGTGCCATAGCTAAAAATATTTAGCTACATGCTACAGTAAACAGGTACTAGTACCTGTTTATTGTAGCAAGTAGCTACTAGTTTTAATTTTTTTTATTCTGTTGCTCCTTTTTTTTATTCTTTTTTTATTCTTTCAAATTCAACTCATATATCTCTCTCTCTTTCTCGTTACTCCCCTCTCTCAGACCAAAACTCCTCTCTCTCTCTCTTATCTTAGATCAGATCGTGTTGTGGGTCACAGCGTGGGTCATGCCGTGGATCACATCCTTGCCACCGCCCTTTAATCCATTTCTTTTCTCTCTTTGCTTAGATCAGAATTTGGGTGTGTTGGTTGTGATTGGGTTTTTTTTGTGTGTGTTCATATGGTTTTGGTGGCTATGGTGTTTATTTATTATTATTTTTTTATGGTGGTGGTATGGTGTTTGTTTTTTTTTTCTTTGGGTTTGGTGGCTGTGGTGGTGATGATGGTGGTTTGTTAGCTATGGTGGTGGTGATAGTGGTGGTTTGGTTTTTTATTTTGTTCGTGGGTTTGGTTGTGACTGTGGGTTGTGGTTGAAATGATGGTTTGGTGGCTATGTTGGTTGTGGTTGAAATGTTGGTTTGGTGGTTGTGGTTGTAGTTGTCGTGGGCTGTGTTGGTGGTTGTAGCTGTATTGGATTTGGTAGTAATAGTAGGTTATGGTCGTGGCTGTGGTGATGGTGGTTTGATTTTTTTTTCTTGTCTTGGGCTGTGGTTGCCACATGGAGGTTGTTGCTAGTGGAGTGGTGGTGGAGGTAGCTGTGGCTAATTGAAAGGTTTTTGTGGTGGATATTTTTATTTTATTTTATTTTTATTAGTTCTTTATATTATTTTAATCAAATAACTAAAAATATAAATCTATTGATGTTTGGTGTATTGTAAAGTGAATAGGTAAAATAGATAAAGTGACTTTTATAGGTGCCAAATAGTCAAATTTTTATCTCCACCAATATGGATGTTCTTAGGCCCATAAGAGAAGTCAGGCCTAAAATCTAAAAAGTGAGACATGCCATATAATAATTGGGCTTTGATATGTCCAATGGTAAGGCAAATGTCAAAATAATATTAATTTAGCAATGTAAAGAAAACAAAAGAGTAAAAATACTATTTTGATCTCTAAACTTTACTAAAAATTTGTTTTTTATCCCTAAATTTTTAGACATTCATTTGTCATTCCTAAACTATTAAAAATTTGTTATATATGTCTTTAAACTTTACTAAAAGTTTGTTTTTCATCCCTAAACTATTGAAAAAAAAAATTATTTTTTTCATCATTATTTTTGTCTCTATACTATTCAAAAAACTCTTTACAAAGTTTAGGGATGAAAAAAGAACTTTTTAAAGTTTAGGAACAAAAACAAACTTTTAATAAAGTTTAAGGACCAAAATAGTATTTTACTCAAAACAAAATAGTTCTTGCCAAGTGATAGAATGAGACCAATTATTACACTACCAGAGGTCAGATGAAAATACACCTCTAACGATAAGCTAAAACAAATAAGTCTTAGAAATCTGTACATTAATGCCCTCTGGTCTGGATTAATGGGGTTAAATTGGAGTGTAGTAAAAGGAGAAGAGTATGTTCAATGAGTTGTGCACAACAATAGATTCACCGCATTTTTTTACTTTTCAACCAGCTTAGATCTTCTCAATGATATGTACTTGCCTTCTTCAGTGTAGTGGAGTGAATGATGGAAAGTAAGGTGTGAAAGAGGATTTTTTTACATATATATTTTTTAATATGGATGGGATGGTGAAAGTAGTATTAAGGAATGAATCCCTTTGTTAAAATAAAGGACTTCTTCTATATAGGAGTAAGAAATGTCCAATAAACCAAGTTCTAAAGGCAAAGCCAACACACAAGACAAAAGAAAGAAATGTTTTAAGTCAGTTGGTTCTTAAATAAAGGGTGTAAGTTGTCCCAAATCCTAAAGTTGGTTCAGGTGGTTGATGAAGGATATTAGCCAATGAGAGACTTGTTGTGCACTAGCTTTTTAAGAGTCTAATAAGTGACTATTTCAGCATGTCAAGTTTCATGCGAAGGTTTTTCTTATAGACTACTAGAGCTATTAAAAATACCAAATTGACCCTTCAAACCGTAAAACCCAAGTTTTCCCCATGAAAGCTCTTGTGCTTATGCTTGGATTATGAGGTAAAGTTTTGTGATGTCTTTCTTGATATGTAATGAGTGATAAGAAGTAGCAGATTTCTTGAGCCTAGGGCTGTCCACGGGTCGGTCCGGGTCGGGTTTGTGCCCAACCCGGAACCGACCCGCCTGAATCGGGTGGGAAAAAAGTTCACCCGCCGCCGACCCGCCGGAGGATCGGGTCGGCCGGTTCAGACCATCTTCGGGTAGCGGTCGGGTCGGTCGGCTGTCCTAGATTAGAGAGACGGCGAAAAATCGGTAAAAAAAACACAGATCCGGCCAAAAATCTCACCGGCATGGATGAGATTTCGCCAGATCCGGCGAAAATCTCACCGGAATGGATGAGATTTAGCCAGATCCGGAGAATATCTCACCGGATTCGGTGATATTTCGCCAAATACGTTCAAAATCTCACCGGATCTGAAGAAAACATTGCCGAAATCTGGAAAATATCGTCGGAATCTGGGTTTCTTCGCCGGATTCTGGAAATTTTGGCCGGGATCTGAAAATATTTCGGTCGGTTCGGGTTTTTCGGGTTTTAGGGGTGGAAGACCGAAACCGACCCGCCGGAATCGGTTTCTGGTGATGAAGACCCGCCGCCGATCCGCCGGAGTAGTCGGGTCGGCCGGATTCGGGTCGGATCCGGTCGGTTCTTCGGGTGGGTCGGGTATTCGGATCAATCTGGACAGCCCTACTTGAGCCTTCTTAGGATTTCGGCCATAGTTTTTTTGAGCTTTATCTGTGTATCAAAGCCGTTCTATTACCTTCAATATTTGTTTACTAACGAGGAACAAGAGGTGACGTGGCAAAAAGATAGACTTGTACCTGAACAAAGTTTCTCCAAACTAGTTTAAAGAAAAACTTTTCAAACTTTTCAAACTTTTCAAACTCCTCATATATCTTTATATTAAGTGTGAATTTTAAAAATTTAACTGTTGGATTGCATGTTTTTACTATATCCTTCATGCTTGCAAAATTTCAAGAAAACAAAGATCAATAGTTATGTCATCAAACAAATGTTAAAATTTCAAAATTTTGTGATTTAAAATTATGTATAAAAAATAAGTTTATTGATCGACGTACATAACACCACTAAGGCATGGGGGAATGCATAAGTGGTTGAATCTTGACCTTACACGTGAAGTGGTTGTGAGCAAGGGGAGAGGAAGCGTTGGCTAAAGGATTTTGTCTTGGTTCATGCTAAAGACGTGATTGCCTTGGGAAGGAAGTAAGATTTACACCTGACATGGTACTCAAACAATCACAAAAAGGGAGATAGTAACTTTCTAAGGTCAGAGGCTATGAGGACACCCTTTATTGGTTGAATGCACAATGAGTCATCTCAGAGACATGTGTACCAATCACAGTACTCCTGATGTCTCTCTCAATGTCCAAGACTTGTCTCCCAAGCAGTGGCAAAGCTACCTACCTACGGGTTCCAGTGCTACGTTGGCGCAGCTCTTATCCCTTAGTCAGTAGATAATATCACAGCTGTGAAAATGTCTAAAATAGAAAATGATGACTTGACACATGTCCTTGTACTCAGCCACATTCCTTAAAGTATAAAAGGAACATGTAGCTATGCTATTAGGGCAAGAACCCAAGTAGATATTTTAAGATGAAAGTGGAGAGTTGGTAGGAAAGAAAGACAACCTAATTGTAATATGATCTTTTCACACAAAATACAAGCAGAGCCGAGCAAGAATGCTACCTTCTTGCTCGAATCGTGTTTTTTTATCCTTTCTTTAGGGTTTTCCACATACATTTGGTGTCTCTTTAGCAATCAGTTTCTTCTTCTCGTTTAAATGTGCATCTTTTATATGTCCTATTATCACTTTCTTTTTCTTGTTTGTGTGTCATGTCAAAACTTGCATTTTTTCGAGCTTTCTCATGTAGATGTACTGTTAGATAACTTATTTCACTTCTCTATATAAGCTCAAATATAACTTGCACTATTAGATGTATTGGTCCCATTTTGTTTTTTTGTTTTTTTGTTTTTTTGTTTTTTTGTTTTTTTTTTTGTTTTTTTTTTTTTTTTATGGCTGAGAAGTAAGATTTGAGCTTTGAACCATTTATGTGAAGTAGTAAAACTTGGGCTTTAAACTCATTTCATGAAGTGAGAAAAAATAATAGTCCATGAGTCTAATATATAATCTAGAGAAAATAAATATTTTATGCCCGATTTGTGAAGTTTTTATTTTATTTTTTTTAGAATATTGAGTATTTAACACACACATGGAGAGAGGAGAGAATGTCTTAACAAAATTGATAATGGTGTATATCCAAAATATTGATATGTAATGTGGGCATTGAATCCATTATGTGATTTAGAGAAAATATTGGTAGCCCAAGCCAAAAAAAATATGAAATTCTTGGCAAGAAAGCCAACTTGTGTAGTTTGATAAAATTTGGGCATTTTTGGGCTTTAACGGAATTTAATGCAAGATCCATTATTCTTTAGTTGTGTTAAATAATGTTGATGTCGTAGGGATGCACTGGAAAATTGTGCTATGTGACATAAGGAAAACAAATTTGACATTGAACATATTCTATATTTGATACGTTTCCAATTTATCAAATTAAATATTTATTGATGTATTATTGACTCTAGGCTTAGTCCTGTTGCCCTTTTTATCATAAGGCCCACTTAAGTAGATCTACTATTATTCATTGAATAAGGAATTTCAACAAAATTTAAACACAAAACTTAATTAGTAATTTTTCATCTCAACAAGCTAGAAAATTGATTTTAAGTTTAAAAATTTATAATTTGAAATGTTAAATAAATGTTGTAAGGTCACAATTTGGTTCTCTAGCCTAAGGGATGGATGGGTTGAGGCCTAAAAAGCCCAATACAATGAATTTCTAGAAAGTGGGTTAGAAAACTGGGTTTTAATGAGTTAGACAACAAGTAAAATGAATACATATAACAAGAAAATGAAGATAAACCGTTTTAATCTAAAGAAAATCGTCCTTAGCACAATCCGAGGAGATCAATTATTATATATTTCTGCTCAAGTTTGGTTACAAATTCCACTCTTGATTGCTATAGTGTTTTTCTTTTTATTTCTCGATCCCCTTCTTTCAGGGACTTCTTTCTATTTTATACTATCTTTTTCTTCCATCTTCTACCTCCACGTGTAGAGTAGATTGTTGGGGTTGATTCTTGTCCCATTAGCCCATTCATAAAGTCTTTGGGAGCAGCTGTAAAGCTGAAAATTACTGTTCAGGTATTACTTCCTCATTAATACGGCCAGAGAGTTAGTTACGAAGCATTCAATGCGGTGGTAGCAGCTTTCTCTTAGATATTTCTTATCTTTTCTCCTGTCCTGTGCTTCCATGAAGTATATCCTTATCAACAAAATCTCCTGGAAGGTCGCTCTGGGCAACAGGACACACTATCTGACCTCTGCTTCGCTTATCCAAGGAGACACTCTTTCTCGGCCTACCTTCCCTAGCCTTCTCAGTCGTAACTTACTCGTGGAGCTTCGATTTTACATTTTCATTACTGTTTATCTGTCTTCGAACCAATAAGCATCCTCAGACAAAGCCAAAGGCCCAATATGCATTATTGGGCCTCCTTTCCCTATAATAGCGCCTCAAAACTCCGGTTTTCCCTTCGTATCCGAGGAGAAAAATGGGGTTTTGACTTTTGAAGAATCAATTCCATACATTTCCTTAATTTCCATATGTGAGAATGCTGTTTCGCGTGTCTCGTAACTGATCCTGACGCTTCGGAGCCCGAAATGTCACATTAAATGCTCTAGGCGGCGCTCTGTTTCCCACATCCTACGGTGAGATGAAGATCTTACGGCTAGCGTTTCCCCTCAAATTTTGCGCGGGATAACTCCCACCCAGTTCCGCTCTCGATATAAGGTGCCTGGAGGGAGTCATTTTTTCCCATTTTACAAATCTTCAAGTTCTCAAGAAGTCCCAAACTCTCAAACCTTCAAGGCCTCCCAAGTTCCTAAATCTTCCAAGTCTTAAATATTTTAAACCTTTAAGAAGTTCAGGAAACAACACACATACTCATTCTCGCAAGTTCCTTTATTTTTAGGTTCTTTTCACCTCGGCTAATCTCCTCAGCCTTTTAACCTTAATTTCTTTTTCAGAAACGTTTCCCTCGCTTCCCACTCATTAGCTTAGATGGGTAGATTCAAACACCTTTTAGATTCTCCTGTTGGTATGGAGGACTTTAGGGCTAAGTACCACATCCCTCAGGGAGTATCCCTACAATACTGCGCCTCAAACCAAGTGCTCACCAATAGGAATGAGGGGGAGGTGGTCATTCACATGATCTCCTTCATAGAATAGGGGATGACACTTCCCATGGGTATGGTAACTAGAGACTACCTACGCGCCCATACGCTGTGCCCCCATTAGTGCGTGCCTAACCTCTTTAGGATCCTGGGTAGTGTAGATGCTCTCAATGAGCAAATTGGGTTAAATCTCACCTGGCATGTATGAGTGCCACCTACTTAGAAACGCAAGGTACTATCCTAAGTCTAGATCCTCGATGTTCAGGCTCGTCTCATGCCTCCCTAAATCCAATAAGGGTATGAAGGATGACTACCTGATAGTCTCGGGGGCCTGGCACGACGGTCTTCACTACCCGGTTCGGGAGGGAGAGCCAGGTGGGGTGTCTTAGGCTTAGGCTTGCTTCCCCCTTTTTTTTACATGGGCATTTAGTTTAGTGACTTCACTTCTATCGTTTTTCCTTTGGCATTTTGTTCGCTTTTGACTGATGGCTTTGTTATCCTAATCGTGTTTTCACTTCTCGGATGTTTTTGCAGATAAAAGATATGTAGCTCCCAACCTCAACCTCGTCAACTTCGCGGGCTTAAATAAGGTGCTGAGGTCTGAGGTGTTTGTGAGCGAAGATAAACAATTGCGAGCTGTCCACCTCATCCTCGATTTCGTGCCCCTCTTAGATAAGTTTCAAGACATGGGCCACACGATAAGGGCAGGAGATCCGAGACTAGCCCGAATAAATGTCTCAGTTTTCGGCTTCCTTGCACTAGATGATCTTCCACTAGTTGAGCTAGCTCTCCACCATTCTCCCCGTGAGGTAGAGGCCCCAAGGGAAGAAGCAGACTCCTCCTGCCTGTCACTTGAGGATGAGATAAATTTGCATCTAGTAAGAAGAGAAGGCGCAAGAATAGCCTTTGGAAATCTCGAACTTCGAGGGTGATCTTGACAGATTTTCCACGGTCCGCTCACCCAAACTTATAATTGTTCGGGTGGATGACACTCCGAGGAGGAAGAGGAGATGACTCTAAACCAGAGGAAAGGTCTAAGGGACCTCCTTATGGGGAGGAATAAGGGGTCATCATCAAAAGAGGCCCCAAAATCTCAGCTCCTTCCTACTCTTCCCCCTCCCCCTCCCCCTCATTCTTCCACAGCCGGCTTGCTCCCCATCCCAAACTTGAAGAAGAAAAGAAAGAAGTAGGAATTAGAAGTGGGTGAGGTGGCCACTAGAAGTAGGCCAAATAGCAAAAGACAGCCAAGGGCTAGGTGAGAGCCTCCTCCATTAAAAGCATTGAGGACCCTAATGCGGCGGAGGTGCGCCCTCCGTTCCCAGTGTGGGCCCTTCGGCTAGAATTGGAAGGCGCAGCCATTCCACGAGGTTCCTCCATTTGGGAATTCCAAAAAGGGCACGCCCATCACTTGGCCGAGGCCCTGGAGCAGCCCTTGCTGCTGCCTAAGGACATGGCTGCCCTTCAGACTAAGAGGCAGCCAGACGTTTTCTTGTCTCTGAAGAGGGATTTGGCCCTGGTAAGTTTTGTCCTCTTTCTTCTTCCTCTTTTTTTTTTCTTTCTTAAGTTGCCCTTTGCATTTTTTTTTTACATGGCACTTGTTGGGGTTTATGTCCTAAAATCCAATTTATTAGCATGTCATAAATAATTAAATTGTTTAATTATATGAGACTAGCTATAAATAAACTAATGAGACATTATCTTAGTCCATCAGATGCATAGTATGTGTTTTATGTGAAAATTCACAGAAGATATAAATTACAAGTTCTTTGTAAACTCAGAATTTTAGTTCAGAGTCAGTGATGAAGTTGGGCATTTCATCTATGCAGACTATAACATATTAATTAAGAAGATTTGTCTTAAACATGGAAATAGAGACTTGTAGTTGATATGTTTTAAGAGTTAAGACATATTGAACTGGACCGCTGCAAGATTTATTATTCTCCTAACGACTGTCAAATAAATAATAAATCTCACGACTTCTATTTACATCAACTCTAAATCCTGAGAGAATAATGGACTTGATCATGAGGTGTAGATTGCTTTGATATATCAGGAGTGAGATCTATAAGTCACAATCAAAATTTCAGTATGTTGGGCAGCCGCATTTAGTGTTGATGGAACATATATTCTCAAGATGGAATTCATAATCTCTTAACGGAGATATAAAATATTCCCTTGAGATAAATTTAATGGGTTTGGTTATTCAGAGTGTTGGGTCCAACCACTTTACTAAAGTATATATTTATGAAATTCGATTTCATAAATATATGATGAATAATATAAAGGATTAAACCGGATACTCAATTATTAAAATGTAGTAATCTTCAAAGTGGTAGTCCATATTCATGACTTTGTATTACTACGAATATTTTATGAAGGGGTTGCATGTATAATAAAGTCTTGGGATATAATTTATTAATAAGGCCTAACGTGCAATTATATTCATATAGTGGTATTGAATATAATTAATGGTAATTTTGGACTTGTCAAGAGTTGACAGAAAAGCCCAAGGCCCATTGGAGCTAGAGTCTTATTTATTCCCTTTTGGTCCCACTCCAAGCTACATACTAGAGCCCAATTGGAATAGCCCAAAAGGCTAACCCAATTAGATAATCAGTTATATATAAGGAGAGAAACATACAGATTTTCAAAAGACTTTTCATAAGGTTTTGATTAAGATCACATAAAAATATGAAATGGTTTGTATGTGGGTGTTGGACATTCTCTTATTCTCTCATTGGAAACTGATTGAGAGACCACATTTCTTGGGCATTAAGTGGAATTGGAGTGAAGATTAAAAGTGTTCCTAAGTACTTCTAATCTTTTGTTTTGAATTTCACCACACCAAGGTACGCTCTCTTATTCTTGAATTCTGAAACTTACACAGTACATGTTATCAATTGCGAATGAAGTAGATACGTTAATTTTTTGTTGCGTATGTTTTGTATGCGATACAAACATGTATTTTTCCAACAGCACCCTCTTATTGTTTTTGCGCAGGCTATCCAGGAGGTCTTTGTAGCCAATGAATGGATCAAGGATGCCCGAAATAAGGCCAGGGTTGAGGCCAACCTTCGAGCCAAGGCTGACAAAGCCTGGGGCGCCGCTGAGCAAAAGAACAAAGAGCTCACGGTTAAGTTGACAGCCGAGGAGAGGGCACGGAAGAGTGCTGAGACCGGTCTACAAAATGCCCAAAACTAGGCCAAGGATCAACGCAAAAAGCTCTATCATATTGAGATAGAGCTGGCTACCCAAAGACAGCTGGTCTTGAAGCTAAAGACAGAGTTGCAAAAGGCCAAGGAAGCAGCTCGGATGGGCAAGGAAGATGCTGAGGTTGCGAAGTTGGCATCCTACTAGTGTGGGGTGCAAGAAATAGAGATACGGCTGGTAGACGAGCTGGCAAAGGTGTGCAAGGACTACTGTAAGGAGGTATGGGCAAAGGCGCTCATCCGGGCAGGAGTCCCAGTTGCCTTCGAATGGAGGAGCGTTAAGAACATTTTTTACCCAGAGGACATCCGAGAAGTTCCAGCAATGCTTCCTTCTCCCGATGCTCTTGCTCTTCCCCCTCCTGAGCAGCCCTCCACCACCCAGGCCGCTTTTCCTTCCATCGAAGTCTCAAAAAGGGGCTGGCAAAACTAGTGATCAAGGCTAGGAGACCGAGGTGGCCAAGGGTAAGGAAGCTGGCCAGAAGGGTCCTCAGCCCGAGGATAAAGGCAAGTGCAAGGAGGCCAAGCCACTAACCATGGCCAAGGACATCGAGGATGCTCTCACGATCAAGGATGTGGCCTCCAAAGCCAAGGATGCTGAGTCCAATTCTAAGGCAGCTGACACTAAGTCGAAGACAGCTGATCCCGTGGAGGACCCTCCCCGAGCCAAGGCGTAGCTCTAGGATCATTTTGCTCTCTTTTTCCTTTTTTTGTATTATATTTTTTTGTTTTTGTCTGTTTTTTTTTTTTTTTTGGTGGTAGTTTGCTATTGACTGTAATGTACCCTCTTTCCCTTTGTTTAATGAAAAGATATCTATTTTTGCTTTATGAATCTTGATTTCCTTTGCAATATTTACCTATGGTTGGTGTGGTTATCATTTTGCTTTCTGATAAGACTTGAGATTGATGATGTCTTTAAGGGTGAATACCCACACTTAAACAAAAGCTAGTAGTAATAATTTGCCATTAACTTAAACAAATTAAACCTATGTACATGGTGAGAAAAAATGGCTAAGTCCTTAGAAACAAACGAAATACATAGTAGGAAAGGAGGATGTCTGAGATATCTTTTTTTTAAGAGTATCTTATTAATTTACCCTTGGAATCCTTTAATTAAGACTCAAGGTGAGCTTTCTGAGTGTTAATGTCCCCTAGGCATGTGATCTAAGGAATCCAACATGTCCAAACAGTACAAAAAACACGTTTTTAAGCTGTGTTTTTGAGCTGCGTTTTTTACAGGTTGAGTTGCGTTTTTGAAAAACCCAGCTCCACCCCTTGACTTGAAGCGGCGTGTCCTAAGCCCGGCTATAGACCGGCTCTGAAGCCGCGTTTTTTAGTGTTTAGGCTGCGTTTAACTGGAAGGACTTTAAGCTGCGTTTTAAAAAATGTAGCTGAAGACCCATCCCGAGGATTTTTTTTTTTCAATATGCCTGGAGCTGCGTTTAAGAAACGCAGCTTAAACATTTATAGAGCTACGTTTAATCAAACGCAGCTTGTTCTTGTACTGGAGCTGCGTTTAATCAAATGCGGCTTAAACATTTATATAAATAATGTGTAAACACCTCACTACTCCACAGATGTGAAAAAATCCCTAAAATACAAAAAACTCTCATACTACCCTAAAATACGACTCTCAAGCTACCACTCCAGTTCTTCCCTCAATCTCTCGGCAATTTCAGGTTTGTTTCTCTCAACTTTAGTTTTTCTATTAGTTTTATTTGATTTTTTTGTGGGTTTTTTTGGGTTTCATTTGATTTGTTTGTGGGTTTTGTTTGTGGTATTTTCAATGATTTGTTTTGGGTTCGTATTTGTTTCCTTTTTGTATTTTCGTTTGTGGTGGCATAGATTGGACCATTATAACCGTCATTAGGGAACTTGTATTTGGCTTCCTTGAAGATTTGGAGCGCTTTTAATGGAAGTAACAATAGCAATCATGGTGAAAGAGATTGTGAAGAGTTAGGGCCTTGTAATTCTAAATCTCGAGGAGACGTGGCTGAGCGTTGATTTCTTCACTCTAAATACCTTGCTGTCAAGGCCCTCATATTAGTGGTATATTTTATTGTTGATAAAATATATATATATATATATATATATATATTTAATGGTTTTTGGCTTCTTTAGCAATTGGGTTTCATTGTTTGGCTTTTTTAGCAACCAGTATTTTAATGGTTTGTGCAGAAGAAAGAGATGATATAACAAGAGTAGATTCTGACAAGTTTGACTCAATCTTTCATGAAGTCCAGAACTTGCAAGATTCCGGTATTTTTTTTTTGTTCTTCTCCTTTGTTATTTATGTTTTCTAAATGCTAGTGTGTTTCCTTAATTGTCTGGTGCAGTTTTTGTTTTTGTTTATTAAACGTCGTAAATTTTGTTCTTTTTTTTAGCATTACACACAACACATTACAATAATGTTTTTTTTTTCAATAATTGATGGAGGAAATGCTTTGAGTGCATTCAGATGCAGAAATTAGATGAAATTAGAAGTGTGCAGTGAAGTTTGGTTCCCACTTGTGATATGTGAAGTGTATAAATAGGAACTTAAGAACTTTGGTTTCCACTTGGGATATGTGAAGTGTGAAGTGTGAAGTGAAGTGATGTCTAGAGATTTGTAGAGAAAAAGAGAGAGGTGGTGGTTGATGTTTAATATTGCAAGTGTAGTTTGTAACAGGGAAGATTGTTATGTCATTTGAGTGTTGTTGTAGTTACTGGGTAGCTTGAGTGCCTTGCTTTGTTTGAAGTTCTTTCTTCAAGAGTTTTTGACCAATAAAATTACTTATTCATTCCCCCAAAAAAAAAAAAAATGGCCCCCTACGTTTAAAAAAAAGAGTGTAATACACTATGATATATTTAGTTTGCCCACTTTAACAAATATTCTAACTCTGCCATTGAGTGCATAAAACCTTATAAGTATGAGCTCTAAATTCTTTTTTCTTTTTTCTTTTTCTTTTTTTCCGTTCCCTAAGACAATTTTTAACACAAATAATCAAACACAAACTTTAAGTACAAGCACACCAAACACAAATTAACACACCTAACAAATGCTAGTTTATTTTCAAGACATGACCAACTTGACCAAGAATGTCTTCCCAAACAACCATTGGTCTTGGGGTCCCAATTTCCAAAGCTAATATAATGTGTGCAAGATCCTTGTGGCATTTGTCAATTGTATCTCAATCTAATCGACAAAGTGTGTTCATTGTTACTATCATGCTTTGTTCATGGGTGGAAATTATTTATGATTTTACCTTTCTAATAAGAGGACAATTAATGTAATAATCAAAATCATAAGAGAGATATATTTCATGCCTGTTTGGAAATCAAATTCAATCCGTAACATGAAGTTTCATTGCCTAGGTAATCACGCTGAGTAAGGAATTGGGTTATACATGGATCACCTCCTCCACAACCTGCATTTTATTATTATTATTATTATTATTTTTAAATCTGAAATTGCATGGGGTTTGATGTGTGTCAATTCCTTTTGCAGATCCAAAAGATCCCGTTAAGGAAGCTTGAAAATTCTTTTCTTCTGGGACCAATTTTAGTATGTAAGAATTTTTATAAAATGTACTTGAGAATAAAACTATAAAAGTCATAACTTCCGTATATGTGTTTTTGTCAATATTCTTTTAGCTTTTTTGAGTTCACAAAAAAATCATGGTTCTGATCTTACACTGTTAGGGAGCTGCCAAAACTTCAATTTTAATGATTGGCCAACAAGCTATCATGGATGCTTATCTTTGCCTTCTCCATCTGACAGCCGGAATACTAGTTGGTAAGTGTAGTAATAACCAATACTAGCTTACTAGAGTTTTTTTTTTTTTTTTGACAGGTAAAAATAATATTATTAAAAAGACACTACTAGAGGTTTTTTCTTTTTTTATTTTTTTATGTACAATTTTATAACTTATGTATATGTATTATAATTTTTGACTAAATTATTACAATTATCTTAGTTACAGGATTTTTTGAGGACCCATTTAATCAGCTATTTACTTCTTGACAAAGTGTAGTAGTGTTGGTACAAATAAGAATTCTTTTGCAATTAGAGAACTGCAATAGGAAATACTAACTTTTTCTACCTGATTACTTTACCCAAGCTTTTGGTAACATAATTTATCTAAAGATTCCATATAGCTGGAGAATGTAATTAATCTTTTGTAAGCTTTACCCAAGCTTTTGGTAAGCTTTTGTAATCAATTTTTTGCTTGGTTTTCTTTTTAGTCTTTACTCTGGTTTTCCCTTTTTGTAATTTTTGGGTTTGCTCTGTGCTTTTCATGCATAGAGTCGCCTTTCATATATATATATATATATATATATATATCATTCTTATCATATATATATATATATATATAGCTGGAGAATGTCAAATGCCTTTGATATATCATTTTTGGTTTGTTTGTACCCTTCACATGTTAGATTGCCTCACTTGCCAAGTGAAATACCAACTCTGGAAAGAAATCTGTCTCAACAATGACCCTAATGGAAAAAATGACCAGAGTCCCCCCCCCCGCCCCCAACTTCTTGTTTCCTTTTACTTTTGGGTTCAATGTATGGCCTACACAGAAAATGTTTTTTACCTTGATATGTCATCTGGTTTCACAATTGATTTGGATGGAGTTAATGAGATATATTTTGAATTTGTAGAAATTTTAGGTTTTGGATTTGGGATTTTTCATTGGAATTCATAAAATTCAAATTTTAGAGGTCTGCAAGAAGGACACTCGCTTCTTTAAGTTGAAATGTTTGTTACCACATCAGCCAGTAAGCATATTGGTGAATTTCTTCCTGCATATTGAGCATGTTCCCCCTCCTACTGGACCAGAATGGTCCAAAATTCTGTTATAAAGTGTTTGGTAAAAGATGTACTGCAAGAACTTGATATAATATGTTTGATATTACCGATTATGACCAGAATTAGTTTCATTATAACTCTTTCTAGTTTTGAGAATGACATTCATAGAAAGTACGAACCTCTGCATGAAGTTTTGTATTGACATTCATGGATACTGTTTTAAACATACTTATCATTCATTGCTGTGAAAATGAATTTAGTGTTTTCATATTGTTGGACCTCTCTTATATGTGATAGCATATTGTATTTTGATTACTGTGGTGGCACTTATAGTTGAAGGGGGGGGGGGGGGAAGGCAGGTTTAAAATATGAGATTGTAAATCAAAAGTTTGCTTCTCACAGTTATGGGCACTGGGAGTAAACAATGTTTAACTAGGACAAAGTACTCTTCGTTCACCAAAACAAGTCTGGATCCTATCAAGTGCATGTCTTCTTAATATAATCTTCTACAAAACTGTTTCTTTTCATAGCTGCATATTTTATGGTTATTTAATTAGCTTTAGCTGTCTTAGTTCACTAAGCCAAGTGCATACACAACTTGCCCAATCAAGGCTTGTGTCTTATCCCCATATACATTAGTTTTGACATCCAGAGATTGTCTCAATCAGTAGGAGCTTGCCATTCTTTGACACTAGAGAATAAATGGGTTATGCCCTTTTAGAAGGTAGTCATTTGCATTTGGTTTCTAGTTCACACATATACACACATATTATATTTTACTAGTAACCGTGATGAAACATGTTCAGTATAATCAGTACTTTGGAGGAAGTTGTGGTAATTGCTAATCAAGCCCATCCTATTAAGTATCATAGTTTAGGTTTAAAGATCAGTTTTGTTTGCTTTGCCACTTCCTCATACCATCTACTTTTCTCATCTATCTGTCTACTTGTATTTAATGGTACAGTTTGAGATCAAAACTATATCACTTCTTTTTTTAATGCAAAACATGTCATGTTTGCTGTTGACATTGTCATATTTGATTGGAGAGGTAAATTTGAATTTTACGATTTTGTTTTTTACTTTGTATTGATTTGGTTTCTTTGTCCAGCTATGTTAGGGAAGGACTTCTTGGCCAGCTCATGGGAAACCGGATTGCAATCACATTGCGGTAAGGGTGTTTGAATTGTTCACTAATCCTGTGCAATTAATTATACCACAAGATTTGTAGGATCCTATGTATCGATTTTAAAACTATTATATTAGAGCTTATAACATTATTCATAAAAAATAAGTTGACTATTATTAATCCAATCAATCACTTCAAAATAGATGAATAGGAATCTATAGTTTCATGATGGAGTTCTCAAAAATTTGTAGAGTATTCTAATCCTTGACAATAACCAGTAACGAGACTGATAAGTTTTATACTCTTTTGTCTTCTAAGATTAAAACAGCAAGTACATTATTTAGTGAATTTCTTATATATATAGCATTAAAGTTCCATTGTATTGGAGAAAGGGTTACATAGTGCATGTTTTAAAGGAAAATAGTTGGGAAAAGAACAATTAAACAATTATCATTCAACTGCAATTTGATAAATACAATGAAAATAACCAAAAAAAAAAAATCATTATAAAATTCTACTTACATCTTGTGATTTTCAATAAGTATTGTATATCATAATTTGATTTCGGATGTGGCACTTTATATCCAAAAAGATTAAGTCTTGTGCCACTTTATGTGGCACAAGACTTATTCTTTCTCATATAGTCATAGCACTATCTCTCTCTCTCTCTCTCTCAGACTCTCTGACAAGCTCCAAAGCAAAAGCAAAAGCAAAAAAAAAAAAAAAAAAAAAAAAGAAAAAGAAAAAAAAAACCAATAAGCAATAGAGGGTCTTCCTCCTGGTTATCGTCCCAACGTTGGCATTTGCCTCATCAACCCTGATAATCAAGTAACCTCTGTCTTTTTTGTTTTTGGGTTTTAGTTTTTGTTATGGTTTGATGTTTATTTATGTCATAAGAATAATTGTTAGTAAAGAAATCAATGGTGGATTTGCATGTAGAAAAGTGCAAAATTGAGCATTGTTTTATGCATGTTTGTAAGTGCATATTTGTGAGGTTACTGAGTTTTTTTTTTTTTGTTAGTGATTTTTGTTTCTTGTTGGTTTTCTTGAAATTAGGACACAAATCAAGTTAAGTTATTTTCTGGGAAATTCTGAAAATATTTATATAATCATAGAATTAGTGTTTCCTGCAGTGGACTGAAATTCTATAGTTTGGAGTCTCTGGACTTAATTAACTAAGAAAATTTGGTTGAGTTTGTTCAGATGAAAATATAGATGTTGTGTTGGTCGAGTTTGATTGGATGAACTAAACACAATACATAAAAAGAGTATTTTACTTGATTGTATTAAATGTTTTAGAGGAAGCGAAAAATTCTAACTTTATGTTTTGGAAAATTTTCTGCTATTTCATTATTTTTTTTAGTCCACATGTATGATTTATGTGGGAACTTGGGTCAATTAAATAAAAATGTAGGGAAAGCAAGGTTGTGGAGAGTAAATATTTGTGTATCTTCAAATTAAAGTAATTTTAATTCTGTTTCAGAGTTTTATCTGCATGATCAAGTGGGACAAATGGTAACTTTAAGAGATTTTCTTGCAAGTTTTTGTGGCGTCAAGATTGAATGTTCCAGGAGCATGGCAGATGCCTCAGGTGATACTACACAGAGGCCTTTGTTTGCTTTTAAAATACCATTTCTTTTTACCAAAAAAAAAAAATAAAAACCATTTCTTAACATGCTTTAAGGGGGGAGGGGGGAAGAAACAAAATGCAGCCACATCATACAGTTTCATAGCCACCTTTTGGAGGGAACTGTTTTGATTCTTAACTTTTGTCTTTCTAGCATTAGGGTCATGCAATGCAAGAGTTATTGAATTTTTACTTATAAAAAAAAAGTTGTTAATTTTTTTATTCCATACTGTGGTTGATATGTAGAAATGTGAAGAGTGCATTTCCTTAGCAGCCTTGAATATCTTAGGTATATTTCCTTTCATAATTGACGGTAAAATTTTATTAGTCTTGGCTTTGGTAGGTCTTTCAAAACTCAATTGGACCACTGACTTATAGAGATTTTTTTGCATCATTAAAGGGTCTTACTGGACCAAGAATATGAGTGGTATAGGCCAAGACTTGTAGCCGCGTTTTTAAAAACGCAGCTACAGATCAAGTTAGAGCTGCGTTTTTTACCCCTAAAGTTGTGTTTTTCAACATCCATAGCTGCAGGACCTATAGCTGCGTTTTTGTAGAAAATGCTGCTATAGGACCAGTTTGGGCTGCGTTTTTAAACGCAACTCAATCCGAGTCTATAGCCGCGTTTTCTACAAAAACGCAGCTATAGGTCCCGAAGCTATGGGTGTTGAAAAACGCAATTTTAGGGGTAAAAAATCGCAGCTATACCCCAATTTGTAGCTGCGTTTTCAAAAACGCAGCTCTAGGTCTCGTAGGGGGCTATAGTCGCACAGGATAGGCCGTGTTTGAAAACGTGGCTATAAAAACGCAGCTATAGGCTATAGCTGCATTTTTATGGGCTATAGCTGCATTTTTCAAATGCGGCTATAGCCTTCTTTTTTTGTAGTGAAAGTTCTGTTAAACACTTAGAAAAATAAGCTGAAGTGTTAATTTACCCAAAGCATGTGGTCCGAGAGACCAGGCATAACTAAAGTTCTGTTTAACATTTAGCAAAATAAGCTGAAGTATTAATTTATCCAAAGCATGTAGTCCGAGAGACTAGGCATAACTAAGGTTCTGTTTAACACTTAGTAAAATAAGCTGAAGTGTTAATTTACCTATAGCATGTGGTCCGAGAGACCAGGCATAACTAAAGTTTTGTTTAACACTTTGCAAAATAAACTGAAGTGTTAATTTACCCAACGCATGTGGTCCGAGAGACCAGGCATAGCTAAGATTCTGTTTAACACTTAGTAAAATAAGCTGAAGTGTTAATTTATCCAAAGCATGTGGTTCAAGAAATCAGGCATAACTAAGGTTCTATTTAACACTTAGTAAAATAAGCTGAAGTGTTAATTTACCCCAAGCATGTGGTCTGAGAGACCAGGCATAACTAAGGTTCTGTTTAACACTTAGCAAAATAAGCTGAAGTGTTAATTTATCCCAAGCATGTGGTCCGAGAGACCAGGCATAGCTAAGGTTTTGTATAACACTTAGTAAAATAAGCTGAAGGGTTAATTTACCCAAAGCATGTGGTCTGAGAAACCAGGCATAACTAAGGTTCTGTTTAACACTTAGCAAAATAAGCTGAAGTGTTAATTTACCCAAAGCATGTGATCCGAGAGACCAGGCATAGCAAAGGTTTTGTTAAACACTTAGCAAAATAAGCTGAAGTGTTAATTTACTCTAAGCATGTGGTCCGAGAGACCATGCATAGTTAAGATTCTGTTTAACACTTAGTAATATAAGCTGAAGTGTTAATTTACCCAAAGTATGTGGTTCGAGAGACCAAACATAGCTAAGGTTCTCTTTAACACTTAGTAAAATAAGTTGAAGTATTAATTTACTCAAAGCATTTAGTTCGAGAGACTAGGCATAACTAAGGTTCTGTTTAACACTTAGTAAAATAAACTGAAGTGTTAATTTACTTGAAGTATGTGGTTCGAGAGACCAAGCATAACTAAGGTTCTGTTTAACACTTAGCAAAATAATAAGTAACGCATAATATTATTGACAAAAATATGGCAGAAAAGACTTTTATTAATAATAATACATTCGTAAGTTATTTACATTCTACGGGCGTGGTACAACATTTTCATCTAAATCTTCCAAGTAATATGCACCTATTCCAGCTACTGACGTGATACGATACGGCCCTTCTCAGTTGGGCCCTAACTTTCCCCATGCTGGGTTTTTTGCAGTCCCCAATACCTTTCTTAATACAAGGTCTCCAGGCGCTAATTGCTTTAGCTTTACGTTGGCATCATACCCTTGCTTGAGTTTATGTTGATAATACACCAGTTGGACCATGACATTTTCTCCTCTTTCTTCAATTAAGTCTAAGCTCTTTCCTAACAGCCCATCATTGTTGTTTGGAGTGAAAGAACTCGTTCTCAGTGTTGGGAATTTAGTCTCCAAATGAGTAACAACCTTGACTCCATAAGTCATAGAAAAGAGTGTCTCTCCTGTTGATCTATGAGGTGTGGTCTGATATGTCTAAAGGACGTGTGACAACTTTTCCACCCATTTTTCCTTCGCATTATCCAACCTCTTCTTGAGTCCACTTACTATGACCTTATTAACAGCCTTGACTTGCTCATTCCCTTAAGGATAAGCCGGAGTGGAATACCTATTTGTAATTCCCCAGTCACAACAGTACAACCTGAAGGCTTTATTATCAAATTGAAGACCATCATCAGAGATGAGGGTGTGGGGGATCCCAAACCAAGTGACAATATTTTTTCAAACAAATCTCTTGGCATCCTCATCCCTGATATTTGCCAATGGTTCAGCTTCAACTCATTTGGTGAAGTGATCTATGTCGACCAGCACCATTTCTTACTCCCTGCTGCCTTAGGGAAAGGTCCCATAATATCCAAGCCCCATTGAGCAAATGAACAAGGGTTAGATAGAGGATTAAGGAATCACCCTAGTTGATGAATGTTTGGGGAAAGTCTTTGGCATTGGTCACATTTCTTCACATATTCTTGTGCTTCCTTCTGCATGTTCGGCCACTAATATCCCTGCGTAAGGGCTTTGTGAGACAAGGATTTGCCTTCTATGTGGCTTCCACAAATTCCTTCGTGTAACTCCTTCAAAAGTAGCTCTGATGCCTTAGAGTGTATGCACAATAAATATGGCATTGAGAAAGAGTGTTTGTATAACTTTTGGTCTTCGAACAGCCAAAATCGAGGAGCCTTTCTTCGTACCTTATCAACCTCGGACTTCCCCTCGGGTAAGATCCTTCTTAAGGTATAGTATGATAGAGTCCATCCAGCTAGGTCCCATTCTAATTTGATGAAAATGAACCACGTTTCTCCTTATTATAGTGGGTTTACACAAGTCTTCCACGAGAATCACCTGAGGTAAACTTTGTGTTGAGGAGGTTGCGAGCGTGGCAAGAGAGTCAGCATGTGTATTTCTGCTTCTAGGGATTTGCAATAAAACGAAATACTCAAATCCCAACTGCAAGTGTTTAACCTGATTCAAATATTCCTGCATTATGAGATCTCTGGCTTCCAATTCTCCCCCTACCTGGTCTACAATTAATCTCGAGTCTAAAAACATCTTTACTGCCTTTCCTCCCATTTTTTAAACCATAGTCATCCCTACTAATGAGCCTCATAGTTGGCCTCATTATTGGTGGCCGAGAAGCCTAACCTTAAGGATTTTTCAATAATGATCTTCTCAAGAAAAATTATAACTAGCCCCACTTCAGATCCTCTTTGATTTGCTACACCATCAACGTGTACTCTCTAGGGTAAAGGCTCTTGCAGGGAGACCATGCCAACTGATTTTCCATCCATGTTCTGCTTCTTAACTTTTTCATCAAATGGGGTTTCAACAAACTCGGCCACCAAATCAGCGAGGACTTGACCCTTGACAGAGGTGCGCGGCATGTACTTGATATCAAAAGCTTCTAGGATCGTACCCCACTTGGCGATCCTCCTTGTGTAATTAGCACTCTGAAGTAGAGATCTAAGTGGAAGTTGAGTCAGGACAACAACTGTGTGTGATTGGAAATAGTGGGGGAGCTTACGTGTAGCATGCACTATGGCTAAAATGGCATTCTCTAGTGGTAGGTAACGGAACTCGACCTCATGTAGTGACTTGCTCACATAATAAACTGGTCTCTGCACACCATTATCAACCCGTACCAGCACCAAGCTCACAGCATAGAGGGCCACTGTAATATAGGCAAACAAAACCTCATTTACCTCAAGCCTGGACATAATGGGTGACCAAGAAAGATATTCCTTTGGCTGCTAGAAGGCCAGGATGCACTCTTCGGTTCGTTCAAATCCCTTCCACCTATTTAACAACTGAAAGAAAGGCCTACATCTGGAGATGAATCAGTTTAGGGCAGCAGTCATTCCTGTCAACTTCTGGACCTCTTTGGGATTCCAAGGTAGCTATAAATTGTTAATTGCCCTAATTTGGTCAGGATTAACTTCAATTCCATGGTGAGTAACCATGTACCCCAAGAATTTCTCTGACCCGACTCCAAAAGAGCACTTAGAAGCATTAAGTCGTATCTTGTGTCTCCTCAAGATCTCAAAAATTCCCGAAGTCGTTAACATGCTTGGACTCCAACTTACTTTTGACCACCATGTCGTCTATATAAATATCAATATTTTTTCTCAACTGTGGCTCAAACATCTTGGTCATCATCCTCTGATAAGTAGACCCTGCATTCTTTAGAACAAATGGCATCACCTTGTAGTGGTAATTCCCCGTAAGAGTGACAAAAGCTGTCTTATCTTGATCATCTAAAGCTAAAGGCATTTGATGATACTCTTGAAAGGCCTCCAAAAAGCTCATCCAAGGATGACCTACCATTGCATCAACTAACTGATTAATCCGAGGCATGGGGAAGTGGTCCTTTAGACAAGCCTTGTTCAAGTCTGTGAAGTCTATATATACCTGCCACTTCCCATTCCTCTTCTTCACTACCACTGGATTAGCAAACCACTCAAGGTAGAACACTTCCTTAATAGCTCTAGCCTACTTAAGCTTGTTCACCTTTTCCTTGACAGCATCTGAATGCTCTCTAGATGAGCGCCGAGGTGGTTGCTTCCTAAGGAGGACAACTGGGTTGACATTCAGATGATGACAAATGAAGTTTGGATCCACCCCTGGAGTTTCATAAGCATTCCATGTGAACATATCAATATTCCTTAGAAATGCTAACAGCTCTTCCTTCTCTTGAGGAGGTAGCTGAGTTCCGACTTGAAAAAATTTCTCCAAATCACCATCTATCATAATTTCCTCCACCCTCTCACACTTTGCCTCTTCCGACACTGCATCCGTAGATAGGACCAAAATCCTTGATTGCTATGACCCTCCCTCAGCAGAGGCAAAGGACTCAGCTTCAGGTTAATGTATAATTGCAGCTACCAGGCACTGCCTAGCCATGGATTGACTCCCAACAAGCTCTTCAATTTGGTCGCCCGATAGATATTTTACCTTCAAATGCAGAGTTTAAGAAACAGCCCCTAGGGCATGGAGCTAAGGTCTTGCCACAATGGCCGTGTAGGGAGAATAAGCATCCACTACAATGAAGTCCACCTCCACTATCTCTGAACCTGCTTGCACGGGTAGTCTAATCTAACCCTTTGGAATGACAACTTTCCCATCAAAGCTTACCAAAGGTGAATCATAGGTTGTCAAATCCTCAGGCTTCACGTTTAGCCCTTTGTACAAGTTAGGGTACATAATCTCTGCACCACTGCCCTAGTCTACTAATACCCTCTTCACATCATACCCTTCTATCCTGAGCATGACCACTAAAGCATCATCGTGTGGCTGTATAGTTCTAATTTTGTCCTCATTCGAAAAACTCAATGCCACTCTAACCCTTTTCGGCTCAGAATTAGAGTTCTCGGCGGGTAGCCGAGTGACAGACATCACCCTGAAAGGATGAGAACTAGTTCTCCCAAGAGCAGCAAAGATGACATTAATTGTGCCCAAAGGGGGCCTCGATGAAGCATTCCCCGAGCCTTTGACCCTACATGGTCTTTCTGCCCATTGGCCCGATACAAAAACTATTTTAACCTTCTATCTTTGACTAGTTGCTTCAGATAACTCCACAGAGTTCTGTAGTCCTCAATGGTATGTCCTCGTTCCTGGTTGTAAGTTCGTTTAGACCCCTTAAACCCAACAGATTAACCTAGAGAATTAGCCAAGTGATTAACTTAGGTAATTTAAACAGATCTAGGTTAACACAAATATATCAAATCATGTAAAAGTGCGGAATAATAAAGAACACATGATATGATGATCCAGGAAAACCAAACCGGCAAAAAACCTGGGGAGGATTTAACCTAGCTATCCTCAAGGTAAATCGAATTCACTATGAAAGAATCGAAGTTTACATAATAAGACTTAGACCACTAACATCTTATTGCTACCTGCCTGTAGGAAACTTACTACCACGACCACGTGACAGCTCCGAGATCCACGGACTCCTTTTTTCTTTGAATTCTTTAGCAATTCACAAGCGCACTTGCTTGTATATCATGAAGCTCTTTTGATTCTGCAACTGTATGATTTACCAATCTCTTGACATGAATCTTGAGTTTGGAAACCCTAAGTGTATGTGAAGGTAAACACCTCTAGATCTAATGATTAGATTCACAAACACAGCATTTAGAATTCTAAAAACGTGGCTAGGGTTTTTCCTTATATACTTAGGGCAAAACATAAAACTCTATACATTAAATGGGCTAGGGCTGAGTTGGAAATTTTCTGCAGAAAAACGTTCTGCACGATTTTCGATCGGTCAAGTCTAATTCTCGATCGATCGAGTCAGGTAGAAAGTGCACAGTAAATTCTGCAGTCAACTCGATTCCAACTTTACATAAAAAGCCATACTTTGAGCAAGTCTAACACACAACTTAAAGAATGTTTTGATCATGGTTTGCCAACATTACAAATTGAAATTCTAATACATTAGTTCCTAATTCTTAGAACCTAACAAACTCCCCCTTTGACAATCCGTGACAAAACACAGACTTAACAAAAAGCTCAAAGTTTACAAATTGAAACAGCCCATTACAAAATTAAAAAGCCACTAAACAATTCAACCTAACTACTATCTAACAGTTGCAAAGTAGACAGCAGCACGACTGAATCAACCTGTATATTCCTGTAACACTTAACAAACACATAAACGCATGTGTGGATAATACAATGAATATAAAAAACAACTTCTTGATTTCACATGACACAAAATAAAGAGATATATCATGAATAACATCATAAATATAAATCAATAAGCAAAGTAGCATAGTGAAACAAGAAACATATACAAAAAAAATGCATCTCAAAAAATATCTTCCTATCAAGAGCCAAAAAATGTAAATACAAAGTAAAGCATCTAGATACAATCTAATAACTTCACAAGTTCAACAGTGTCACAGTAAGATACAAAACTCAAAACTCAAAACTCCTCCTAAGACAAAAATCTCCTCTAGAAAACATGAACTCCTCAATAGAATGCACTCCCCCTTTTTGTGACGAATTGCCAAAGGGCACTCACTCATCATCAAAAGGAGGTGGCGGAGGAGAACGACGAAAACTCGCCAAATCCGCTCTCAAAGGTCGAAGCTGATCAAGGACATCCACTAGAAGCTGACCATGAGCCACTTGAACGGTCATGACAGTGTCCAGAGTCCGACGAATATCAGAAACATCCGAAGGAGAAGGTGGAGGAGCATCATCAGTAGTAGCAGCAGGATCAGCAGACGTCTCAGCTGCAAGAGCATCTGTAGAAGAAGAAGGTGGTGGAGTGACACCGGAAGGCTCTACCCTAGGACGCTTAGAGCTAGCTCGAAGTTGAGCAGCCCTTTGCCTAAAAAAGGTAGCACCTATAGGAGCAATAATGTGTACAGGCTCAGAAGCAGGAAAATCACTCAAACCGAGATAAAGGAGAATCCTATGAATAAAAACAGGAAAGAATAAAGCATGAGCCATAGAACCAGAACGATGTATCATGTTCAAAGAACGAAGGAACAAATGAGGAAAACTAATAGGGGCATCAGTAACAAGTGCATACAAAAAGACACACCACTCAATAGGAATAGTATAAAGATGAGAAATGGGCCATAAGGAATGACATGCTATCCTAAAGAAAAGGTAATGAAGCTCGAAAAGCTCAGCAGATGTGATCCGAGAATCAGAACCCCACTGGATAGAAGACCTAGTGATGTATGACATAACATCATCAAGAGGTGGAGACTCCTCATAAGGAAAGACGGGATGATCAATAATGGGCACCCCAAGAGCATCAGACACCACCGAAGGGGTAATGCGATACTTTACACCTCGTAACCAAATCTTAACCAAGGTGTCGGTATCATAGATGTGGATAGAGAGGTTTGAATAGAACTCTCTAATCAAGGTGGTAGGAGGAGGATGCTTAAAATCCAGCAAAAATAACCAACTCCGACGCTCAAAGTTACGTCTCACCTCAAGATCAACCTCATCTAGAATGACCCTACGCTCAGCCCAAATATGACGCCTAAGATTAAGGGTCTCATAGGTCTCTTAGTTCTTCTCACTAGGAAACCGATCACTATTAAATGAAGGTGAAGGGTCAGAAGTCCTATGGGCTCTAGTTTTCCTAGGCATGGTGCTAAGAACAGAAAAGAGAGACACAGAACGAGAAGAGCAAAAACAAAAACCAAGGGCAGACTGCAAGTTAGCACAGCATAAAATATAGAAAAAACAATCTATATGATGCATGAACAAAATATGCACATGATGCATGAACTAATGCAGTGACAAGTTCAAATATAATCCAAATTAACAAAATTGACTTGAGCATGAGTTTTAAATTAAAAATACCCAATTTTGAAAAACCTAAATTTTCAAAACACAACAAATTGAGAAATTGATCATCACAACAGTTAAATAACACAATATAATGATCAAATTAATCAATCTAACAAGTCAATTTCATCAATTTATATCAATTTGAACAAAATCTCCAAATTCATCAATTTCAAGCCCTAGATTTTCAAATTGACCACAAAGCACCAAATTAATCAAATTAAACCACATGTAGTGCTTGGATAAGGTGTCCCCACAAAAACCCATGATTAATTTGAAAGAAAAGCACCCAAAATCAATCCCAAAAATACCAAAAACAGAAATGCCAAAAATAACCCAAAATGCATGAAAATAATGCATGAAACATGAAAATAAAAACAAAAGGAGGGGCAAAAGTGTCTTACCGGCCTTGGGAGAGAGGATTGATGCAAAAAGAACGGAGGAAAACGACAAAAACAGCAAAAAACTGGTTGACGGTTGGTGAGAGACAAAAAGGAGTTGAAAAGTTTTTGAAAAGGTGAAGAACACGTGAGAAAAATCCTTTTTAAAAACACTCAGCCCGATTTTTGATCGATCGAAAATTACATTCGATCGGTCGAAAATCTTTTGATCGATCCAATACCAATCGAGGACCGATCGAAACACACAGAGACTTTACTGAGATTTTAAAAACAATTTCGACCGATCGAAAAACAGACTCGATCGATTGAAATTCTGGAAAAATTGAATTTTTGAAAAACGAAACATTTTAGTTTAAAAACTCCTCAAAGCATTAAATTTTATAAAAAGAATGCATGAGTATGAGATGAAATGTTTTCCAAAAACCCATGTTTTTAACCCAGATTTCTTAAAGCAAGATTTTCTCTTAATATCCCTTAACCATTTAAACAAGCAAACATGTTCTGCATCAATTTCCAGAAATATTCAAACTTGGTTGGTCAGACCAAAAACATATAAAAACATGTACACAGTTTAGCAAAGAATAACTTGTGTAGTGTGTGCAACTAACATAAGCTTGAGAAACATGTGAGGTGATATGCACATAGTAATCAATCACAATTTCTACAAAATCCATCACATGAATTTGAAAGAGACTATTACTTAAAGAGTTACATCATATAACTCTCACATCTCCTAGAATAAAAGCTTGCAATCATGTAAGTTTCTTGATTTGCCTCAAAATTAATATTCAATTTTATTGATTAAAAACTTAATAATAACCGGGATAATGTACACACCAATTTTATTTGAAATGTGAAATTATTTCAGCCCAATAATGTACACACCAATTTTATTTAAAGGCTACACCTTATGTTCTTTTTGTGCATGTGCTACATTTTCTCGAGTACAAAATCTTACGATATGCACTAAGGTGTTCATGATTGGCTAGTAAATAGTGGTGAGATGGTTATTTATGTATTTCTTAATAAGACCAAGTCTGACAATCAAAGACATAAGACTTCAAGATCAAGATCAAGATCATGTAATCAACAAATATAGCGTTTTCCCACACAACATGTACTACAAAACTTTAGCTAGTAAAGTGCAATGATAATAGTGCATCAAAGCTAAACAAGTTACATAGACATGTTATGTAAAATTTGACTGACCAACCTTGTCTTCAAGTTCAAGAAAAAAATAGCAAAAACACAATTTGCAAATTTTTTTTTATATATAAAAAAAACAAACATCCTAGAATGAAATGCATGAATGTTATGCAATACAAATCCTAGAAACAAAGATCACAAAAGATAGAGCAATAGAGCACAAGGACCATGTTAGACAGACTCAATTAGGTCGAGCCTTTTGCATCCAAAACTTTTTAGATGCAACTCTTGCATTGGAGTTATGATTCACATTAGAATTCTGAGCAACTCCAAGATTGGAATAAAGGTTTAACGCCTTTACCAATTCACCAATAAGTACCATAGGATCATGTGCTTGGGGCATAGGTACTTTAGGTTTATTTGCTCGCTTTGCAGCCTGTAACTTAAAACAATTTGGACAAATGTGTCCAGACTTTCCACAAAAATGACAAACTCATGCAGGCTTATCATGCAACTTGCCCTTAGAAGAAGTAGAAGCTCTAGAATGAGAAGCTTGAAGATCAACCCTAATCTTTCTAGGTGGAGTAACATCTACAGATTTAGCAGGTTCACTCACCAAGGGTTTGACAATCTCACTCTTAGGAGGTTTAGAAGAGGGAACAAATTTTGTGGAAGAAGGTTCAAGCACGGAGATGCTATCCACAAAACCTAAGCCAGTTTTGTTAGAGGGAGACTTTTGAACACTTAACATGTGATCAAGTTTGGAGCTTGCAGACCTATTAGTTTGTTCTCTAGCAACAGATAATTCAAGTTCCAAACATTTAACTTTATCAAGTAAAAGCATGTTCTCAGTTTTCACATTATTCAAAAGCTCATTTGTATCAAACAATTTCACAAGTAAATTCTTCTTATCAAGTTCAAGAGATGCAATTTTCTTTAAGCCTAAATCAAAATTCATGGCATCCTTTGCAGCAACTTTGCAAAGTTTATTATAGGCTTCCTGTAAATTTGCATCTTCAGAGAGTTCCTCATCAGAAGGATTCTCTTCAACAGACACGCTTTCATTAACTACAGTAGTAGCAGTGAAAGCAATAAAGTTTCCTTCCTCATCACTAGCGGATTCATTGTTAGAAACTTCATCATCACTAAGGGTTACAGCCATAGCCTTACCCTTAGACTTCAAGTATGTAGGACATTCAGATTTCATATGACCATACCCTTGACATCCATAACATTGTTGTCCCAAAGAATTATTAAAAGGTTGACCTACTTTCTCTTTAGGTTTTTCAGTGTTATTAACCTTAGTGGGATCATTCCTCCTAAAATTTCTAGGTTCAGCAGTGTTCTTGCCTCTTGCCCTTCTGTTATTGTTTCTAAGAAAGTTTCTAAAGTTCTTGGCAAGATAGACAATCTCTGTAGCAGAGAGTTCATCATCAAATCCACCATCCTCAACATCATCAACAGACTTAAGAGCCATTGATTTTGATTTGGTTGTCTTGGGTAGGTTAAACTCATAGGACTGAAGAGATCCTACAAGTTTATCAACAGGGATGGAGTCCACATCCTTGCTTTCAGTAATGGCAGTCACTTTGGGTCTAAAATCCTCAGTTAAAGATCTAAGAATCTTCCTAACAATTTTAGGTTGATCATAGATTTCACCCATATTATATGCAGAATTAACAATATCATTCAGTTTAGCATAGAACTCATCAAAAGATTCATCATCATTCATTCTAATACTTTCAAATCTAGTAGTTAACTGCTGCAATTTATTTATTTTAACTGTCTTTGTGCCTTCATGCACAGTCTGGAGGATATTCTAAGCAGTATGAGCAACCTCAACATTAGAGATTCTCTTAAATTCCTTCATGGAGACAGCATTGAAAATAGCATTCATAGCTTTGCTATTGAAAGCAGTTGCCTCCTTTCGAGAAGTTTGCCACTCACACACAGGAGTTGTGGGCTTCTTCCATCCGTACTCAACGGAGTTCCAGACTCTCTCATCAATGGATTTCAGGAATGCTTTCATCCTTACTTTCCAATAAGCATAATTGTTCCCATTAAAATGAGGTAGAACAACAAGAGAGTGTCCGTGTTCCATGACAACAGGGGTCAAGGATCAGCTCAAAGATTAAAGGATCAAAAACAAAAGCTACCCGCTCTGATACCACTTGTAAATTCGTTTAGACCCCTTAAACTCAACAGATTAACCTAGAGAATTAGCCAAGTGATTAACTTAGGTAATTTAAACAGATCTAGGTTAACACAAATATATCAAATCATGTAAAAGTGCGGAATAATAAAGAACACATGATATGATGATCCAGGAAAACCAAACCGGCAAAAAACCTGGGGAGGATTTAACCTAGCTATCCTCAAGGTAAACCGAATTCACTATGAAAGAATCGAAGTTTACACAATAAGACTTAGACCACTAACATCTTATTGCTACCTGCCTGTAGGAAACTTACTACCACGACCACGTGACAGCTCCGAGATCCACGGACTCATTTTTTCTTTGAATTCTTTAGCAATTCACAAGCGCACTTGCTTGTATATCTTGAAACTCTTTTAATTCTGCAACTGTATGATTTACCAATCTCTTGACATGAATCTTGAGTTTGGAAACCCTAAGTGTATGTGAAGGTAAACACCTCTAGATTTAACAATTAGATTCACAAACACAGCATTCAGAACTCTAAAAACGTGGCTAGGGTTTTCCCTTATATACTTAGGGCAAAACATAAAACCCTATACATTAAATGGGCTAGAGCTGAGTTGGGAATTTTCTGTAGAAAAACGTTCTGCACGATTTTTGATCGGTCGAGTCTAATTCTCGATCGATCGAGTCAGGCAAAAAGTGCACAGTAAATTCTGCAGTCAACTCGATTCCAACTTTACATAAAAAGCCATACTTTGAGCAAGTCTAACACACAACTTAAAGAATGTTTTGATCATGGTTTGCCAACATTATAAATTGAAGTTCTAATACATTAGTTCCTAATTCTTAGAACCTAACACTGGTGGTACTGACAATGAAGACTTTGGTTGCGCCTCATGGAGTCTCCTCCCATCTTGTTTGGTTATTTGAAGTATGGCTCATTCTTAATCTTCTCCAAGACTTGATGTATTGGCTCTCAGAACACCGTGTTGACCACCTGAGGAGCCATAGACCTAGATTGCCCAGCAAAATCTCTTCAGGGTCTATTATTATTGTATCCCTCTGAGCTAAAATCCCTCATATCCTGAGGGATAACCTTAGCCTTTCCTTTCCCTTGCTGCTGGTCTTTCTCAACTCGCTTGTATTCGTCAATATGGTCCATAAGCTGATGCACATTCCTCACTAGCTTCTTGGTCAAAGATTTTATCAAATCATGCTCGGCAAGCAGGCCAACTTTGAAAGTCCTTATAACCATGTCATTAAAGTCCCCATCGATCTCATTGAACATCTCCTAGTATCTGTCCGAGTACATTTTCAAAGTCTCCCCTTCTCGTATGGACATGGATAATAAGGAATCTAAAGGTCGAGGAACCCTACTACACGTAATAAAATAAGACCCAAACGCTCAGGTGAGCTCCTTAAAGGAATCAATAGAATTTGCACTGAGGCCATCGAACCACCTCATCGCCATGGGCCCCAAGCTGGATGGGAATACCTTACACATCAAGGCTTCATTCTTGGAGTGTATTACCATCCTTTGGTTGAAGTGGCTTACATGTTCCACAGGGTTTGTACGACAATTGTACATGGTAAACGTTGGCTGAGTGAAGCGCCGAGGAAGTCTTCTTCCTTCAATCCTGCATGTGAAAGGTGATTTGGAAATTTGGTTGAGTGCTCTGCTCGTCATATCATTTCCTAAGCCTTTGGAAGATGAGCCCCTGTTTCTGCGCTCATGGTGGTAGTCCTCATCATACAAGAAAGACTTACTGGGGAAAGTCCTTGATCTGGGCCTATAACTATCATCCTTTTCACCTCCAGAAGAGAAGTCAGAATCGGAGGGAGTTCGCCTTCGCTGTTAGTGGCGTAACTTCCTTCTCAAATGATCAATCTCCAGCTGCATGGCTCTGGTATCTTTCCTATGAGAAAGGTGGCTCCCACTTCGAGACTGGCTCTTGCTAGTATGGGTGGTATGTACACTAACCTCCCGGTCCCTTCTTCGCTCCAGATTAACAAGATGATCTTGACGTTGAGACCCCATAGATTCCTCCGGATTCGGACCTGAACCTTCTATAGTTGGATGTTAAACTCATTACCGCCTCAGAATTCCCCATAGATGGTGCCAATTGTAAGGTCACAATTTGGTTCCCTAGCCCATGGGATTGATGGGTTGAGGCTCAAAAAGCTCAATACAATGAATTTCTAGAGAGTGGGTTGGAAAACTGGGCTTTAACGAGTTAGACAACAAGTAAAATAGATCCAGATAACTAGAAAATGAAGATATACTATTTTAATCTAAAGAAAATCATCCTCGGCACAATTCGAGGAGATCAATTATTATATATTTCTTCTAAAGTTTGGTTACAAATTCCACTCTTGATTTCTACAGTGTTTTTCTTTTTATTTCTTGATCCCCTTCATTCAGGGACTTCTTTCTATTTTATACTATCCCTTTCTTTCATTTTCTCCCTCCACGTGTAGAGTAGATTGTTGGGGTTGATCCCTGTCCCATTAACCCCTTCCTAAAGTCTTTGGGAGCAGCTGTAAGGCTGAAAATTACTGTTTAGGTATCACTTCCTAATGCGGTCAGAGAGTTAGCTACAGAGCATTCAATGCGGTGGTAGCAGCTTTCTCTTAGTTATTTCTTAGCTTTTCTCCTATCCTGTGCTTCCATGAAGTATATCTTTATCAATAGAATCTCCTGGAAGGATGCTCTAAGCAACAAGACACACTATCTGACCTTTGCTTCGCTAATCTAGGGAGACACTCCTCCTCGGCCTATCTTCTCCAGTCTTCTCAGTCGTAACTTACTTGTGGAGTTTTGGATCTTACGTCTTCATTACTGTTTATCTGTCCTTGGACTAATAAGTGTCCTCAGACAAGGCCTAATGCCCAATATGCATTATTATGCCTCCTCTCCCTACAACTGTTATCTATAATATTTAAATATTAAAAATTTTCACTTAAATTTGTGGTTTAAGGCCTCAAATCATATTGAACTAGTCATGTATTCATGAGAAGTAAATTAATAATTTAGGAATTCAATAATTGTCCTTTTAATGACCCATTAAAATAATAAACTTTACTACTATGTATTCTTGGCGTGATGATCTATACTTGTAGAGTGGGGAGAGGTAAGGGTCGGAATTCAAGTTTATAAGAGGGAGTTTCACATACATATATACTTAAATTAGACGACAGAGTAAAATTTCTATTTTGTACAAAAAAATTTAATACTAATAATCAATTTTATACCTATGCTGCTATGCATTCATGTTTATTTTGAATAACTTAAAATCGTTCCTTCTCAAAGAAAATAAAACATAATTTATTAAAAAAATCCTTGATTTTCATTTAGAAAATGAGCAATATTGTGATGTCCAACCCTACTCCTTTATTTATTTTATAAGTATGTCTTTAATATAAAAACGCACATTGACATCATAAAAATATATATATTTATATATATATATATATATGTTTGTAAATTTAGAATATATGAATTAAACAGGTAGCTCCTAAAAAAAAGAAAAAGAAAAAAAAAGGAGAGAGATAGGACGTTTCCAATTCTTCCACCAAAATCTAGGAATTTCATTTCACAATAACCTCTTTTGCCAATTTTTTTTTTTAATACAAGATAAAAATTCTATTCTAGTCTAATCTAAGTGTATATGTATATAAAGCTCTCTTCTGAAAACTTAAATTTCAGTCCTTGCCCCCCACATCTCACAAGCACTTGTACTTGTAGAAAGGGTGTGCGGTGGTCGTTTACACCTAATTCTAATTTGCCTAAACCTGATTACACATTTACACCTAGTTCTAATGTGCACAACCTCGCTTAAAGATTAATGTTTCTCCTAGTTTTGCCATAGCACTGCAACATTAATCTTGAAGCATTTTATATTGTAATTGGCTTCCTTGGAATATTTTATAACATCTAATACTTTGTGTTGTTTATATATAACCAAAAAAAATATTTTATTTATTTATTTATTTTAAATTTTGTTTTCTAGTAAGATTTTTATAATCCAACTGACACCTTTTAGTATATTCCATAGAGTGTTAACAATTTAAACCTCTCTCCTCCATTTTGCCATATAATTAAAAAAATTATAAATCTCTTTCAAAACTAGTAGTTAAAATTTTTGCCATTTTCATTCTAAATTTTTGTAAAGAGAAAACATGTTAAACCCTATAATTTAGGTATAAAAACATAGTGTTAATAGTTACACATTAAAAAAAAAAGTTACAAATTAAAACTTAAAGTTTCAAAAATAATAAATTAAATATTACAGTTTTAAATGCGACAAATAAAACTTGATGTTACAAAGATAATAAATTAAACAGTTAATTGACATCAAATTTCGAACACAATTCATTTTCAACTGAGATTTAATATATTACTTTTGCAGTGTTTAAGTTGTTACTTTTTTAAACCTTAGAATTTAATTTATTACTTTTGAAAGTACATGGTTTGTTTTAGATTTTAATCTATTTCTTTGGATACCACATTTTATTTGTTACAGCCCCTAAACTGTAGGTTTAGAATGTAATTTAAGCAATTGTTTTTTATTTAAAAACAAACACAGACACACACACACACAAGAGAGAGAGGAAGGGGTTCTAACACAAAGGTATACCACAACTCCACTCAAGAAGTCATGGTAATTTTTAAGGGAAATTTAAACATTTTTTTCTTATTAATTTGTAGACATATATAAAACCACTTTATCAAAAATGCTATAGTTACAATAAAAATATATTGTAACTATAGCATCTTAAATTTTGTAAATAAAATATTTATAACAGTGATATTGTTTAAAATTTATGCTGGTCGGTCCATAGACATTGTTAATTATCCCCACCAAAAAAAAAAAAAAAAAAAAGAAGTTTTATTAGTTTCACATTTATAGATAGAGTTAGATCAGTTCGTGATTCTTATAGCCATGTTATAGTAATCCATGTACCGTCAAAATAAATAAATAAATTTAGATAAAATATTACTAACTCTTAAAAGTTTTCTATCAATACATGACCTAGCAAGGTACCCTTGAAAGAATTTTCTAGTTTCGCCACTATCAACATAAACTTTCATTTCTCCAATAGTAGAACAACAAGAACATAAAATTTTCCTATATATGAAACTGGGAAACATAAGTGCGTAGTAATGAGCTAATTAATGTCTGAAGATGGGGGTTGCGGTAGAGTGAGGCTTATATGAACAAGTATATATTAACGTACAGCAAGGTGAAGATTTAATCAACGTTCGATCATATAACATATATTTCGAAGTGAAGAGAAGCATTATTCTCCTCTTTCAAGAGGATGGTGCTAGAAATGAATTAGTTTAAGCAATCAGATCGAAAAAGTTGCAAGAACAGCTCCTATATATGTTATCCTTATTACCACATGCACCTCTTCCATATTTGCTGCTATTTCACATTGGCAAAGACTACTACATTAATGTTCCTATATAAAAGAGAGAAAAAGGCAAGTCATATATATATATATATACACACACACACACGAATCACCTCCAAATGTCACCATCCATCACAAATGGCAACAAGTTGCTACTTTAAGTTTGTAATGATCCAAATGTCACCCTTCTTCACAAATGGCAACTCCATTAAAGTTTCAACTTCAATTTTGTAGCTCCCACGTACTGATCCAAGTGTCACCCTTCTTCACAAATGGCAACTCATCGATTGTAAGTTCCAACTTTACTTTTGTAACGCCCAAACTGATCCAAGTGTCGCCCTTCTTCACAAATGGCAAATCCTCCATTGAAGCTGCAACTTTAATTTTTGTAACTCCCACACTGATTCAAATGTAACCCTATTTCACAAATGGCAACCCCTCCATTGAACTTTACAACTTTAGTTGTTGTAACTCCCTTACTGATTCAATTGCGAATGCCACATTTTTCGCTTAAAAAGCAACTCCTCTGTTGAACTTGCAACCTCATTTTTGGAACTATAACACTGATGGTAGCTATGATGTATCTTTTGAAACGGCCAGAATAAAATATTCATTGAAACAAATTTTTTTGGATGGTTTTGCATGAGCCGTTTGTATGCAAGAACAACGCTTGGAGAGTTATTCTAGCCTTCTTGATCTTACGTGGATATTTGTCGTCCCTTGACTTGGAGCAATGTATATTGAAGCCTCCCTATTCTTTTAATTTCAAATTCCTATATCTTTTTTTTTTTTTTTTTTGAGAAACAAACACATACACACAAGGAAAAGAGAAAGAGGTTCTAACATAAAAGCACGCCATAACTCCACTCAAAAGCTATGGTAACTTTTAAGGTAGGGTGGGGCAAGTTATACTACACATAACACTCTCTTAAGTAACGTGGGACAATTACTCTTTTTTTTTTAGAATCAAACATACACACATACAATGGAGAGGGAAAGGGGTTCTAACACAAAGACACACCACAATTCCACTCAAATTCCAATCTCTTTATAGGCATCTTTGGGCATACACACGTGTGAGTAATACACACGTGTGAGTAATAATGAGACCAGTAAGTAATTAAAATAACATAATTCAACACTCAATAATTTAATCCTGGATAAAGTTTGGATAAAAACTTAGTCGTTACCAATGACTAAAACTTTACTTAATATATATATATATATATATATATATATTTGTAAATTTTGACAATTCCACTATTGGATTATATTTTTTTTCTTATACTTCCATGTTTACAAAATTTCTTAAAAATAAAAAATTAATAGCTACTTCATCAATAAAATGTTTAAATTTCAAATTTTTGTATTATAAAATTATGAAAAATAATTTTATGGATAAAATAGTAAATAATATCCAATTAGTACGAAATTTGCCACGCGTGTTAAGAATATAAAGAAAATACAATCTAACACAGTGGTTGCTCCACATTTATGTCAGGGTAGTCACATGACCACTCTGACTTGCAAAAAAAAAAAGATTGTGTACACACACACACACACACTTGTGGAAAAAAAAATTATATACTAGATTAACTTATTTTAACCGCCTTAATAATAATATTGAACACCTTAACTTAAGAATTACAGGGATTTAGGTTCAACAAAAATAAAAGTAATGCTACATTTACAATATTTCTACAATAATTTCATAACAAATCTTATGTGGTAAGTTATTATTGATTGGGCCCAATACTAACATCATTTTTTGATCCCCAATAATAACTTGTCGCTCTGTCTCAAAAAAAAAAAAAAAAGAAAAAAAATTTGTCGCATAAAATTTATTGTGAAAATGTTGTAAATATATATCATTACTCCTAAAATAATTTTGGCCCCATATATATAATCTTTAAACCCAAAAAAGGACTTAAATAACAACAATAAAAACCAAACAAAAACAAAATAAGACCCAACTATAGCAAGTGAAAAAATTATTCAACAAAAAGAAAACTCAAAAAAAAAAAAAAAAAAGAATCCCTAATCATTCAAATTTGTAACTCTTTCAACCTATTAAAAAAAATCTCTAATTTTATTTTTCCTTAAAATGCTACCTAATGGAATACTATGCTCTTTTTGGTTTTGCAATCGCAATAATTTTGCTCTCCTTTGTGTCTTGACTCGTAGTTGTAGCAAATCTCTCTCTCTCTCTCTCTCTCTCTCTCTCTCTCTCTCTCTCTTATTATCATTTCAAACTCTTATTCACTTTATTACTTTTATCTCAGCATTTTTAATTTTCAATTTTTCTCTTATCATTCTTTTTTTTTTTCTTTCTTTCTATCTTTGTTAATACGTAATAGAAAGAAATTGTGGTACTCCATTTATTTTTTTTGCAACATTGATGTATTCAAGTTATCTCTTTATTATATTTTATATTAGATTTTATATTATTTAATTTTCTTAATGACTACTCTAAAAAAAATTCCAAGAGTTGTCACTAATTTAACGGTTATGTTAATTGTTTTAGTGTCCATTGGTTATAACTAAATTTGTAATCAAACTTTGTCCTTTAACATTTTGAGTTAAGTAGTATCTCTATGTGTTATATTAACTATTCAATTTTGATCTTACTTACTACCCTTGAATTATCTTCCCGTAATGAGATACTATAAGACAAAAAGAATTTTTATTTTGTTCCGCAATTTATTCCCTAAACTATAATATATATATATATATATATATATATATAAACAAATGGAGTAAGAAAATGATAAATTACCGTAATCTAGACTTGACACGTTGATAAATGTCAATATTACATCTCAAAGGTAATGCATGGCTTCATAAGAAATGAAAAGGAAAAAAGGATTATGCCATAACCCAAGATACAGTGCTCCTTGGGCAACAATAAATCATTTGATATTTACTTTTTTTTTTTTCAGATAGTTATAAAATGTTGTTAACTCTGCATCTGGATAAAAAAAAAAAAAAAAAACTCTTGGTTTTTGATATTTACATACCTCTATCAGTAAATGACTTTTCTTCTATTTATTAGTAATTATTAGTATTTTACACCTTTCATTAATGTTACCTGTAATAGATTTTACTTAATTATATTAATCACAATATCAGGCTTATTTAATAATATGTTGTTTCTTAAATTCTTCATTATTTTCAAGAGGTTTAAAAAGCTCTTTTTCTTTTTACTACTTTTGTATTATTAATAGTTTAAAATTTTTTGTTTATTATTACTTACTAATGTATAATCCGTGCATATTCACAGTATAATTAAAAACAACACAATTGCACATATATGAATTCAAATTATAACTTGTTTAAGTCATAGATATATACATGAGTTTTACTTTATCTTTCTTCTTTATTTATTTTATTTTATTTTTTGGATATACACATAAGTTTACTATTTTTTATTTGGTTTTTTTTATGGTTTATTTATATTAGACTCTTCGTTTCTTGCATAACATAAACTCACCTAGAAATTAAAAAAATATATAGATAGGACACATGGTGCAAAATTAGACTACAATTATAATTCAATTTAAAATCTAATTGGATTTTCTCTCAACTTTACTTATTAATATATATATATATTTATATATATATATATAATTAAAAATATATATAGATAGGACACGTGACGCAAAATTAGACTACAATTATAATGCAATTTGAAATCTAATTGGATTTTCTCTCAACTTTACTTATTTATATATATATATATATATATAAACTAGTCATGTCAAAGTTAACTCTAGCTAGTATGCAAAACCTCCCTTAAAAAAAATCATATGATCTTTAAAATAACATTAATGCTACTTAATCATTTGAACCTATCAAAGGCCTTGTAACTGAATTGACATCTCTCCATGTATAAAGTGCTCAGGGGTTTAGGGGAGAAAGGGTTTGAACTAAGGGATTAGCAGCATGTTGTAATTATTTCTTCAAAAAAAAAAAAAATCATTTGAACCTATAATTAAATGATTAAAATTTTGACATCTCTATAGAAAATAGTCTTCAATCGATGGGAAAAGAAACTCTCCAGTGTTGCGAAGCTTCTAGTGTCATGACAGCCATTAAATGCATGTAAAAATTTAAATTTTACTTGTTATGGTCTTATATATGGATGGTGTAACATGAGAAGATTGAAAAATTAACTATCACTTAGAAAACTATTAGATAATTAGAGAATTGTAATAACAATGCAAACTTAACAAATCCTCACATCTTTTTCGATAGGTACATTAACTTGGGAAAGAGATTAATATATATATATATATATATATATATATATATATATATATCAAAAGAACATTCGACGTACGTACTCTTGGTTAACAAAAAGAAAAAGGAAAGATTAGTCTAATATTTGGCATTACGAGTTCATAAGTAAGAAACAAAGTTAGGATATGAATGGGAGCAGATAAAACATCAACAGACAATAATATATTACATGATTTTTTTTCATATCATATTTATATACCTTCATCATTTTTTTTCTATTTAATTGTATTTGAAATAAAATTTTCTTATATATCCTTTTATAGCAATATGTTGTTTCTTAAATTCTTTATTAAATAATTGTAGTTGGTTAAATGCCCATAGAGCTTTTTTTCTTTTATTAATTATGTAGCAGGATTATCAATAGTTAAGAATCCCCAACACACCACCGCACACCCTTAGTGCGATGGTCACTCCACAAGTAAAAGTGTTTGTGAGGTATGGGGGGCAAGGGCCGGGGTTCAAATCTACAGGAGGGAGTTTCACACACATATATACTTAGATTAGGCTAGAGTAAAATTCTATCTTGTAAAAAAAAAAAAAGTATCCCCAACACTTTCTCAAAAAAAAAAAAAAAAGTATCCCCAACACTTATATGATCTAATGTTCTTCAAAATGTCCGTAATGCTACTTAATTATCCGAAACTATTAGAACAATTATTAAGTCTTTAAATTCCTCACCATTTTTAGAGAAAATAGTTTTCACTTAGGCTTTGTTAGTTTAGTTGTAATTTTTTATGTAAAATTTTTGGCTTAAAATATTTTTTAGGATATTTTTTTCAACTTTTTAATTGCATATTTTTAATTTATGAGATTTGATGTGACGTAAAATAAAAACTTTTCCTTTTTCTTTAAAAAAATTAAAAAAAAATTTATTAACAACTTCTAAAACATATGTTACCATTTTTTTCCCTGAACAGAAAACATATATTATTGATACATAACAATAAATTATGCTTAAAATAAATTTGCAAGGCATGTATGTTGACTGTAGTTTTACCAATAAAACATGTACTTCCACATATGATACTATCTTTATTTTTATTTATTTATTAATAATTTTGGAGAGGGAAATGTGAACCTTGAATGTCTACTTTGGAAATAGTAGATACTAATTAACCAGCTAAATAACAAGGCTCTTGACTTCATTATCCTAGTTAAAACATAAGTAATCTTTTAACACTTATATATCACTATAATACTACTACCATCCAGGTTTAATTCAAAACCATCCAAAACACTTAATATTTTTCCATAACACATAACCATGATAGTACTATCATTCAAGTTTCAATATATAACGGTTTCTCAAAAAAAAAAAAAAAATCAATATATAACCATATAAATTAGTAAACATTGTTCCATAATACTAAAACCATCCAAGTTTTGTAAAATCCATCCAAAATAGTAGCATTGTTCCGTAATACATAACCATAATACTACCACTAACATTGTTTCATATAATACATAGCCATAAAGTCAAGTGACCCCCATATTTGTTGGAAATTTTCTCCAACTTCTCAGTTTAGCATTTTTAGCAATTTTTTTTATAATAATAAAAAAAAAACTCATTTTCTTTAATAAAAAAATATTGCTTATGATTAGGATGATCTTGTTAAAGAAAGAACAAAACATCAAAAAATAGGACAGAATAATATAACTCATCAAAGTATAAATTTCATACCATCACTTCCTCATCTATACGCCATATATATTACTAACATTTATCAAGTTATGACTATTGTGTGTCACTTCCTCATCTATACGCCATATATATTAACATTTATCAAGTTATCGCTATTATATGTCACGTGTCATGTGTCAAGACATTTAAGTATGAAATACTTTGTTGCATTCTTAAATTACTCCTAAAATAATTGGGAGTTTAACATGCACTATAAATTTGCCTTGCATATGTGAGCTCAAAACAATGTGGTTTCATATAGGCATGGAAGAAAATTATTAAGTATTCTTGAAGTAAAGTAAAGTGATACTCCATTCTTTCATATAAATGGTGAATCACACCATAAATCTAATTAATTAGATTCATTATTATGTGAGAGCGTGAGTACCACATTGTTGTTGTACTCCTGAAATATTGAATTATAACTCTATGTATGGAAGGGGAAAACATATAAAATCAACATCATCATGACATCATATCGAAGGAAAAAGTAATGGCATTTCGTTTAGGTTTATAGATTTCTCTGCACTTAGCTTTCTGTTTTCTCAACTCATCCACCTAAAGTCTCTCACTCCTTCTTACTCTCTTTTCATTTGCATTGAAGTTCTTCTCGCTCATCTTCTTTTGAACCAACTATAAGGCGAGCCTCTCTCTCTCTCTCTCTCTCTCTCTCTCTCTCTCATCAAAAAATCTTGGTTGATTTTTTGAATAGAAATATATTCAATCTCTTCTTACTCTCTTTTCATTTGCATTGAAATTCTTCTAACTCATCTGTTAGGAAATATACATGTATGCATTGCATACAAAACATACGCAGCAGAAAATAAACGGATTTACTTCATTTACAATTGATAACATGCACTATGTAGGTTTCAGAATATAAGAACAAGAGAGTGTACCTTGATGCGGTGAAATTCAAAACCGAATGAAGAAGTACTCGGGAACACTTTCAATCTTCACTCCAATTCCACTTGATGCCCAAGATGTGTGGTCTCTCAATCAGTTCTATGTTTTCTAGAGAGAATATGAAAGAGTGTCTCTCTTCCTTATATTCATCACCTTTCACATACAAACCATTTTATTTTAATATAAAATTCTGTATGTTTCTCTCCACATAACTGATTATCTAATTGGGCTAGCCTTTTGGGCCTTCCCAATTGGGCTTTAGTGTGTGGCTTGGAGTGGGACCAAAAGGGAACAAATAAGACACTAGCTCCAATGGGCCTTGGGCTTTCTGTCAACTCTTGACAAGTCCAAAGTTACCATTAATTATATTTAATACCACTATATAAATATAATTGCACTTTAGGCCTCATTAATAAATTATATCCCAAGACTTTATTATACATGCAACCCCTTCATAAAATATTCGTAGTAATACAAAGTCATGAATATAGACTGCCACTTTGTAAATTACTACATCTTAATCCTTGAGTACCCGGTTTAATCCTTTTGAGTTATTTACCATATATTTATAAAATCCAATTTCATAAATATATACTTTAGTCTTACTAAAGTGGTTAGGCCTAACTCTCTAAATAACTGTACCCATTAAACTTATCTCAAGGGAATATTTTATATCTCCGTTAAGAAACTATGAATTCCATCTTGAGAATATATGTTCCATCAACACTACATGTGGCTGCCCAACATACTGAGGTTTTGACCGTTACTTTAGATCTCACTCCTGATATATCAAAGCAACCTACATTTCATGATCAGGTCCATTATTCTCTCATGATTAAGAATTCATGTGAATACAAGTCGTGAGATTTATTATTCAATTGACAGTCGTTAGGAGAATAATAAATCTCACAGCGGTCCAGTTCAATATGTCTTAACTCTTAAAACATATCAACATATTAACTAGAAGTCACCACTTCCATGATCAAGACAAATCATCGTAGTTAATATGTTATAGTCTTCGCAGATGAAATACCCAATTTCATCACCGACTACGAACTAAAATTCTGAGTTTACAAAGAACTTGTGATTTATATCTTCTGTGACTAAATCACATAAATCACATACTATGCATCTCATGGACTATTTGATAATGTCCGAATATTCATGTTACCATTATTTTAGATAAGAATAAAACAACTTTATTAAACACAATATTAAGTCATACATCATTTCTCATATAATGTCATACATAATGTCATACACAGCATCATACAATAGGATTTAAGGGCATATATCCTAACATCATCTTCTTACATGACTCTTTTTACTTAATTACTGTCAATTATCACCGCACATCCTTGGTGTGATAGTCACTCCACAAGTGCAAAATTCTTTTAGAGTGGAGGGGGGGCAAGGGCCGAGGTTCATTTAGGAGGGAGCTTTACACACATTTATATTTAGATTAGGCCTAGAGTATAATTTATATCTTGTATATATATATATGTGTGTGTGTGTGTGTGTGTGTATAATTACAGTCAATACTACATTTGCACCATTTAAGATTGATTTAATCTCTTTTTCTTTTGTTTGAGCACAATTGGAATTATTGAATAGCTCGAATACTCCTTGGTTATTGTTTTTGGGAGACATATAACTTAAACTAGGTTCCATTTTCAGATATGTTTTTGGTAATAATCAAAATGGGGTAGCAATGCATATATATTCTAATCTCTTTCTATATTTTTTTTTTCAAAAAAGAAATAAGTTGTGTTTTTATATCATAATTAATTTCTATGATTAATTTCAATTTTCAAAGGTTCAATTGCAGAAGTTATCGTTTGTGAAATGGTGCGCTCAAATTTGGCTTGATTCATTGTCTCTTAGTTTGGCAAGCTCCATGGTTTAATAGTTCTCTATAATAAATTTCAAAATCCCAATGCCTTCCACAAAATTTCTTTCCTTAAGTTGTCCTCAAACCTTTTCTCTCTAAGATGTACATAGAATTTCTTTTCCACCGATATATCCTAATCAGGGTTAGGTCTAAATTGCCAACAACATCATGGGAAAACGTACTTTGAATTTTGATCTCCCAAATTCCACCAATTTCTCATTGATAACATTGGTTTTTGGCACCAAATGAAATGTGTTGCTTCGAATTAAGATCTGGAAATGAAGCTTTTAGGGGTTAAGTAGGACAAAATGGGCAAATGCCTTTTTCGTGCAAAAAAAGTGGCATTTTGTCTCATTTTCCAAACTAATTAGGGAAATGCCCCTCTTTTGTAACTCGATTTTCTCAAAATCGAGTTTAAAAATAAATTTTCTGAAGCCCTATAGAGGCGTTTTAAGGAGCCTATAGTGACGTTTTAAGGACCCATAGTGGCGTTTTGGAACTCGAGCTCCACGAACTCGAGTTATAGGCAAATTTATTTATTTTTTTTTTTTTTACCTATAACTCGAGTTCATAGAGTTCGAGTTTCAAAACGCCACTATATATCCTGAAAACGTCACTATAGACTCCTTAAAAATGCCATTATAGGGCTTAACTCGATTTTGAGAAATCGAGTTTCAAAATAGAGGTATTTCCCTAATTACATTAGAAAAGAGGGCAAAATGCTGGATTGTTTTTTTAAAAAGGGCATAGGCCAATTTTGTCCAAGTTAAGTATGATCTAGTAGAAATGGTATCATTTGTAGTGCTTCATGCCTTTGGTTCAAATTCACCCACCTAGAGGCCCTACGTTCTATCTCAAGATATAATGTAACATTTACTTATTTAAATTTTATATCGTTTTCTTTTTGGTTCATGTGCTTCAGAAGCTTTTAAATTGAAGACTTCGTTAAGAAAGTAAGGTTGATAGGATTTTAAAGGTTTACAAGGTTATGACTAGAATTCCTTTTATATATATAGTTTTTTTCCCAAAAGTGATTATGATTTCAAAGGTTATCAACACATTGATTTATTACTAGAATAGGAATATTGTCGGATTATGTTCTAGGATTCTCTAATGATGGCTAAGAGTTCTAATGGTGATTATGTGGAGGTATAGTGTCGAGTTGTAGACCAAAAAAACACAATGTATTAAACAAACAAAACAAAAGCCAAAAATTTAATAAGTTATATATATATATATATATATATTTATTAATATAAGTTAATATAATAGATTGTTGAGATAATATCTTTGTTATGGTTATCAATTATGACAAATTTTCCATACATGAATATTGTTAATGTATAACTTATTATAATTTGGGTAAATTGCACTTCCCCCTTTATTATAAGGTACACTTTAATCCTTCCCTATACATTAAAATTGAGAAATGTCTCCCTAAAGTATTAGAAATTAGCAAGCTACCCTTGCTTTTACTAAAGGCAACACTAATGGTTTGTTTCGATTGAGAGGGAGGGAGAGAGAGTAGAGTAGAGTTTACTGAAAATTAGCCTATTTTCAGCCAACTCTACTCTACTCTCCCTCGTTCCCCCCTTAATCCAAACAGACCCTAAAGGCGACACTAAAGACAAAAGGCTGCTTGAGCAAGGAAGCTGCTAATTCAAATGTAGATTCCATGTTATCGTATTGGTTTGCTTCTCCAAAGCCCCATTTGCAAGTCCTGGGTTTCTTGGTTTGTAGGTGTTTTCAAGCTACAACTTTGACAAGCAACAAGCACCTACTCCTATCAAAATGAAAAGTAGCAAGCGGAGCTTGAAGAAGTGAGCCCCAATCAGAGTCAGTAAGGTAACCAAACGTATCGTTTCCATAGCCATCTAGGTGCTTTGCTTATATGACTTTTTTTTTAGGTTATACAATAGAAGAAGGGCTTTGCCTTGGATCCCCCCCTGCTTGCAGTGTATATAAATAATTATAATATAATCATAGTTTGCCTTGGATCCCCCCCTGCTTGCAGTGTATATAAATAATTATAATATAATCATAGTTGTCAGTATCGTATGATACGCGATACGTATCGTACGATACGTATCGTATTATGTGTAAAAATTTCTATATCGTATCGGCGTATCGTAAGTACTCATGAATCATATGATACAGTATGTGTATCGTATGAATCGTATTGTATTGTAAAATCGTACATATCGTATGATACTGTGGGGGCTTGGATCCAGCTGCAATATTGGGCCTAGCTCCTTGGGCCTATCCAAGGAGAAGTTCCTCCTCGGACGCGACGACCCCTCACCAAATCCGGGCCCATTGGTCAGAATGAGTACCCAAAGAGCTCTAACAGCGGGTGTGCGCTCTAGGGGCACAAAAAGAAACAAAGAAATTAGGGGATGTCTAAAGCTAGCTTACTACCTCCCTATTTAATGCGCAGCAGCTGCTTTTCTGGCCGCATTAATGTGGAGGAGACCCCCTGAACAGTGTTGCCTTGGCTACTGCAACTCACAAAAAGCCAGGATGGGCGTTTGATGGGACAGGTACTCAAGTAGTGACTTGGATGGCCAACAAGTGGAGGCTCAGGATCATCCAGATGAAAGGTATATAATGTAAGAGACCCCAAAGCAGGGGGGGACCTGGAGAACTACTGTAACCATTCAACATCCACTAAGAATAAAGCTCCTCGGATTGTGCCGAGGACAAACTTTCTGTGGTAAACTTGGTTTCTCTCTGTTCGATTGTTGTGAAACCCGCATTAACTGTTGTCCATGCACTAAAGCCTAGCTCTTTGTCCCACTCTCTACAAGTTTATTGTATTGGGCTCACTGGGCCAAGATTCCATACATTTTTGGGACTGGCCTGAAAATCGTGTCCCTACAGATACATAGACAAATGCTTTAAAATGAGATGTTTTGTTAAAATTTGTACTTTTATATGAATCTAACAAGTTGTTAGATTTGTTTTAAACACAAAATTATTAGGCTACTTAATTAAACCTAATAAAATAACATATTCATAAGCATCGCTATAAGTTTCCTCGGTACTGTGCCCAGAGCCTTGCCGAGGAGTACAAAGCATCGCTATAAGTTTCCTCGGTACTGTGCCTAGAGCCTTGCTAGGGAGTACAAAAGCATCGCTATAAGTTTCCTCGGTACTGTGCCCAGAGCCTTGCCGAGGAGTACAAAGCATCGCTATAAGTTTCCTCGGTACTGTGCCCAGAGCCTTGTCGAGGAGTACAAAGCATCGCTATAAATTTTCTCGGTACTGTGCCTAGAGCCTTGCTGGGGAGTACAAAAGCATCTATAAGTTTCCTCGGTACTGTGCCCAGAGCCTTGCCGAGGAGTACAAAGCATCGCTATAAGTTTCCTCGGTACTATGTCTAGAGCCTTGCTGGGGAGTACAAAAGCATCGCTATAAGTTTCCTCGGTACTGTGCCCAGAGCCTTGCTGGGGAGTACAAAAGCATCTATAAGTTTCCTCGGTACTGTGCCCAGAGCCTTGCCGAGGAGTACAAAGCATCGCTATAAGTTTCCTCGGTACTGTGCCCAGAGCCTTGCCGAGGAGTACAAAGCATCGCTATAAGTTTCCTCGGTACTGTGCCTAGAGCCTTGCCGAGGAGTATAAAGCATCGCTATAAGTTTCCTCGGTACTGTGCCCAGAGCCTTGCCGAGGAGTACAAAAGCATCTATAAGTTTCCTCGGTACTGTGCCCAGAGCCTTGCCGAGGAGTACAAAAGCATCTATAAGTGTCCTCGGTACTGTGCCCAGAGCCTTGCCGGGGAGTACAAAAGCATTGCTATAAGTTTCCTCGGTACTGTGCCCAGAGCCTTGCCGAGGAGTACAAAAGCATCGCCCTAAGTCAATGCAGTGTCCTCGGACCACATTCTTAGGGGAAATTAACACTATGTTCGATTTATCAAGTGTTCAAACAGAACCTAAGTCAATGGAGCGTCCTCAGACCACGTTCTTAGGGAAAATTAACACTGCGTTCAATTTTATAAGTGTTCAAACAGAACTCAAGTGAATGGAGCGTCCTCGGACCACACTCTTGGGGGAAATTAACACTGCGTTCAATTTTATAAGCGTTCAAGGATTCTGCGCGTTAATCAAGGATTCTGCGCGCGTTACGTGTACTCTTGGGTCAAAACCCCAAATTTCTCCTCGGATAAAAGAAATTTAGGGCTTTTGAGGGGCTATTGTGGGGGCCTGGATCCAGCTGCAATATTGGGCCTAGCTCCTTGGGCCTGTCCAAGGAGAAGTTCCTCCTCGGACGCGACGACCCCTCACCAAATCTGGGCCCATTGGTCAGAATGAGTACCCAAAGAGCTCTAACAGCGGGTGTGCGCTCCAGGGGCACAAAAAGAAACAAAGAAATTAGGGGATGTCTAAAGCTAGCCTACTACCTCCCTATTTAATGCGCAGCAGCTGCTTTTCTGGCCGCATTAATGTGGAGGAGACCCCCTGAACAGTGTTGTCTTGGCTACTGCAACTCACAAAAAGCCAGGATGGGCGTTTGATGGGACAGATACTTAAGTAGTGACTTGGATGGCCAACAAGTGGAGGCTCAGGATCATCTAGATGAAAGGTATATAATGTAAGAGACCCCAAAGCAGGGGGGGACCTGGAGAACTACTGTAACCATTCAACATCCACTAAGAACAAAGCTCCTCGGATTGTGCCGAGGACAAACTTTCTGTGGTAAACTTGGTTCCTCTCTGTTCGATTGTTGTGAAACCCGCATTAACTGTTGTCCATGCACTAAAGCCTAGCTCTTTGTCCCACTCTCTACAAATTTATTGTATTGGGCTCACTGGGCCAAGATTCCATACATTTTTGGGACTGGCCTGAAAATCGTGTCCCTACAGATACATAGACAAATGCTTTAAAATGAGATGTTTTGTTAAAATTTGTACTTTTATATGAATCTAACAAGTTGTTAGATTTGTTTTAAACACAAAATTATTAGGCTACTTAATTAAACCTAATAAAATAACATATTCATAAGTTTTTTTTTCCCCCTCTTTATTTTACAACATTTGGACTACATAGTACACACTTACACTTCACTTTAATATTTACAAATTTATTTTCTATACTATGAATAAGATATTAATTGAAAATATAATTATTTATTATTTTTTTTCATTATTGTTATAAGTCCAAGAAACTAGAAAGTTAAGAAGAATTTTTTTTTTAATTATTAAAATAAAAAGAACAAGAAGAGAGAGTAAATGTTAATGGCGATGAAGAAAATTTTAATGAAGAAATAAATTTGTAAAATGATAAACGTGATGATAGCATTGACTTAGATGGGGTTGATTAGCCAATATGATGAAAATAAATTAATTTTTGAGCCATTTGTAATATATTATAACTTTTGAATTTAAGCAATTTGAATGTGTATGTTATAAACACGTGCTAGTTTGATTTATTTAGTTAGCTTATTAAATATTATTACATAATTGATGAATAAATTAGTCATAAGCTGGATATATTCAAAATTAATAATGAATATACCCTTTATATATGTATATCTATAATTTTTTTATAAATTTTATTAAGTGTTTGTGTATCTTACGATACTCGATATGATACAACACACAAAACGAAAAAATTAAAAATCGATTCACGATACAATTCACGTTTTGACAACTATGAATATAATTATAATAAAATAAGCAGCCCTTCATGATTGAAACACTAACAGTGAGCCTCTGAGGACTAAGAACTTTATCAGGTTACTACCAAGCTACTAAAGTGAATATTTGTTTTTTGTGAGTTCATATGGGGCAATGGGTAGATCTAATTGTTCGATATCGATGAGTTGAAACACTCGTTGCCAAGGATTTATGGACAAAAAACTCATAGAGATACTACTTGCTAGGGTTGTGAAGTAACTGAGATTCCGCCAGAATGCTGTTGACATGCGATCTAGCCACCGTATTTCTATTGACAATTTGTATAATTGTTTGTTGTAAGGGAAATGTTAATGAATGCTCTAAGAGCATTAGTTTAGAAACTATTTTTAGAAATATTTTATGGGAAAATGATAAAGCAATTGATTATGTTGGCAGCTTTTTATATTTCCTATAAAAATAATGTTAAAACTTTCTAATATGTTTGAACTTGGTGAGAAAATGTAATTAAGAGTGTGTGTGTGTGTGTGTGTGTGTGTGTGTGTGTGTTTAATAGTTAATTTGTTTCTCAAAAAAAAAATAAAAACTTCCTAATATGATTTATTAACAATTGCTTTAAGGGAACCTGTTGACATGAACCTTGTTGTAATGTTAGCTACTATTACACCATTGTTGAACAAGTTGATGATTGTTGCTCCATTGGCAGAGTATTTGACTAGATGCAATAGCTGAGTACTGACTACTTAAATGATACGCCACCCTTAAACCCCTTATTGTATAACATGGTCATGCATACACCCTTTTTCTCCTCATTAGACAATGTTGAGATTCTGTCCAAATTTCTAGTTTTCTGATTTTCCATTGAAAAGTCATAAATTTCTAAATATTATCAAAATGCAGAAATTTTGTTCAAGAAATATTTATGAATTTTAAATTTTAGATCAAAACCTTATTTTCCATGATAAACAATAAATATTAATACCTAATTATCCATTAGAATAATCATATGCGCGCATGTTGATGTGTATTTCTTACAATGAGCTCAAAGTAACGAGACTATTACCCTTAATTAATTATAATTATTTATCTGGTAAACCAGTCATTTCTAATTACTCATAATCACATGTGGTTAACCCTAACTATGAAAATGCCTATTATCCATTAAAATCTTGATGTGTCTTGATCTTGCAATACCTAATTGGATCAAACTGAATATTTTTAAAAATTAGGTACACCATTTTTGTGTAATATTCTTATACTTTTTTTGGTCAAATTTTAAAATATGGAAAACATAAAAAAAATTGGTTACGTATATTTACTGTAAGGACACAATTTAACAGGATGGACCTTCAAACGAGATGAACTTGGGCCCAAAAATATGAACAGTATCCTCACAATAAATTTATAGAGAGTGGGCTGAGTAAACTAGATTGAAAGCAAGACTGCTAATGACCCAAGTATAGTTATGAATAGATTAATGAAAACGGAATGCTGAAGTTGTACAGGGCTCTTCTTGGATTGGTCTGAGGAGTAAGTTTTTACAATTATCTGAGTGCCTATATCTCTTTCTCTCTCTCTCTGTTGGTTACTTCCTTCTCTCCTTTTTCTCCCTTTCCTGCTCTATTTATAGGCCAATTTGCCTCACGTGCTAGTTAGGTGATTTTTCCTTAATACTTGTCCCATCAACCTTCCCTTGAAGTCTTTATACGGCAGTTGTAAAGGATGAGGGTCATTGTTCAGATATCTTTTCTCCATTAATGCGGCCATAGGGTTAGTTGCAGGATAATGAATGCGGTGGTAGCAACCTTTTATATAATATTTCATTGCCGCCACCTGTGCTTTTTGCCTACATAGATCAGGGGGATTTCCAAAAATGTTAGGATCAATGTTGGGGTATTCATCTTGATCGTCCCTTTGATCGTCCGAACAGGTAGTGCTCCTCAGACAACTCTTTTCCTTCTTCATATAAGTTATACTTCAGCGAAGAGTTAGACCAGATACCTTCCTCAAGATTTACTGTCCTCGGATGGATAGTCTCCTCGGACAGGCCTACGACCCATTATCTAGAACTCGGCCTTTGCCCCTACAATAGCCCCTCAAAATTCTGGTTTTCTCTCTTATCCGAGAAGAAAGGTGGGATTTTGACTTCTCTAAGGGTTAAATGCACCAAATATTTCAATCTACCCACATGGAGACGCCAATACGCGTATCTCGCAAACATTTTCGACGCTTCGAAAATTGCAACGCATCATTTATTGCTCTAGGTGGCGCCCTGTCTCTCTTATTGACGGTGAGATGCAGATCCTGTGGCTGAGATTTCTTCACGAAATTTAGAGCGGGATAACTCCCACTCATTTTCACTCCCCTTATAAAAGGTTGTGAGAGGGTTACCTTTCCCATCTTACATCCGCTCAAGCTACCAAAAGAACTTTAGCGCTCCAGCCTTCAAGACCTCCCTTACCTTAACAATCTTTAGAGCCCTTTTCGGTGAAAACTCTAGATCTCTAAAAAGTTACTGAGACAGAAATCTCAGTCACTCTTGTAAGTGCCTGATTCCTTAGTTCTTTTCTCCTCGGCTGAGCTTCTCGGCCTTCTTGTCCTTGTCTTATCTCACATTAGGGAATCCCCTTAGTATTCTTTTACACATCTAAATGGGTAGGTTTAAGAACCTTGTCGATTCGCCTATTGCCATACAGCTTTTTAAGGCAAAATACAACATACTCGAAAGAGTTAGTCTCCGATACTGCCCGCCAAAAAACATTTTGACTGATAGGAGAATCGGCGAAGTGGTCATTCCCGTAATCGCCTTTTTAGAGGGTGAAATGACCATTCCCATGGGAACAGTTACTCGGGAATACCTTAGGAACCATAGGTTATGCCCGCACCAATGTACTCCCTACCTATTTAGGGTTTTGGGTTGTGTAGACGCCCTCAATCAAATGATGGGCTTACAACTCACCTGGCATGACGTCGTGCATATGTACGAATGTCACTCTTTGGCCGAAGGGGGGTATTACCTAAAATCCAAGTCCCCGATAGTAAGAATGCTGTCATGTCTTCCCAAGTCCAACAAGGGCATGAAGGACAACTTCGTCATCGTCTCTGGGGCGTGGCATGACGGTCAACACTGTCCGACCAAGGAGGGGGAGCCAGGTGGGGTGCCTTAAGACTAGATGGAGTTAGCATAGAACTTACGCTCTAGGTTTCATCTTACTTTGTTGTTCAGTCACTTGATTTTAAAATAGTATAACTAATCCCGCGTTTCTCGGCTGTAATTGCAGATAGGAAGTTCGTTGCTCCTAGTCTCAGCCTCGTGAACGTGCAAGGTTTGAACAAGCTACTAAGATCCGAGGTGTTCGTGCACACAGACGGCCAGCTACGCGCTGTCCATCTGATACTAGATTTTGTTCCTTTGTCAGACAAATTTCAGGACATTGGCAATGCCATACGAGCAGGAGACAAAGGAATCCACGAGTGGCCGCTTCATTAAACTCTTCCTCAACCAGCTATCCAGAGGGAAGAGACTGCTTCCTTTCGGCTATCCTTGGAGACCGAGATAGACCAATTTCGCTTCGAAGAAGAAGAAGAAGTGCAGGCTAAGCCTCGAAGTATCCCAGAATTCGAGAGTACCGAGGAGGAAGAAGACGAAATGCCTCTGAAGCCAAGGGCGGGGCTGAGGGACCTTCTTGCTGGAAGAAGCAAGGGTGCATCTTCGAAGGAGGCGCCTAAGGAGAAAGTCACCGATAAACTCCCTCCACCTCCTCCTCTCCTCGCAACTAAGATAGGCCTTCTTCCAATACCAGATCTGAAGAAGAAGAGGAAGGTCGTGGACCTGGACACCGAGGAGGGTGAAGTGCCCCTGCAACAACAGAAGGGGCCAAAACAGCAGAAGGGTGGGAGAGACAATAGAAGGGTCTCCCCATCCGAGAGCACAGGAGAAGCCAATACTAGGGACGTCCAATAACCACCAGCCTAAGCCCCACGGTTGGATTTGGATGGCGCTCCAATCCCCTCAACTGCTTCCATCAGGGAGTTTCAGAAGGGGCACTCGGCTTATATTGTCGAGGCTCTAGAGCGTCCACTGCTTTTGCCTAGGGACATGGAGACAGTAAGGTCCTGCAGGCAATCCAACCTATTCATGTCTCTGAAAAGAGACTTGGCCATGGTGAGTTTCTGATCCCTTCTTTACAGGTTGGAGTTATTTACTTAAACACTATGTGTTTTACTTCTGTGTGTTGTGACACAATTTTATTTATTTATTTTTTTTTTTTTTTTGCGCAGCTTACCCAACAAGTTTACGTAACTGAAAATTGGGTCAGGGATGCCTGTAACCAGGCTAGGGCTTAGACCCAATCTTGTATGGATGCAGAGAAGAGCTTAGGGGCCATAAAGCACGAAAAGCAAGTTTTGACCAAAAAGCTAACTATCGAGGAGAGGGAGAGGAGGAGCGCCGAGGCTGGGCAGAAGAATGCCCAAGACCAAGCCGAGGACTAGCGAAAGAAGTTGTACATGACTGAGATAAAATTGGCAACTCAAAGACAGCTGGTCCTGGAGCTCAAGTCCAGCCTTGAGAAGGCCGAAAAGGCAGAGAAGGAAGCTTGGGAGGCTTTGGAAGTAGCTGAGGCCGAGAAGAATGCCAAGTACATCCGTGGCATAGAGGAGACGGAGATAAGGCTTGCAGAAGAGGTTTCTAAGGTGTGCAGAGATTACTGCAAGTTCACCTGGGAGGAAGCCCTGACCCTTGCAAGAGTCCCTGCCAACTCGAAACTTAGGCAGCCCGGGAAGATATACTTTCACCTGTATATACGCGTGGTCCCGACTGACCCTGCGCCTTCATCTTCCCAAGCTCCGGAGCCATCAAGTCAGACACTTGTTCCTCCCAAGGCCGAACATGAAGTTCAGGAGGAAGAAGTGACTCTGCAGGAAAGCACAGATGCAGATATTTCTTCTAAGGTCATGAATGCTACCAAGGCCAAGGAGACTGTCCCCACAGAGACCGGAGCTGGATCCTTCGAGGCCGAGCCGAGCAGGCTAGACAGCCTTCCTCCTCCGACTATCCAGACTTAGTTCTAGGGTTTAGTTTTTTAGTTTTTCTTTCTTTTTTTTCCTTTTTTTTTTTTTTTTAGTATTGTAGTAACATTTTATAAGTTGTCATAATGTATTGCAACTTTTAATTAATGAAAATATTCGTGTTTGCCTTTACTTAGTCTCAATTCCATTTATTTATTTCTTTTTAGTTGTAACTTTTAAATCTGTGAGAAATTGACGTTCACAGGGAAAGAAAGGAAAAAATGAAATAACAATGGAAGTAAATTTCTGTTGAAACGGAATGATGTAGATAGCATGAATATGACCACAGTAATTTGGGACCAATGATGAACACAATGCAAGCTTTCCAATTACTTCGCAGTCATTCAATTGATTCAACTTATTTTAGCAAGTAGGAGTAGATTTACACAAACACAATCGAATCTTTCACTGCTAGAAACGCTAAAATTGAATGAGAACCCAAATTTGCTCAAAGTGTGCGGTCCGAGAGAATATGCACAACCATGTTTCTGCTGAATACTTGGTGATACATATGAGATGGCGAAATTGCTTGGAACGTGTGATCCGAGGGGTTAGATATGGTCAAGGCTTTATCTAACATTTAGTAAAATGAACTAAAGTATTAATTTACCCAAGGTATGTGGTTCGAAGGACCAGGCATGACCGATGTTCTGTTTAACACTTAGCGTAATGGACTAGAGTATTAATTTACCCAAGGTATATGGTCCGAGGGGCCAAGCATGACCGAGGTTCTGTTTAACACTTAGCATAATGGACTAGAGTATTAATTTACCCAAGGTATGTGGTCTGAGGGGCCAGGCATGATCGAAGTTCTGTTTAACACTTAGTATAATGAACTAGAGTATTAATTTACCCAAGGTATGTGGTCCGAGGGACCAGGCATGACTGATGTTCTGTTTAACACTGAGCATAATGGACTAGAGTATTAATTTACCCAAGGTATGTGGTCCGAGGGACCAGGCATGACCGAGGTTCTGTTTAACACTTAGCATAATGAACTAGAGTATTAATTTACCCAAGGTATGTGGTCTGAAGGACCAGGCATGACCGAGGTTCTGTTTAACACTTAGCATAATGGACTAGAGTATTAATTTACCCAAGGTATGTGGTCCGAGGGACCAGGCATGACCGAGGTTTTGTTTAACACTTGGTATACAAGCAATATAATAAACTTCACAACAATGGAAAATTTTTTTATTAATAGTAATACCTTCTCAGGTTATTTACATTCCAGGGATGTGGTACAGCTCTTTCATCTAAATCCTCCAAGTAAAATGCTCATATTCCAACAACTGACAGGATGCGATAAGGACCTTCCTAATTGGGCCCTAATTTTCTCCAGGTTGGATTCCTTGCAGTACCCATGACTTTTCGCAAAACCAAATCTCCCGGTGCAAGTGGTCTTAGCTTGACATTAGCATCATTTCTCTGCTTGAGCTTATGTTGATAGTAGGCTAGCTGAACCGTAGCATTTTTCCTTCGTTTTGCAACGAGATCCAAATTATTCTCTAGCAGTCTGTCATTGTTAGCAGGGTTAAAAGAGCTCATTCTAAGGGTAGGGAATCCAGTTTCTATAGGAATAACCGCTTCAGCCCTATAAGTCATTGCGAAGGGGGTCTCCCCTATAGATTTCCGAGGAGTCGTTTTGTAGGTCCAGAGAACGTGCGGTAATTCTTTCACCCACTTTCCTTTAGCATCATCCAGCCTCTTCTTTAAACCGCTCACTTTGACTTTGTTGACGGCCTTGGCCTGGCTGTTCCCTTGTGGGTATGCAGGGGTGGAATATCTGTTCGTGATGCCTAACCCGCAACAGTATCTCCTAAATGCATTACTATCAAATTGAAGACCATTGTCCGAGATGAGCGTGTGTGGTACTCCGAACCGGATAACAATATTATTCCATATAAACTTCTAGATGTCTACATCTCTTATGTTCGCCAGTGGCTCGGCTTCGACCCACTTGGTGAAATAGTCTGTGCCAACGATCATGTATTTTTTACTCCCGGCTGCTTTAGGGAAAGGGCCTACAATATCCAAACCCCACTGAGCGAAAGGCCAAGGGCTGGATAAAGAATTAAGAACTCCCCCTGGTTGATAAATATTTGGTGCAAATCTTTGACATTGATCGCACTTTCTCACATACCCCTGTGATTCTCTCTGCATGTTTGGCCACCAGTATCCCTGAGCTAGGGACCGGCCTTCAGTATGGCTCCCGCAAATTCCTTCGTGCAGTTCTTCAAGGAGCAACTCGGTGGCCTCAGGGTGTACGCACAACAAGTAGGGTCCAGAGAAAGAGCGTTTGTACAGCTTATTGTCTTTTGACAACCATAACCGAGGAGCCTTCCTCCTCACTTTGTCTGCTTCAGCCTTGTCTTGTGGTAGGATATTATCTTTGAGGTAGGTCACTATGGGATCCATCCAACTTGGCCCTACTCTAACTTGATAGATGTTGGGCCCTTCTCCCTCCTCGGCATACTTCTGTACGTCTTCAACCAATATGAGCTGCGGCAGTCCTTGAGCCGAGGAGGTTGCAAGGGTGGCCAGGGAGTTCTCATGTGTATTCCCACTCCAAGGGATATGTTGTAAACTAAATGACCCGAACTGTGACTGTGGCTGCTTGACATGTCTTAGATACTTTTGCATCCTTTCGTCTCGCGCCTCCAGCTCTCCTCTGACCTGACCGACGACCAGAGCTGAATCTGAGAACACTTCCACGGCGTTTCCACCCATCCTTTTGACTATGGCCATTCCAACCAGCAACACTTCGTACTCAGCCTTGTTATTAGTAGCCGAGAAGTTAATTCTGAGGGATTTCTCGATAATAATATTCTCCGGAGATACCAAAACTAATCCCACTCTTGAGCCTTTCTGATTGGCTGCACCATCCGCATACAACTTCCAGGACGGGGGTCCCTGTACCGAGACACAGCCAACTGAATTTTCATCCATGTGCATTATCTTGGCATTTTCTTCTAACAGGGGCTCAGTGTATTCCGCTACCAGATCAGCCAGGATCTGCCCCTTAACAGAGGTGCGGGGCATGTACTTTATATCAAAGGCTCCTAGGATTGTACCCCATTTTGCAATCTTTCCCGTATAATCTGCACTCCGAAGTAACGACTTGAGTGGGAGTTGGGTAAGGACCACAACCGTATGCGACTGAAAGTAGTGAGGAAGTTTGCGTGTGGCATGGACCATTGCAAAGATGGCCTTCTCGAGTGGCAAGTAATGAACCTCAGCCTCATGAAGGAACTTACTCACGTAATAAACAGGATTTTGCACGCCATTGTCAACCCGTACAAGCACTAGACTCACTGCATGGCTAGCTACAGCGATGTATGCGAACAGGACCTCGTCCGTTGTGGGGTTGGACATGATGGGGGGTCGAGACAAATATTCTTTCAGCTATTGGAAAGCCAGAACGCACTCTTCAGTCCACTCAAACCCTTTCCACTTGTTTAGCAACTGAAAAAAAGGCCGACATCTTTCTGCCGACTTGGAGATGAATCGGTTGAGAGCAGCAATCATCCCAGTTAACTTCTGAACCTCTTTAGGATTCTGAGGAGGCTGCAGGTTGTTGATCGCCTTTATCTGGTCAGGGTTTACCTCAATTTCGCGATGTGTGACCATGTAGCCCAAAAATTTTCCAAATCCAACGCCAAAAAAGCATTTTGAAGCATTAAGTCGTAGCCTGCATTTCCTTAAGATTTCAAAGACATTTTCGAGGTCTCCTGCATGCTCGGATTCCAGTTTACTCTTGACCACCATGTCATCTATGTAAATCTCAATGCATTTTCCCAGCTGTGGCTCGAACATCTTCATCATCATTCTCTGACAGGTGGAGCTTGCGTTCTTCAGGCCAAACGGCATCACCTTATAGTGATAGTTTCCAATAGGGGCAACGAAGGCTGTCTTCTCTTGATCATCCAAAGCCAAGGGAATCTGGTGGTACCCTTGAAAGGCGTCCAAGAAACTCATTCTCGGATGCCCTACAGTTGCATCCACTAGCTGATCAATCCGAGGCATAGGGAAAGGATCCTTCGGAAAGGTTTTGTTCAAGTCTGTGAAATCCACACATACACGCCATTTCCCGTTTTTCTTCTTTACCACCACTGTATTGGCCAGTCATTCCGGATAGAAAACTTCCTTAATAGCCCCGGCCTGCTTGAGTTTGTTTACCTCCTCCCTAACAGCGTCAGAATGCTTTTTGGATAAGCGCCGAGGTGGCTGCTTCTTGGGGAGGGCTGCTGGACTTACGTTTAGGTGATGGCAGATGAATTCTGGATCTATCCCTGGGGCCTCATAAGGGTTCCAAGAAAACACGTCAATGTTTGTTCTAAGGAGTACTAATAGTTCTTCTTTATCCCGAGGAGGCAACTGAGCCCCGATTTGGAAAAACCTTTCTAGGTCCCTCTCGATGACGACCTTCTCCAACTTCTCACATTTCTCCTCATCCAATTCCATAATAGTAGGTAGAATTGGCATTCTTGACTGCTACAAATCTTTACCCGCGGAGGTTATGGACTCGAAAGCAGGCTGATGCATAATGGCGGCTATAAGGCACTGCCTTTCCATAGACTGACTTCCTACAATTTCCTCAACTCGTCCTCCAGACGGAAATTTAACCTTTAGGTGTAAGGTTGATGAAACAGCCCCTAAGGCGTGAAGCCAAGGTCTGGCCACTATGGCCGTGTAGGGAGAGTATGCGTCTACCACGATGAAGTCCACCTCGACCACCTCAGACCCTGCTTGTACGGGCAGTTTGATCTGACCCTAGAGGATGACGGTTTTCCAATCAAAGCTGACCAGAGGCGAATCATACGTTGTTAGGTCTTTAGGTCGTAAACCCAGCCCTTTGTATAGGTCCGGATACATGATCTCAGCCCCGCTCCCTTGATCAACCATCACCCTCTTCACGTCGTACCCCCTATTCTAAAGGTGATGACCAGAGCGTCATCATGGGGTTGTATAGTCCCCTGCTTATCTTCGTCCGAGAAGCTCAAGGCTGGCCGGACTTCTATTCTAGCTTGTTTTGACTCGTGGCCTGTGTCCTCAGCAGCTGTCCTAGAAACAGACATCACTCTGGCAGGGCAGGATCCAGTCCTTCCGGGTTTTACAAAGATAACGTTAATCGTGCCCAATGGGGGCCTTGATGAGGCTGTCCCCGAAGCCTCTAGCCTGCCGAGGTCTCCCTGACCATTGGGCCGATGTACAAACTGCTGTAGCTTTCCTTCCCTCACAAGCTGTTCTAAATGGCTCTTCAAAGTTCTACAGTCCTCTGTAGTGTGCCCCCGCTCCTGATGGTATTGACAGTGAAGGCTCTGATTGCGCTTCGTGGGGTTTCCTCTCATCTTGTTTGGCCACCTGAAATATGGTTCGCTCTGAATTTTATCCAGAATCTAGTGGATTGGTTCTTGAAACACGGCATAGACCGCCTATGACGCGATGGACCCAAACTGCATACTATAGTCCCTCCTCGGCTTGCTGTTGCTATATCGGTCTGACCTGAAATCCCTCCTTTCCTGAGGGATAACCTTGGCTTTTCCCTTTCCAAGCAACTGATCCTCCTCCACTCGCTTATACTCGTCGATACGGTCCATTAGCCGACGTACACTTCTCACTGGCTTCTTAGTCAGTGATTTCCTCAGATCGTGTTCAGCTAGCAAGCCGACCTTAAAAGTTCTCACAATCACATCATCGAAACTCCCTTCAATCTCATTAAACATCTCTCAGTAACGATTCGAGTATGTTTTCAGCGTTTCCCCCTCTCGCATAGACATGGACAATAGGGAATCTAGTGGCTGAGGGACCCTAGTGTTCGTAATGAACCGAGAACAGAAGGCCTTAGTGAGTGCTCGAAAGGATCCAATAGAATTGGCCACAAGGCCATCAAACCATTTCATGGCCACAGGCCCCAAACTGGAAGGGAATACCTTGCACATAAGAGTCTCGTTCCTAGCATGGACAGCCATTCTTTGATTGAAATGACTCACGTGCTCTATCGGGTAGGTTCGTCTATTGTACGCGGTGAAAGTGGGCTGAGTAAAGCGCCGAGGAAGCCTTCCTCCTTCAATTCCGCGCGTGAAGGGCGACCTAGAAATCTGGTTGAGTGCCCTATTCATTGCATCATTCCCAACACCTTTAGAGGAGGCATTTCTGCCTCTGCAATTATGGTGGTGTTTTTCCTCATGGGAGAAAGACTTGCTTGGGGGTGTTCGTGACTGACGTCTATAATTATCATCCTCATCATCATCAGACGAGTTTTTAGTGATGGATGGGCTGCTGGATGGACTACGCCTCCTCCGCGCATGGCGCAACTTCTATTTTAGACGATCAATCTTACGTTGCATGTTCCTCGTAGTGTCTTTATAAGACCCGTCTTCCTCGTTTCGACGTCGATTCCTCCTAGTGTGCATGGTATGCACGCTTCCTTCACGGTCCCTTTCACGCTCAAGATGTACAAAATGGTCAAGATGTTGGGAACCATCAGACTCCGCTCTGTTTGAACCTGATCCAACCATAGTTCAAATCTCAACTTGCCTACACACCAATTCTGCCCCACAGACGGCGCCAATTGTAAGGACACAATTTAACAGGATGGGCCTTCAAACGAGATGAACTTGGGCCCAAAAATACGAACAGTATCCTCACAATAAATTTATAGAGAATGGGCTAAGTAAATTGAATTGAAAGCAAGATTGCTAATGACCCAAGTATAGTTATGAATAGATTAATGAAAATGGAATGCTGAAGTTGTACAGGGCTCTTCTCGGATTGGTCCGAGGAGTAAGTTTTTACAATTATCTGAGTGCTTATATCTCTTTCTCTCTCTCTCTGTTGGTTGCTTCTTTCTCTCCTTTTTCTCCCTTTCTTGCTCTCTTTATAGGCCAATTTGCCTCACGTGCCAGTTAGGTGATTTTTCCTTGATGCTTGTCCCATCAACCTTCCCTTGAAGTCTTTATACGGCAGCTGTAAAGGATGAGGGTCACTGTTCAGATGTCTTTTCTCCATTAATGCGGCCATAGGGTTAGCTGCAGGATAATAAATGCGGTGGTAGCAACCTTTTACATAATATCTCATTGCTGCCACCTGTTCTTTTTGCCTACATAGATCAGGGGATTCTTCGGAAATGTTAGGATCAATGTTGAGGCATTCATCTTGGTCGTCCCTTTGATCGTCCGAACAGGTAGTGCTCCTCGGACAACTCTTTTCCTTATTCATATAAATTATACTTCAGCGAAGAGTTAGACCAGATACCTTCCTCAAGATTTACTGTCCTCGGACGGATAGTCTCCTCGAACAGGCCCACGGCCCATTATCTAGAACTGGGCCTTTGCCCCCTACATTTACAATTGATAGAACATGTAATTTTGTTTTATAACATGAAGATTGGGAATAACTCATAATTATTATTAGAGAGAATATACAAGCTCTTCAAAATTTTAAGGCTACATTACAGATTAACCTCTTTGCTTTGGTCAATAGCAAATCATTCATGTAACTTTGTTTTTTTTCCATGTTAGTCTTCCAACTTTGGTTTGAGTTCACTAAATTCCTTTCATTTAGTTTTGTTTAAATTTTGTTGTTAAAGTCCATGCAGTTCTGATTTTTCTTCCAATTTTATCCTCAGTTCTTTTTCCCATTCTTTCTCCTGAGCAAGTGACTCAAACCCGACCCGAACATCTAGTTGACCTGCCTAAAGCCCTTCTATTCGGGTTGGGTTGGGCGGGTCCCTGCTCACCCCTACTTACATATCCCTTGGATTTTTGTTTTAGCTAATTTAGTACATAAATTTTGGCACTATAGCAAATTAACCACCTTAACTTTGTCTTTCACCAATTTAATACACAAACTTTGATATTGTAGCAATAATACCCCCCCCTTAACATTTTTTTTTTTACAACAAATTCATAATTCTACTTATTTTTGCACCAAATCATTATTTTAAAAAAAATGAAAATGAAGGGCTCTCACTACAACAATATAAAAGTTTAGGGGGGTCTATTGGTTACGGTACTAAAGTATATGTATTAAATAGGCTAAAATAAAATTTAAGGGGGTCTATTTCTAACAATATTAAATTTTAAGTTTTAAATTGGTTAAAATAAAAGTTTAGGGTGTAAGTACAAGTACCCCAAAGTTCATGGGTGTTAAAGGCATTTCACTCGGCTTTGGACTAAAAATCATTTAAAATTAATTACCAAATTGTATCAGCCATTTGGAATTAAATATTATTCCATATTTGGTGGAAATGAGGTCATAAATGACCCATTACTAAATGCAAATAAAACAGTGCTGTAAGGGCACTTTAATGTAATAGTTATTTTTATGATTTAAAAAAAAAAAGATATTTATATGACTTAGTTATTTCAGTAGTTTTGTTATATTTTTATTATAGGAAATAATCATTCATTATGAATATCTATTCTCTAAAAGGGTTGTATACTTATAATAATTATTCCTTAGTAATTGTAAAAATTTCTAAAATCAAATACTAAAAAAAAAAAAACAAAATTATCTTATGCATATAACAATTATGGAAATAAAAAATCATAAAAAATAACTCATCTTTCTATCAAATTAAAAAAAAAATATTTTCTAGAAAATATAAATATATGATTAAGATATTTCCTAAAATAGATCTTAAGTTTTATTCTAATGTTACAATTCATAACCAAACTTATGTATTTAGGGCACAATTGGTAGACTATAACAATAATTATATAGTAATAGGAATAGGAATAGATAATACAAAGAATACAACATAGTGTAATCTAATACTTATTACTATTCATTTATTTGGTGACAACATAATAATAGAACCTTGAAGACAATGAAATGAAAATATTTTAAATCAAACTTAAGATATATTTAAGAAATATTTTACTCATATAATTATATATCCTAAAAAATAATATTAATTAAATTTGAAAGAGAGATTAGGTATTTTTATGATTTTTTATTTTCATAATTATTATGTGCATATGAAAAGTTTGTTTATTTGGAAATATATTAATTGTAAAAATTGACACACTTAGAAAGGAATAGCAATTACAACCCTTTTAAAGATGAATAACTATTCCTCTTTATAAAGAATAACTATTCATAAAAAACGCAGATATTGAAGCAATCCAAGCACTAAGGAAAACCTTGAGCTCTTAGTTTGTTTGTACCATTTTCAATGGGGAGTAAAGCAGTAGTTTTGATTGTAGGAGCTGGCCCTTCTGGCATTGCAACTGCAGCTTGCTTGACCCGTCATTCCATTCCCTATGTGCTCCTTGAAAGAGAAGATTGCCATAATTCTCTTTGGAAGAAAGGAACCTATGATCGACTAGGTCTCCATCTAGCTAAAGAATTTTGCTCCTTACCATATAAGCCACATCCACCAAATACCCCTACTTTCTTGTCTAAGGAATGTTTTGTTCGATACATAGATGAATATGTGTCCCAGTTTGACATCAACCCTCGCTACCACCGCTCTGTTGAGTCGGCTTTCTATGACAATTCTGAAAACAAATGGAGGGTTGAAGCTAAGAACACCATAGAAGGGAAGACGGAGGTTTATGTTGCTGAGTTTTTAGTGGTTGCTACGGGTGAGAATAGCGAGGGCTATATACCTGATGTGACTGGTTTGGATAGCTTTAAGGGAGAGATTGTACATTCCAAACAGTACAAATCAGGTCTGAAATATCAAGACCAAGATGTCTTGGTAGTTGGCTGTGGTAATTCCGGAATGGAGATTGCTTATGACCTCTCAAACTTCTATAGTTGCCCCTCCATTGTTGTGAGAGGCCCGGTATATATGACCTCTCTCTCTCTCATGCAGTGCCAATTCTTCTATAACCTAGAATCAATTTGCTTCTACAAAAATTCTCTCACAAACTCTCTTTTGTGTTAACTTTTAAAATATTTGTATAAAAAAATTAAGACGGCACCTTTCATCATGGTTAAATTAAACTGTATTTAATACATACCATACATAATTAATTATATTTTATTTTTATTAAATTGACTTGTATATTTTTGAACATGTCAAAACTTACTCTTTTTTTTTTGTAAAAATGTAAAGACTTATTTGATGTTAATATTTTTGTTTATGTAAGAAAATATGTTAAATCAAAATTACAAACATCCCATGTATAAGCAATAAATTAATATTATATATAAGTGTTATTTTTTGGATTTAATTTTTTTATGTGTATATTTAGCTTGGCCCTTTTTGGAAAAAAAAAAAATTCTGATTCTACTACTAGTTGAACGCAAGAGTAAATGCTTCTTTTCTTGTTCTCAGTTAAAATAGATACCATTATTGCCTTCTCAAAAAAAAAAAAAAAAAAACTACCATTATTGCAATCTATTATATATACTGACGTTCTTCCATCTTGTTCAGGCAGTAGGAGGTCATTTTGGGCTTAGAAAGCATTTCTATGCAATAGAAATATCAGTTTCCCCAGCTAGTTTACTCTCCTTAATTGCATGCAGATTGACAACTCTGCTATTTTTTAGGTTTAGGAAAATGATGGGTTCCTAACTCCAAACAGCAGGGCAGCCCAAATTGAGCCTAAATAGTGGAACTGCCACTTTTCTCCCTATAACATAAAGAGAGCTAATTTCATCTTTTTTGTCTTCAAACCAACCAACTTAGACCAGTTTTTGTCTTGCATGCATGCTTAATTTATGGGATACCTCTCTCTCTCTCTCTCTCTCCATGAGTTGAGGTTGATGAGATCATGAGATCAAAAATAGACTGATGATGATAAATGCAGATTTGCCTTCCATCTTTGTACATATAGGTGGATTAAACGTTGTTTGAGCAACTAATTGAATGCAACTTAATAAGCAGGTTAAGATAGTAAGGCATAGGAAGCTGTGATAGCGCGTAGGAAAAAGAGACAGAGAAGAGAGAAGAGATGAAAGTTTTAGAAGAAATTATTCCTTACACCCATGGTTTTACACCAAGAGGTATGTAATGAGATCACCCTCTTACAACATGTGAAATCCATACATGCTATGTGAGAGAGGGATCTAAAACTGTTTCATAAAATATTTTTTTGTTACGCATTTCTCTTTCGCTAATCGTGAGATCCATATATATACAAGACTTATGCAGTTCACCTTTATATGAAACTATCTTAAGAGTTTTACAAATATTATTCTTAGAATGTGAGTATTAATAATTCTTGAACTTTTGATTTAAACAATTATCCCATGGTGGGACCCACGTGTGGGGCTTACCTCTTATGTGCAAGGAGGGAGCATTGTTCACGGATTACCTAAATTTCTTTTTTTCTTATTTGTATTGTTGGTAAAGAGCTAACGAATTAATTCATGATATGTCCACGTAATAATAATTAATAATGAAAAATCAAATAATTATGTGGTAGAAAAAATTTGATTAAATTCATAAGAATATTAAAGGAAAAATATCAACAACAGCTTTTTGAGTTGTTAGAAACCTAATTTCAAGCAAATTAATTATTCAAATAGAGAGTTAAATAAAGATCAAAAAATTGGATGGTGATAATAATTTGTAGAAACCCAGGCCTATCCAAAAAGTACGTACGCGTGAATATACTTATTATGGGAATGAAAAAACCTAGACATGATTACATTACGATTTTAATGGAATTACTGATTCATGACGATTCTACTATTGCAATTGGTTGCAGTTTCATGTGCTGACCAGAGAAGCTGTGCATCGAGGAATGTCTTTAATGAAATATCTCCCGGTTCACATTGTGGATGCTTTGACCGTGATACATGCAGCTTTCTTATTCGGCAATCTGTCCAAGTATGGCATCCATCGCCCAAATATAGGCCCCTTCTTTCAAAAATCGATAACCGGAAGGTCTCCTGTTATTGATGTTGGAACAATCAAAAAGATCAAACAAGGAGAGATTCAGGTACGTACCTTCATTTAATATTATCATAATAATTAGTAACTTAATTAAAATGACAACTTTATAATGTTTTTGCTACTACTGATCAATACATTTTTATCAAACAACTAAATCTGTTAACATATTAAGAATAGTACAAATTTGATTGTTGATAAAGATAGAAATAATTAAACATGCATGATGATGATAATTGATGAAGCATGGTTGGGTAAGGGAGAGGGCTTGTGATTCTAGGGTTTCATTAAGATGGTGAAGCATGATATATCAAGAGGTAATAAGAGATGTTAGTTAAGCTATAATGATAATCCCAAAGCTAGAATAGGAGGAGAATAGATTTAAATCTTAGATATTTCCAATTAAAATACCAAAAAATATTAATTGAACTATAAGACTCTTAATTTATTTATTTATAATTTCATACTCTTTAGACAACTGTCTAGTCCGTCTTACTTTCCTTCCATCAAAGGTGAAGCCAGGGGTGGCAGAAATGGCTCCCCAGCCCCACCTAAAACTTCTTTTTTGATTTTTTTTTTTCTTTTCGTTTATGTATGTCTTTTATAGATCAAGTTTTATTGAACAAAATATAAAGAAAATATTTCCCTTTATATCAATGTCTTTTTTTAAGGGTATATCAATATTTTCTAAATATTCAAAAGTTTTAAAAAAGGGGGAAAATAGAAAAAGAAAAATGCAAAAATTTTAATTCAAGAGAAAAATAAAGTTAATTTTTTTTTGATATTTTTAAAAAATGTTAGAGTAATCACAGCAAAGGAGCTATATTGCTATAATATATAGCAATATAGCTTCTTAAGCACAAAATTTCAACTTCAGCAGTGGAGCTATATTCTTATTTTTTAACTCCACATGAACAGTGTACATCTATAAATAAATGTGCATTGTTTATCAAAGCTAAAAAAAAAAATTATTTTATTAACTCTCTCTCCTCTTTCATTTAAAAAATATCTCTCTCTCTCTCTCTCTCTCTCTCTCTCTCTCTCTCTCTCTCTCTCTCTCTCCGGCTTCTCTTCTTCTTCCTTCTTCCTCTCATTTTTTTTTCTCTCCCTCATCTACTCTCTTTTTTTTTTTTCTGCTATGGTTGCCGGTCTGTTCTTTTTTTTTTTTTTTTTTTTTTTTTTTTTTTTTTTTTCTGCTGTGGTCGCCGATCTGTTCTCTCTCTCTTTTTTTTTTCTACTGTGGTCGTCAATCAGCTCTCTCTCTCTCTTTTTTTTTTTCTGTTGTGGTCGTCGATCTGTTCTCTCCTTTTCTTTTTTTCTGCTGTGAACTACTGGTGGTGGTGTGGTTGTGGTTGTGGTTGTGGCTGATGGTAGAAGTGGTTGTGTTGGTGTAGTGTATATTTTTTGGGTAGTGAAATATATTATTTTATTGTAAAAAGTATATTATTTTATTGTGATGTTTATATTATTTTATTGTGTTGAAAGTTAAAATAGATCCGCTGCTGCAGCAAATGTGTAGTTAAAATAGATAAAGTAATTTTTGGTGGAGCTAAATTGCTAAAAATTTAGCTCCACTGCTGTGGATGCTCTTAGGACTTTGAATTTTTTTTATAAATTTGAGAATAAGTATAAAATTTGAAAATAATTATATAACAAAATTCATCAAGTGATATTTTTCTAAAGCTTAAAAATCCTAACAAATTGATACAAGATAATGGATATTATATCTTTTTATGCTTAATCTAACATTAAATTACTAATTTATATTCAGGTGAATGGTATTATATTGTATGTGTATTGTGCTTGTCCATAACGCATATAAAACCACGTATATTGTGCTTGTCCGTAACTGCTTTCCATTCTATATTAATTTTGCCACTGAGCAGACGAAGAGTAATAGCCACTATATTAAATAACTAGCCTCAATTTCTATGCATGAATGGAGGATTGAAGTTGTTTTTGTATGTATAAATTTGTTTGGTTTAAATGGCTGATATAACTAATTTGAGATTATCATAATAGTCAAGAATATTCATTTGACTGTTGGAACTAAACTTGGTTGGTTTGGGCCTAAGGGATGTTTTTTTGATATGTTGCGGCACATAATTCTGACATGCAATCTATTGTTATCTTTCACACAGGTTGTCCCTGGTATAGTGAGAATCAATGAAGACAGTGTGGAGTTCATGGATGGCACTGAGAGGAAATTCGATGCGATTGTGTTTGCAACTGGTTATAAAAGCTCAGCTAATAATTGGCTTAAGGTACGTAGTTTGTTTTAACAATTTACTCAAAGACGAAACTAAACTTCTAGAAATTTTGTACTTAGTTATTGACTAAAACAATGCGTCTGCAGGATTATAAATATGCTCTGAATGAAGAAGGAATGCCAAAAAATCCATTCCCAGCTCACTTTAAGGGAGAGAAAGGCCTGTATTGTGCTGGGTTGTCAAAGAGGGGACTGTTTGGAGTAGCGAGGGATGCAGAGACCATAGCTGATGATATCAACAAGATTCTAAGTGCCAGAAACTGGAAGCTCTACCTATAAGTCCTACACCAAGTACTACTGTGTGTCAAACTTAAATTAAGCCCTCTGGTAGCATGTGTTCCAGAACTTTGTTTAAACTTCAATTAAGTTTTCATCTTGTAATATGTTTGTCCTGAAATGGGACCAATGAACTCAACTTTATGTCTAAAGTTGAATATATAGTTTATTTTAATAAGTTGGCGGTGGCTGCCAACTATTATATGAAAGTTCGAAAAGCCAAGGCGGGTGGATTTTCAATAGGACAAGATTTAGGTACAATACTTAAATATTGTTACTTAAGTTTTCTTATTAAGATTCTATTATGTAGATTTTTTCTTATCGGATGAAAGTGTATTTTTTAGTTAAATAGCAATATAGCTGAATCTTAATTAAAAGGAAAATTTAAAGAACGGCATCTAAAGTACTGAATCTAAATTTTATTCTTTTATATATATATACACATACACACACACTAACGTATGCTCTTAACTAGAACATACATTATTAAATCATTTTAGAAAATTTTTTATGGAAAAATGAAAAAATGACTAACTTTTTTAATGATTTTTTTAATTTCTCATAAAAAATTTCTTAAATTGGATGATTAATATTTGTTCTTAGGGCATACATTAAACGGACCCTCTATATATATATATATATATATAGTGTTACTCATATTATTGAAGATTAAATGTGACTTTCCAAAAATTGCTCTTCTTTCTTCTATTTTTGGTTTAAAAAAAAACTATTTATAAATTTAAATAATGGCCCCCCAGATTTGACTAATACATTTTTTTTTGTTTCTTAAAATTACTCTTATACCATACATAACTCATTAATTCATAGTGTATTTAATGTATTTTATACAAATAAAAAAGTTTATTAATTATTAATGCACTTTATTTTTCCTCTAATCACTCTTACACCATAATAGCTCATTGAACCAAATAATATTTTGGAGACATCCTAGAAATATATAAGTAAATATTTTTAATAAAAACATTCTTTATTTATTTTTTAATGTTTTAAGAAAATTAGAGATATGGATATTTTTTTTCTTTTTAGAATGCACTATATATAAATGTGGATTTCATGATTAAGAGTTAAGATCCTTTAATTTTTATTAATGTTATATATACACTTTATGTAAATACTTTGTTAAATGTAAGAAAATAAAATATGTTAAATAATGTTACAAATATATATATATATATGTAAAAGTTATTATTTGGACTTAATTTTTTATATATATTTACGTTCACCACCAATATAGCTAAATTGCATGTACCATAGTTTGTTGTTTTCCTGGCTAAGCCTTATAGGATTGGAAACTGTAGCTATTTACAACTAATTTCCTGATCAACCATTCTCAAAAAAAAAAAAAAAAAAAAAAAAAAAAAAAAAAAAATTTCCTGATCAACCTTATATTATTTGTCTACTTAAAATTTTTTCTCTTCCCTAACTCTTGGCAGTCTTGGAAAGTAAATGCAACAAACTTACGTTTCATTACGTAAGATTCAAACCTCTCCGATTCATCCAATCATAGTAGGGGACTATTTGTTTTTGTTACTTTCATTCATCTTTTCTTTTTCTTTAGAGCTCGTTCTTTTTTTACCTTTCTCTGTTCGAATTTTCCATTTTTGTTGCAACATGGACCAGGCTATGGAGAGCAATAGAAGAAGTTTAATCTTTCTGAAGAGTAAAAATGAGTTTTAGCGGTCAATTCTTAGGATGTGGCTCACTCTAAACAACAAGCCCAGTTTAGCATCTTATTTAGATTACAGACTAATAAAGATTTTAATAAAGAGGCGTTTAAATCCACCCTTCAACAGCTTTGGTGAGGTTTAATTTGCATGGTGTAACTGTCAAGGAAGTGGGGAACAATTTATTTTTGGCTATCTTTGCAATAGAGGAGGACATGAATGAAGTTCTAGACAGAAGTCCATGGTCTTATGACGAGACTTATTTTGTTGAAGCATTTCAATGGTGGTATCAGCCCAAGTAACGTGACTTTCCAACGTTCTCATTTTTGGATTCGGGTCTTTAATATTCCTATTAAAAGTATGAATAGAATTGTTGGTAATTGCATTGCCAATGAGATTTGCATCCCTCTTTGGTTGATGCTCCGAAGAGTGATCTTGCATGGGCTCCATTCCTTCGTATTCGGGTGGACATTGATATCACAAAACCTTTGATGAGAGGAAAGATGATTCATATTGAAGATCTGGAAGAAGGGTGTGTTTATTTTAAATATGAGAGACTGCCCATTTTTTGCTACTGTTGTGGTATATTTGGGCATCAGGATCAGGAATGTTGAAAATTTAAAAATGGGTGTCTTTCTTCGAAGGAGGATGAATTCCAATTTGGCCCATGGCATCGTGTTATGGCTCCAAGAGTGAGTCAGGGGAAAAACAAATCCAGTCAAGCCAAATCAAGTGAAGAAGGTGCAGAGGAAACACAGGTCTCCAAGGAGGAAGAAGGTGATGATGAGCTGTCTTGGACCCACCATCAGCTGATTAATCGTCCGCCGCATGACTCCATTAGAAACTCAAATGTGCTGGAAAATTCAAAATCTCTAGATTCAATCAAATTTCAAATTTTGAGTGGGATAGTATTCTACCTAAGCCCATAATTTCTAAAAGCCTTATCCCCTATTCAAATCCAAACTCCATATCACTAGGTAATCCACAACAAATAAATTCGGAGGTATCCAAAACCAATGACGTACTTCCTTTGGATAAGTCTAGCTACCACTATTTTGGAGGAAAGTATTTCAAATACAAATACTCCAATAAATAACAAGAAGGATACGTGCTCTAGGCAACAATTGGAAGGTGAGAAGGATTAGAATTTGTCTATCAAAGGAAACTTGGAAAATATCTTAGATTTGGATGATAAACATTGGGGGATATTCAAATGTTGACGTTGAGATGGAGATAACCCCAAATATTTCAGAGGATTTTTCAGGCTATAACAAATCATCTCTTCGATCATGGAAACGTATCATGCGTAATTCCAACAATCAATCATCTCCTAATGTACAAAATAACTATATGATCATCCAACCAAATGCCCATCCATAGTTCCTTCTCCGTTAGAGTCTCCTACTCACAAAAAACAAGCTATTGATAGTGATAGCCTGTGTCTTTCTCAACCCTTCGATGGTGGTACTCTTCCACTCCCTCCTCCCACAGGAAAATTTTAAGCCTTAATTGATGAAGGCTTGGGATCCTAGAGACAGAACAAGAGCTCTGCTGTTTAGTGAGCAAAGAAGGGCCCAAAGTCTCTTTTTTCTGTCTAAAACTCAACTGGATGTGGATGGTTTTGCAAGATTACATTGGTGGGATTTGGTTTTCTTATACCCAAATTTTAAGCCTTAATTGATGAAACCAAATTTTAAGCCTTAATTGATGAAACCAAATTTGTAGCAAATTTGCTAGATTACATTGCTAGATTCCATCCCAAAATGTATGGAATCTTGGCTTAGTGAGCCCAATACAATAAATTTGTAGAGAGTGGGTTAAAGAGCTAGGCTTTAATGCATGGATAACAGTTAATATGGATTTCATGACAATCAAACAGAGATGAACCGAGTTTTCCAAAGAAAGCTTGTCCTCGGTACAATCCGAAGAGCTTTGTTCTAGTAAATGTTGAATGAGAATGGTTACAGGAGTTCTTGAGATTGTTACCGTGCTTTCTCCATTCCTGCCCCCCTCTCCATGGTGGGTTTTTCCTATTATATCGTCCATTTCAAGCAATCTAGGCCTTCCCCTTGTTGATTATCCAAGCCTATACTTGAGTGCTTGTCCCATCAGACACCCTCTCTAGTATTCTGTGAGTTGCGGTAACCGAGGTAGCACGGTTTAGGGGTCTTGTCCACATAAATGCGGTGTTAGCAACTTTCTCCTAGATATTTTTGAGTTCCTATCTTTTTTGTACGTTTGTGGCACACGTCCCTCTCATTAGAGCTTCTTAAAAGGTCACTTTGATCACTAGGATCCATAGCTGATCTGTGTTTAGCTTATTCGAGGAAATATTCTTCCTCGGACTCGGACTACTCACGATCTCGGCTAAAGCCCCACGCTCTCGGCCAAAGCCTAAGACCCAATTGCATGATTTGGGCCCATGATCCTACACCTACCAATAACACTGATGTATTAAAACATGTTATGTCATGTGTAAGGACCCGATCTAGAACTCAAAGCCCAAGAATGAAAAGGACTAAAGTCCAAAGAGCCCAAAACAATGAATTTGTAGAGAGTGGGTTAGAAACTGAATTCTAATGAGTTTGACAACAATCACAGTAAGCTATGTGATAAAATAAAGTAAGAATAAACAATTTTATGCAAGGAAATTCCTCCTCGTTAAAGTTCGAGGAAGACAGTTTTTATATATTTCTCTTGGACTTAAGTACAATTATAGCTCTTCAATGTACAGTCCCCCCCTCTAAATTATCAGCTGTTTTTGATCTTTGTCTCATTAGCACATTCTTGAAATCTTTGTGGGTAGCTGTAAAGTTGAATGTTACTGTTCAGATATCACCTCCACATTAATGTGATCAGAGAGTTAGCTGCAAAGCATTCAATGTGGTGGTAGCAGCTTTCTCCTAGATATTTCTCAGCTTTCCTTTGTCTTATTCCCTTTTAATGCTTATCCTTACCAGTATGATCGTCTGGTGTGTTGTTCTTGACGAAAGGTCGGACCTTTGTCCTCTGCTCTGCTTAGCCGATGGGTTATTTCTCCTCGAACCATAATCCCAACCCCTCATAACCAGACTTCTTCCACGGAATATTAACTTGTATGCCCTCACTAGTGTTTACTTGTCCTCAGACGTTTTAATGTTCTCATACACGGCCCACGGTCCAATACCCATTTCTGGGCCCTTTGTCCCTACATCATGGATAGTTGTTTTAGTAATATATATAAAGTTTAAATTTCATTAACTAGGATGATGTGTAAACTATTTTTAACATCTTCCAATAATCTAATGACACATCAGATCCTTTCAAATAGAACGACAAATGTATCGTTCTTTTATTGAAGGGTGTGAGAGAGAGATTTTACTCAAGATCCTTATTTTCAAAATCCCTTAACCTCAAATTTTATGAGACAAAACGATGGAAGCAAAAAATAGTCTTAAATCTTCTTCGGAACTAAGTCATCCGTATCAAATGTTAATTTTTATTCCTTCTATATGCTTTTCAAAACAAATTATAAGAGTTTTTTTATTTTATTTTTATTTTTTTATAGAAGAGTTGTTTAAAAGAGTTGTTTATTTGTTTTGGTAATTATTAAGAGAGTGGTTTAAATATATATATATATATATATATATATATTTATATCATATCATATTATATATAATAAAAGTAGGGCTTAGAAGCCGTGGTTGCGCCACGTGGCTTCACCAAATTGCAGAAATTTTATTAAATTTTTAGATTTTTAAAGAACTAAAAAGAAATAGTATAGTACCAGGACTCTAATTCATTCTTATCATTAAATAAAATTAAATTAACATTATGCAGAAATTTTATTAAATTTTTAGATTTTTAAAGAACTAAGAAGAAATAGTATACTACCAGGACTCTAATTCATTCTTATCATTAAATAAAATTAAATTAACATTATATATATATAATTTTTCTTCTCCTATAATTTTTAAGTGGATAGTAGACACTCAAGTAACCCAATAGTATTGGACACAGTGCTAAAAAGAAGGAAATATTATGATGAACACAAAAACTTAATAATTTAATATGATATAAAATTAGGTTTCTTTTTTCTTATAAAAATTTTAAACGTCCCATAAAAAAAAAGTTTAAATGATAGAATTAGAGTTCCACATAAATTAATAATTTTTTTTGAAACCACGTGAATTAATGAGTTTGAATAGCGCACATAATGGTATGTAGCATATGGTGATATATATTGAGTGTAATATTTAATTTTTTGTTGTTATCTAAATTTTTTTGCAATTTGGTTTCTTAAAAACTGTATATTAACATAGACTTCAATAAGTTTAGGGTATTTGATTTTTACTTGGTTTCCTTTTAGGTGGAGTGTGTGTGTGTGTGTGTGTGTGTGTATATATATATATCATTAGGTGTTTTTTTAATTCTCCAACCTATTGTATGATTTTTTGGTTTAGCCTTCCATTCTTCTATCTACAGCACCTACAAAGGTATGTATTTGTATACAATGATAATAAATTGAATAGTAAATTGAATAGGTTTTTGTTTAATTATTATAACATGTTTTACTTCAAAATTCTCATCATATCTCAATGCTAATGAAGTTATCTCAACTCTCCTCATATCTTAAAAGTTATTTTCAATTATCGATACAAACTTATTGTCAAGGTTTTAACTTTTAGTTTTTTTTATTAAAAAAAATATTGAAGTTTTTGTGTATATATAAACCCTCTTTTTTCTTTTGTAGGATGAAACTCGCCCAAGTTTTGGTGTCTCCTCCCTATCTTTCAAAGACAAAAATTAAATTATCATGTGAGTTTCTCCACTTTCATTTTTTTAAGTTTAGTAATGCAGATTGTTCTTGACTATCGAATTAAAGTTACCACCTAAATATGCTTTCAATTATTATTTTTGGATTTTTTATAATTATTGAATTCAAGGTTTTTGCATTTATATATGCAATGGTGAGTACTTAAGCTTTAAAGCTTAATATATATTATGCAAACTTCCTGAATACTTTTTTTTTTCTCAGGAAAAAAAAAAGAAAAGAAAAGAAAAGAAAGAAAAGAAAAGAAAAATAGTTATATAGTTATCTATCATCTTCCATTACTAGACTTATATTTAATTTTTTTATTATTATATAAAAACCTTAGTCTTACACAATATGCATTCATTAAGAAAAGAAAAGAAAAAGAGTTATATAGTTATTTATCATCTTCCGTTAATAGACTTATATTTGATTTTTTTTTTGTTATTATATAAAATCCTTAGTCATACATAGTATGCATTCATTATATAACCTAGCGTAAAAGATTATTTTTTTAATTTTTAATTTTAATTAAATTAATAAAAAATTTCTTCAGTCTACACATTATTCTTGATTAAGCCGTGCATCGGACGGGCATAATTCTAGTATATATATATAGGGGTCATGCTAACAAGTGCCCTTAGGACATTGGTTAACAATTCATTTTAAGAATATATATATATATATATATATATATATATAAAAGATATGAAGATACTGAACATTTTGATAATTTTTTTTTCTAAATAACATTTTGATAACTTTCTTACGTTCATGCACTAATAAATAAACAATGTATGTTTTTCATTGTTCACAATAATTAAGAAAATTCTTAATTCAATTTGCATTTCTATGGATAGTTGGTGTGAGTCGTGTGACTTCAGATTGAATAAAGTAAAGGAGAAAAAAAAAAGTATTTGAGTGACAGTATTAACAAGAAAAACAGGGAAAACTCTATACAATTTTTGCCACTACAATCAGCGGAGTACAATGCAATAATTTCATTTTCTTTGTATTCTCCATTCTCCAATCCAACGCCAATTACCATGGTGCCCTTCTTATTAGTTAGCAAGATACTACGATAATTTCTTCTTGGAGGCTGCTCAGAATACAAAAAACATATTGTAAGGCTTTTTTTTTCTTTTTTCTTTTTTTTTTTTTTTTGCTGAATAAGGCAAACATATTGCAAGTTTTTTTTTTTTTTTTTTTTGAGAAACCAGACTGGGAGACAGCCTGGGCTTTATTGATACATCAAATAAGACTAGAGGAGCAATGTCAGCTGGGATGTACACCAGCCACACCTGTTGCCCCATACAAAGTTTGGCCTTTTTGCTAAAGCATCAGCCACAGTATTACAGATACGATAAGCATGACAAAATTCTGAAAACTAAAAACCAGCAGCCTGGTTGCAAATATCATCGATGATATTTCCAAAAGGTAAGAAATCTGAGTTCCCACAAGTGATGGCTTGAATAACTGCTGCTGAATCACCTTCAAAGGTTACCCTCCTTAAACCAATTTCCCAAGCGAACTGGACTGCCCGTCGACAAGCCAATGCTTCCAGTTCAATAACAGATTATGAAAGTGGGATTTGAAGGGATAGAGCACCAATTACTTTTCCAACACAATCTCTGATAATCACACCAATACCTGCTGAGTTTGTCGCTTTAAAGACTGCTGCATCAAAGTTGGCTTTATAGTTTTGTGGATCGGGAGGTCGCCATTGGTGTTGTATCATGTGTGGAGGGGCAGATTGAGCCGGGTCCTGGGCAGCAAGGAAATCTTGGAGCATTCTACCTGCAATGGAGATTGTGGTGTCCAAAGGTTGCACCGGTAGTCCAAGCCGTGTAGAGTTTCTACGATTCCATAGGCACCAAGCACAAAGGATGAATATTTCTTTCCTGTAATCCTCATGAAACTGCAGAAAATTAGCTAGCAAATTTGAAAAACTTGAGGGAGGTGGGGTGTCAGAGTAGTGAGCCCAATGGAAAGACCTCCAGACAGTTTCAACTCCTTTGCATAACCATAGCGCATGAATCTGATCTTCAGGCTGCTCTGTACAAACCTCACAGGTATCAGTTGGGATGATGTGTCGTCGATGAAGGTTGACCTTTGTTGGCAAGGCATTGTTGCATGCACGCCAAGCAAAATGCTTTATCTTGTTAGGGACCCGCAGTTTCCACAATCCTTTCTAGAACCGCTTCTGAGCAGCCAAATCAGAGCTACCTGCAAAGTTGCAAAGTTAGTAGGATCACAAGAAACTAATAATGTGTATGCACTACTAGCCGTGAAGCAGCCATTGGGGGTATGATCCCAAATGATTCGATCAAGGGGCAATCTTGGGCTGAGAGGGATACTCAGAATAATTGAAGCTTCATGAGGTGGGAAAAGTTGCTTTACAACATCAGATTTCCAGATACCAAGGTCCTGATTGATAAGGGAACTCACCTTGGTTTCAGTTTGGATTGAAGGCAGCTGAGGAATAATTGCTCTATTGCATTGTTTTGGGAGCCATCTATCTTCTTTCAAGCGGACTGATTGGCCATTACATATATGCCAAACCATACCCTTGCGAATAACATCCCAAGCACTGAGGATACTCTTCCATGCATATGACCCAATGGTAGACTCCTTTGCATCAAGGATAGAACCCACTGGAAAAAATCGCACTTTAAAAACATGATGACAGAGGGACTCGGGATTATTAATCATGCGCCACACTTGTTTGGCAAGCAACGCATCATTAAACTTTTTGATTTCTTTGAATCCCATTCCACCCACTTCCTTTGCTTCACACATCATCTCCCAATTCACCCAATGAACCTTTCTATTTGTCCCATTATAGCCCCACCAAAACTTACGGATTAAAACTTCTAATTCCTTTACTAGACCCTTTGGAAGTTTGAAACAGCTCATGGTGTAGGTTGGTATGGCCTGCATAACCGATTTTATGAGAACTTCCCTACCTGCCTGGGACAAATGCTTTTCCTTCCATCCTTGTAGCTTCCTCCAAACCCTTTCCTTAAGGTAAATAAAACTCTGCTTCTTAGCTCTACCCACCAAAGTAGGAAGCCCCAAGTACTTTTCATACTAGTGGATGGTTGGGACACCAAGGAGATGTTGAATTTTGACCTGCACATCTTCCTAAGTATTGTAACTGAAGAAAATGTTGGTCTTATCTTTGTTTATTTTCTACCCTGACCCTCTTTGATAGAATCTCAAGAATTTTCTGACACTCCCTTTCGTTTGCTAGGCAAAATAAGACACTGCCATCTGCAAAAAATAAGTGTGAAACCTGAGGGCCATTGCGACTAATAGCAACTCCCTTAATATCATCATTCACCTCAGCTTTTTTCAATAAACCTTGTAGACCCATCACACACAAAAGAAACAAATAAGGAGACAATGGATCGCCTTGTCTGAGCCTTCTACTAGGTTTTATATTTCCTACGGTTGACCATTGAGCAAGATGGAATAGGACACCAAAGAGAGACAAGACATAATAAGGTTGACAAATACATTTGCAAAGCCTAAACATTTCATGATTTTTTCCAAGAATACCCATTCTACCCGATCATATGCTTTACTCATATCAAGTTTTAGGGTCATAAAGCCTAATTTTCCTTGGGTTTTCCTTTTTAGGTAATGCAAAGCCTCAAAAGCCACAGGTACATTGTCAGATATAAGTCTTCCAAAAAGGAAAGCATTTTGAGAATCAGACACTACATGAGACAAAACCAGTTTCATCCGATTAACTAACACTTTAGCTATGAGTTGGTAGACTACATTGTATAAGCTAATGGGCCAGAAATCTGCCACTCTCTTGGGTTTTTTAATCTTGAGAATAAGGGAAATAAAGGTAGAGTTGAGGGAGTTATGAACAGTACCTGAATTGAGGGCGTTAAGAATTGTAGAGGTTACATCCTCACCCACTATGTGCCAGAAGGATTTGTAGAAGATTGGTGATATCCTATCAGGACCTGGAGCAGTGAGGGGTGCCATTTGTTTCAAGGCTTGTTGTACTTCCTCAGCTCTAAACTCATAGGTTAGTGACTTGTTCATTTTAGCTGAAACAGTTGGTTGGATCCCACTGAGTACATCATTGAAATTTGATGGATTTGAGGTGGTGAACATACCCTTAAAATACTCTTCTACCAACTTACCCATTTGATCTTCCTCCTCCACCCAATCTCCGACTTCATTTGTTAATCCTTGGATATAATTCCTTTTATTTCTTTGATTGGCCCTACAGTGAAAAAAAATGGTGTTTTAATCGCCCTCCTTCAGCCAACAATTTCGAGACCTTTGCTTCCTCATACATTCCTCTTTTGTCTTAAGTGCTTCAATCTCAACCCAAAGATGGTAGATATGGGAAGGGTTTGTTCTGTACTCATCTGATTCCTCTACCCCCTTCAAGTCTTTGAGTTTTTTGGCTAGAATTTTTCGAACATGCCCAAACGAGGTTCGGTTCCAATTCCTTAAATTTTCCTGGCACAAATTAATCTTTTGGTTTAACCCCCCCCACACCGGACTTGCTCCCAAATGACAAGCCCATGATTTCTAGATTACACCTTCACATGATGTATCTTTAGGCCACATCGCTTCGAAGCGAAATGGCCTCCTTTTTCCTGTAGAAGCGCTTATACTCTGAATCCAGACATAGCAAAACAGGTTTGTGGTCTGAGTGAAATGCATCAAGATGGTGGATCCATGAGGAAGGAAAATGCAAAATCCACTCCACCGTGGCCACACCTCTGTCAAGGCGGACACAAACATTATGATTTCTAGGTCTTCTGTTACACCAAGTAAATGGGAACCCATTAAACCCCAAATTTGTTGTTCCGGACGGTCAAGCCAGCCTTGTTTTTCTTCAGTTAACAGGATCTCATTAAAGTCCCCCATGCAAACCCAAGGCAGAGTGAAACATTGGCATAACGATCTAAGCAAAGACTAGGAGTTTTCCCAGATGGCAATGTTTGGGTCTCCGTAGAAACCCATAAACCGCCAGGCGCCATCAACTCCGAGGTTAACAATAGCATCAATGTGACAATTAGAATATGTCTGCACATCCACAAATAGATCATCTCTCCATAACAAAGCCAAACCCCCCGCTCTATTCAAACGTGGTACACAAAGATATTGTTAAAAAGCATTTTTTTGCCAATTCTCTCCATAGTATGCTTTTCCACCTTCGTGTCCATTAAGAAAATTAACTTGGGATCTTTGCTACTTACCAAAGCAACCAATTCATCTTCTGTTTATGGGTTCCCAAGCCCACGACAGTTCCAGTTTAGGCAACTCATTGACCTCGATGGTGCTAGGCTCCAGACACCACTTAAATATTTTTACTAACATCCTCTTCACAAATCTCAATACACTACCTTTTAAGCCCTTGATCTTCTGCTATGTCCAAATCTGGACATCGACCCTTCCTCTCTAGAATGATATTCCCAGAAACATTCTCAGTGACTTCCCTTTCTAATTTCTTCCATGTTTTTGTTCTTGGGGTGGGGAGAGATGATATTATTTGATTAGTAATATTGCTAAGAGGGGACCTGTTTGCCATACGAAATGGTTCAGCAATAATATTTATACCCAAGCAAGAGCTAGAATTAGGTACCTGATCACCTGACAATAGCTTCCCATCCCCATATATGTCATGCCTTATGTTATTCCTCACCTCACCTCTAGTTGTTAAATCATTCCCAAAATTTCAACCAGAAAGCACACCCTCTGGTGGATTGTTAATCGAGTCTGGTGGGAACATATTTTCGGTGGTAATGTCCTCCATCATATCTTCTTGGCAAAACTCTGAGGTCTCACTTACCACTCTATTATCACTATGCCTAACTGGCTTGGCTACACTGGACTTTTCCTTAGAGCAACTACCAGGCTTTCTCCACCAAGGTGCTTGGCTTCGAGCACTACCGGGGACTACTGAGACTATCTTCCGAAAAAATCTAAACGAATCCACTCGCATCCATTCCCCAAATTGCTAATCTGCCTTCTTCATAGTTCCCTTACCACGGAGCCACAACTCACAGTCTTGCTCACCATAGGTAATTCGTCCACACCGGTAACAAAAATTGGGAAGGCGTTCATACTTTAGGCATACCAATCCTGCTTGTTTACCTTTAGCCCATAGCTTGCGACACCGCGGTAGAGGTTTTTCAATATCAATAGGTACACGGACCCTCAAGAACACACTCCCAGCACCATCATCCTCTGGGTCTACCACCTGGATTACTATGCCAATGGTGCCTCCAATTGATTCACTAGTAGCCCGAGTCAAGCAATTTTTGGGCACATTATGGATTTGGACCCAAAAAAGTTACCCTGGAGAATTCTAATAGAGGGACTTCTTCAATTGTTATGACCCTTTGAAACACCACTAAACTTTTATCAAATGCCCACGGCTCAAACTCTAGAATCCTTTCAAAATCAAGAATATTCTTAAATTCAAACAACATACGTTATCACCCGGGCTCTGATCTTCAATTCCCCAATAGGTTTCCACAAAGGCTTGAAAGTACGACCTACCGATTCAATGTTTAGAACCCTCTTTGTGAATACTCTAGATGTGAAAATTTATGTTGAAGATACTCGCTAATGGTTTCATTTTTATGTGCCAAATATATGCATTAGAAACAAGGGTGCTTACAAATGGGGCAAGTGTTGAACAAGAAAATAGTATAGTCAACTTTAGAATAACAATTAAGAAAGGTTTATGAGAATCAACAAGCATTAAAGGATCCATTGTATGTTCCAGTTGGGCCTATTACTAAAGCAAGATCCAAGAAGATCAAAAAAGCACTTAGTGGACTTATTCAAGAGATTTTGGCTGATTCTAATACAGGATATTCCAAGCTTGGCCCAAAAGAAGATGAAGGTGTAATAAATTTAATCCAAGAAGATAGGGTTGATCTAGCTTAATTGAGCGTGGTTTATGGTATGAATTAATGACTGATTGACTTTCCAGCACCATACTAATTAATAGCTATTTTTCCTATTCTGGAGCTGCTAATTTCAGACCAAATCCACCTTAATTTTAGGCTTCTATTATTTAGTACGTCTTTTTTCAACTATTTTCCTATTCTGGAGCTGCTAATTTCAAACCAAATCAATCATAATTTAGGCTTCTATTATTTAGTACGTTTTTTTATATTTTCCTATTTTCAATCATGTCTTATAAATAGCATGCACTCATTGTAATGGAAGATTTTTTTAAATAAAAATCAGAAAAACGTGAGGTTTTGCTTCTTCCCTTGCTTCTTCAAGAATTGTGAACTTATCAGGGATTCTTCCTTATGGCGTTTAAATTTTATACCTTCGGTTCATAATTCAGTTATAATCATTGGGTCGAGGTCTGTTACATATACCTTTGGTTCGCGTTTCATTTATAAATGTTGGGTCAGGGTTTCTATCAAAATTTGAATTTTAGCTTTCTTGGGCAAGTATTCCAATATTATTTGTTGGGTCTCAAAGTGTGTGGATTGAGATTCGCATCATTTGGTATTGGAGCACATGTTCTAAAATCAAGTTTCCTATCCCTTTATCTTTTGTTTCCTGTTATCATCCTATCTTTCTCATTTTGTGTTCATTATTCCTTGCTCTTGTTTTGTGACGTGCACCAAGTCAAAATTGTGCACCAAGTTCAAAAAAAAAAAAAAAACAATGTGAAAAAAAAAAGTTCACTGAAAAAAAAAAAAGAAACAGAAAAATACTATTTGTAGTTTCAGTTCTCTCAAACCAAAATATTGTTTTCTTTTGTCCTTTTCCTTTGGTTCATTGTTTTTATAATATTTTTTTGCCGTTGGTATTGATTTAGATACTACAAGTTGAATTTCTTGATTAAGTTTGTTAGTTTAATGAAGAACTGAAAAAGGAAAGCTACAAGTGGAAAAAAGTAAGAGAGTGTGAGACTAATATCAGGAAAAAGCCAATTTAAGAGGGAAACACGAGTGTGAGTGACATAATTTGAGTGCAAACACGTGAGCGAGTGTTGTGAGGAATTATTTCTAACATTTCTCTATAGTTTCAAAAATATGTCTTCTAAGGGCAAAACATCAAATAAAGAAGGAAGGGAGGAATCGTCCTTCATGTTACAGGCTACGCAACAACAATTTGAACGCATAAACATGGTGTTTAATGAGATTCGAGATCAGATGAATAGACAAGATGCTGTTATTGTTAATTTGCGTGAGGAGCGTCTCCAAAGAGTCCCTAATGCTAGAAGGCAAGAAAGGCGTGCGTACGTGGATGATTCTGATAACAACCACGAGAATGAGTTCGAAGATGAAGAGGATCAAGCTTCATTGAACAATGAGGACAAGTTTGTGCCAAGGGGAGAAATGTGTGGTAGAGGTTTCCAAAAAGATCCGAGATAGCAAGATGGAACTGACAAAAACCTATGAAACATCAAAATGAAGATACCATTGTTCCAAGAGAAAAATTACCCTGAAGCATACTTGGAATAGGAGAAAAAAGGTGGAGTTGATATTTGAGTGCCACAACTACTCCGAGGAGAAAAAGGTAAAACTTGCTGTCATTGAGTTTACTGACTATGCTATTATATGGTGAGATTAACTTGTGATGAACAGAAGGAGAAACCATGAAAAGTTTATTGAGTCGTGGTTGGAAATTAAGGCCAACATGTGGAGGCAGTTTGTCCCTAGTCACTACCCAAACACGTAATAGTGATATTAAGTATTTTCGTTGTTTGGGAGTAGGTCATATAGCTTCACAATGCCCAAATAAGAGACCATGATCGCACGTGTTAATGGAGAAGTGAAAACTGAAAGCGAGGCCGATGATGACCAGATGCCATCAGTTGAGGATGCTTGTGACGATGATGTAGAGTGTCTAGTAGAGAGTGAGTCACTTGTAGCTAGGTGTGCTTTAAGTGCCCAAGTTAAAGAGGATGACATGGAACAACAAAGGGAGAATATTTTTCATACTAGATGTCACATCAACAACAAAGTATGTAGTATGATCATTGATGGGGGGAGTTGTACTAATGTGGCTAGCACTATTTTAGTTGAAAAATTGAATTTACCTACCTTGAAACACCCTAGACCGTATAAGTTGCAGTGGTTATATAATTGTGAGGAGGTTAAGGTATATAAGCAAGTGCTAGTTTCTTTTTCAATTGGGAGGTACAAGGATGAAGTACTTTGTGATGTTGTTCCAATGCATGCGGGTCACATATTATTGGGCAGGCCGTGACAATTTGACAGGAATGTCAATCATGATGGGTTCAAGAATCAACATTCTTTTGTAAAAGACAATAAAACCATTACTATTGTACCGTTGACTCCAAGACAAGTGTATGAAGATCAAATGAAATTAAAAAGAGAGAATGAGTTGAAAAAAACTTGTGAGGTCGA